>JAJKFI010000017.1:7785740-7799687 GCA_029204185.1 Lerista edwardsae | reverse complement strand
ATCAATCAATCAATCAATCAATCAATCAATCAATCAATCAATCAATCAATCAATCAATCGGTACTTATATACCGCTTTTCAACACGAAGTTCACAAAGCAGTTTACAGGCAAATAGTAATAATAATAAAGTATAGCAGCAATGTACTTGGCTGGGGGGTGGGGCAAAGAGGAGGTCTTAGTAGAAACCTATGGAATCTGTGTAACTTCCAAGAGGGTTTGTTGTTGTTCAGTCGCTAAGTCTTTGTGACCCCCTGGACCACAGCACGCCAGGCCTCCCTGTCCTCCACTAGCTTCCGGAGTTCACCCAATTTCATGCTCATTGCTTCGGTGACACTGTCTAACCATCTCACCCTCTGCTGCCCCCTTCTCCTTTTGCCTTCCATCTTTCCCAGCATGAGGGTCTTTTCTAAAGAGTCCTCATGAGGTGGCCCAAGTATTTGAGCTTCAGCTTCAGTATCTGTCCTTCCAGGGAGCAATCAGGCCTGACTTCCTGGAGGATTGATCGAATGGATCTCCTTGCAGTCCAGACAAGAGGGTTAGTACCTTCTTTAAAAAATGGTATTCGTTATTTTAAAATGTTTTTGATAGCAGGCTTGGTAGCAATTCACATTGCAGTGGAAATGACGCTGCATGGATGTGAATGGAAAGAGTGTACTGATATATTTTAGAAAATCAGGTAAGTTACAGATGGTGTAACTGACACCTTCTAAGCACATTGGCCACAATCGTATCAATACACCCACAAGGTTGATTTAACCAACAGGATTTTTAAAATGTGCAAACATGTTAGGTTATAATGGAGAGAAGGAACTCTTTGAGTAAAAAGTCCCAGGTGAAAAGAGCTAAATTATGTTCAAATCTATCAAAATAAATTATGGATTTTTTTTCTATACGATTTATACGTACATGTATAAATGATACTAAGCTCAGAGCGCAATCGTGACCTGGAGTTAGGCTGGCACAATTAGGCCAGCAAATTTTGGCCAGCACAAGGGACACCGTAAAGCGTGTTTGGACCACTCTCAGAGTCAGAGAGGCCAGCATATTGGTGTGCAACATCTTCCCTAACTCAGAGAGTGGTCCAAACATACTTTACGGTGTCCCTTGTGCCAGCCAAACTTGGCTGGCTTAACTGTGCCGACCTAACTCTAGGTTACGATTGTGCCCTAAGTGAAAGAACACTCTTTGCCAGATAATTCACAATCTATAAATATGCAGAGGAAAGAAAAAGGGAGAGGAGAAAGTAAGAACAATTAGGTGATTTTTTATTGCTTAGCATTTGAATGTTGGACCACACATTCATATATTTAGTTCCCATTCTATCCCGGGCGCTCTGAGTGGCTTCCAGCCATTTTTCCAAATGCAAACATTTCTGTCCCCAAAGAGCTCACAATAATGTCACATCTTCGGAGATAATAGAGGTCAAGTGAAAGAAAAGTGACATTTTATGGGTATAAAATCTGAATCTAAAAACGTACCTGAACAGCCGTACAGCCAACCCTGAGCTGCCTGGGCACCGTGGGTGCAGCATGGGGAGAAGGGGACACTCATTCCCTATCCCTGGGGAAAGCCCTGCCTCCTGCAATGGGACTTCTCTACTCTCTGCAGGGTATTTTGCCAGTGGAGAATCGAGCAGCCCCGTGTTGGGCTGTCCAGCCTGAGGCAGGGGATAAGAACGGGTGGTGGAGGTCACCTCTGGTCTGCCCCCTACTCTGCCCTGCCCCCCCCACAGTTCTGCCTTCCCTACCTGCCCAGAAAGTGTGCATCGCTGGCAACGGTAAAACTCACTGTTTGCTGGCTCCACAGGGGTGCCTCTGGGTGAAGGAGATAATGGATTATTGCTGACGTTGGAGGTGCCTCATGGCACCTTTACAACATCAGTGCAGGTGGCACACTCATACTGCCAGCGCAGCACCCGATAGGATCAGGCCCTTAGTTTGTTGTACTAGTTCAGTGATTTCTATAAACGTAGTCACTTTCTATACAGCTCTTGTTGGAGAGCTTTTACAGAGTGAGATGAGCTGGATGGGTATATCAATGTTAAGTGTCAAGAAGGTTCGCATAGTCAAAGCTATGGTTTCCCCAGTAGTCATGTATGGCTGTGAGAGCTGGACCATAAGGAAGGTGGAGCGCCAAAGAATAGATGCTTTTGAATTATGGTGTTGGAGAGGATTCTTGAGAGTCCCCTGGACTGCAAGGAGATCCAATCGGGCAATCCTCCAGGAAGTCAAGACTGATTGCTCCCTGGAAGGACAAATCCTGAAGCTGAAGCTCAAATACTTTGGCCACCTCATGAGAAGAGAGGACTCTTTAGAAAATACCCTCATGCTGGGAAAGATGGAAGGCAAAAGGAGAAGGGGGCGGCAGAGGATGAGATGGTTAGATAGTGTCACCGAAGCGATGAGCATGAAATTGGGCAAACTCCTGAAGCTAGTGGAGGACAGGGAGGCCTGGCGTGCTGTAGTCCATGGGGTCGCGAAGAATCGGGCATGACTTAGCGACTGAACAACAACATGATGGAGATGCTGAGCTTTGCTCAGGAGGTTGGTTGATCTCTATTCCCAAGTCCTGGAATGTTCCCTTTCCCCAGCATCACTAGTGACAATGGTGACAGTTTGAAAAGATGCTGCATCACGGGTTATGTTATATGGTGATCAGAGTTTTCACATGTGTCTTCACACTTGCTATCTATTTATTTAATTGTATGCTTTTAAAAGATTTTCTGCCCTTTCTTTCTCCTAAGGACCTGGTATTTAGCAGGCACAGATCCGAGGAGCGCATATCTGGTGCCTCCCCTTGTGCAAGGGCAAAAATGTGCCTTTGTACCGGGAAGGCTCCAGTCTCCCTCAATACTGCACTGGCGTGCCTGTTCCAGTGAAGTATAGGATTGCGCCCCCAGTGTTTCTCAAATTATGGGTCAGAATTCACTTGGTGGGTCGCAACCTGATGCTAGGTGGGTCACAGAAAGTTGGGAGCAGCCATCTTGGAAGCTGCAGACCTTATACTTGCTATATTTGTTTTGAATTCTGAACAGTTGGAACTGTTCTGAACAATTTGTTACAGCCCTTTTGAACAGTTTGAATTTTCAAGAGAGGGTTTTTAAATTTTGTTTTTAGTTCAGTGCTTTTACGTAATGTTTTGACCTAATCTTGCTTTCTGTCAGGGATGTTTCAAGGTTGTGCAATTGCAGCAGTCCAAGAATGCCAGTTTGCATCCCAGGAGTGTCGTTTGATTGCTTCACAGGTATGGCACTTCCTGCTTGGTGATGTCACTTCCAGCCATGACATCACTTCCGGTGGGTCCCAAAACGAGTGCCATTCTAAAAGGTGGGTCCCGGTGCAAAATGTTTGAGAACCCCAGATATAACCAGCTGAGATTATTTATTTTTAAACATTTCTTTAAAACAAACAAAAAGAGAGAAAAAGGCAAAATGCAAACACTCTGAAACAAAAGTACTATCATGCTGAAAAAGCTGAATTGGTCGTTATGTTTAACGTACATGTGAGGAATTCCATCAGGGCTGAGAAATACTCATATGAGACCAAGGCCTCAGCTGTCATAGATTGGCATCGCTCCATCCAGCCTTTGGAGCCTGGCTGGTTGACAAAGAATATAGAGCGAACACTCCACAATGTATTCCTTTATGTTCATTTCTATTCTGATTTTCACTGCTTTACCCCAAAGTGACTAATAAGAGTACAAAAACATGAACACAATGTAAACACAAAGTCAACAATTTAAAAGGAAGGGTCAGCATTAGCTTAGTATAGCTCCTCCAGTTGTGGGTGAACAAAATATATTAATGTGTTGGTGTGGTTTAAATACAGCTTCTGATCTCCACTGTAGAGAGTCATTTTCGTCAGCCCGTTCTTGGTGTATCAAAAATCCACATGGATTCAAACTGGGACCCTGCACTGATGAATGCGGACTAAAGGTCGATACCCATGACCACATTTTCCAAGGTGATTTGGGAAGGGGGATTGGGGTAATGGGGCTAAGCCTTGTTCGGGGCCTTCCACGGTGTCCCCAACCCTGATTGGGTACTACAATGACTGGGCACTATCACTGCCACAAGTATGAAGGACTCCTAGGTTGGTCCAACAGGTGGTCCCTCTAATGCAGTGGTTCTCAACCTTTTTTACACCGGGACCCACTTTTTACTATGACAGCCTGTTGGGACCCCCAACCATAATTGGGAGCAAGTTGCATCGAACTCACTGACAGCGCAATTCTATGCATGTCTACTCAGAAGTAAGTCTCATTGTGTTCAATGCAGCTTACTCCCATGAAAGTAAGTATAGGATTGCAGCCTGGGACTCAGATCCACGTTAGCGCACGCAGACACGAGCAGCCCTCTGACTCTCCCCAAAGGCCTCCATTAGCTCGCGCAGCCTCCCATCTGCGCGAAAGGCCCTCTTTCTCCAGCCAGACCTCCCTCAGTGTGGCTGCACCTGCCCGGCGAGAACTTGCGCCTTTAACGCCACATGAGGCGCACCCCCCCGCCCGGAAAGTCATCTCGAGAGGGATGAGAGCGTGTCGCGCGGACCGGATCCAGCATGCAAATCCCTGCTCAAGCCAGGCAGCTTTCCTGGGTGCCCTTGACCTGGTCCCCCCCTCTCAGCCTCGCTTACCTTGCAGGGTTGTTGTGACGGGGGGGGAGGTGAAGCACCCACAAGCCTGATGTCGGGGCAGGATGGCTCACCCGTGCAGCGCCCTGCAGACACTCTCAGGGCTGGAGAGCTGCCGCCCGTCCTGCACGCTGCTCCCAGGGAGTCCCGCTCTGGCCCATGAGTGTGCGCGGGATGGCGGCCTCGGACGTGCGTTGACTCATGAGTCAGCCCCACACCGCCCAATGAGCATCCCTCCCGGGAAAGCGCGCATGGGTGGGAGACCTCCCCGGGCAACGCCCCTGCGCGCCTCCTCCCGAGTAGTCCCATGGCGCGCCTCCTCCTGAGTAGTCCCATGGCGCCCCGTGAGGCTTCCAAGGTGAGAAATTCTGCAGCTCCCTTTTAGTGTCTTCCTTTGTCTTGGGCCAAGCTTCGTCCCCCATCCCCCGCAGACCCATTTCTCCCCCCCGTGTGTGTTTTGGAGGGAGGCGCCGGCGACCCCTGCAAAATGCTTGTTCGACCCCCAAAGGGGTCCCGACCCCCAGGTTGAGAACCGCTGCTCTAATGGGTCTGGGTGCTCCAAATCTACTGCATTTGATGGCTCTCATTACTGGGAAAACCAGTTATCAGTACCCACTGGTCCCAAATGGAATGACCCTTATCATAGCCCATCTTTTCCCTTAATTTCCCTGCAGTTCTGGAAGTATTTCATGGTCAGTTTTTTAGTGGCTACTCTACACGTGTTCCTACAAATGTGTAAAAATGGTAATGGTCTAGTTGTGACCGACTGTAGGGGGCGGCGCTCATCTCTGTTTCTAAGCCAAAGAGCCGGCATTTGTCCGAGGACAAGCTTCCGTGGTCATGTGGCCGGCATGACTATACGCCAAGGCACACAGAACACTGTTACCTTCCCACTAAAGTGGTCCCTATTTATCTACTTGCATTTTTTACGTGCTTTCGAACTGCTAGGTTGGCAGGAGCTGGGACAAGCGATGGGAGCTCACTCCATCGCATGGTCTCGAACTCCCAACTTTCTGGTCAGAAAGCCCAGCAGCAGCGGTTTAACCTGCAGCGCCACCACGTCCCAGTACTAAAATACAATAAGCTATCTGATGTAGGCTGAGATCCCTACAGCAGCCCCAGTAACTGTCTCAACCATTGTGTGCCTGCCTGCTTGCCATGTTCCTCACTTTCAGGCAACTGATCCTTGCAGGACCACGGACAGCTCTACCAACACTTTTTGCTGCTACCAACACTTAGGGTGGACGACACAATACATGCAGACATGTCATGTAGCGGGTACGCGGGGGTACGTGAGTACCCATTCCTAGGATTAGGGCTGGCCCCGCCCATTCACCCGCCCACTCGTCAACTCCGTCGGCGCTCCACTCCGCCCCCTGCAACGTTTGAATTGCCTGCACGTTTGAGTTGCCTGCACGTTCTCAGAGCCAGGCAGGCAGGCAGGCAGGCAGGCAGGCAGCGGAGCGAGGGAGACCGATGGCAGCAGCAGCGTGTGCAGGTAGGCTGCCTGGGGCTCCCTCCCGAGGAGGCGTGGCTGTTCCTGGGGAGGGAATTGGTAGCCTGCGCAGCAGCCCTGGGGAAGGCCCGGGACTCGCGGGCCTTCTCCCAGTCCGCCACACGGCCTACTGAGGAGGTGCGGCGGTTCCTGGAGGCGGTTCCTGGGTTCCAGCTATTACCTCACTTCCGGTGGGTGGGCCCCGACACAAGTGCCAATCAAAAGTGAGTACCTGTTGCTAAATCATTTGGATGCCATTACTGAATACATGTGATTTCACAGTCCTTTGGAGGACGGAGTGGGCCTCCACAAGGAGGGGAGAGAAGAGAGAGAGAGAGAGAGAGAGAGAGAGAGAGAGAGAGAGAGAGAGAACAGCATGGATGGGAGAGAGATTGGTGGTGTGGGGAGAAGAGGAAGAGATCTTTATGCTGGATATTGAGGGGGAAAAGGTGGGAGGAATCACGAAGTGTGCTGCCAAAAGAAAGGGAGCACCACAGGTAGTCTCCTCAAGCACCAGGGACACTTTGCACATTCCTGCCCGTACTATTGGCAGTACGTTATGCAGAGCTCTCCAACTCCAAGGAGATTGTACAGAGGTCTATAGAAGATGTTGCTTCTTTCCACTTCTGCTCCTAGTTTGCCCCCTCCTCAACTTAACCATCTTATTTGAAGAAATCAGTCAATCAATCAACAAAATTTATATACCGCTTTTAAACCCAAAGATCACAAAGTAGTTTACAGGCACATAATAAGAATAATAAAGTTAAATGGCTCCCTGTCCCCAAAGGGCTCTCAATCTAAAAAATGTAGAACACTACCAGCAATAGCTGCAAGAAAAGACTGCATTGGGGTGAAGAGGGACAATTACTAATGAAATTAAGGAAGCATTTTTCATGGCCAGCAGCTAAGTAAACAGTGCAATCGTATGCATATTCTCATTGAGGCCAATGAGAATTACTCCTAGTGTGTACAGAAGTGGTATTCAAACTTTTTAGACCAGGACCCACTTTTCAGAATGGCACTTGTGTCGGGACCCACTGGAAGTGATGTCATTAACTTGGAAGTGATGTTGTGGCAGGAAGTGCCATCATCAGGCAGGAAGTGCTGTCATTGTAACCTAATAAAATGACACTCCTGAAATGCAAATTGGCATCCTTGGACTGCAGCAATGGCTCAACCATGAAACATCCCTGACAGAAGGCAAGATGAGGACAAAATATGATGCAAAAGCACAGAACTAAAAACAATTAAAAAAAAAAACCTCTCTTGCAAATTCAAACTGTGAACACTCACAAAAGGAATATAACAAGAGTAAGGTCTGCAGTTTCCAAGATGGCTGCTCCCAGCTTTCCGCAATCCACCTAAAACCAGGTCGCAACCCACCAAGTGGGTCCCGGCACACAATTTGAATAACACCGGTAAATTTGAATAACACAATTTGAATAACACTGGATTCCAGCCAGCTGGGTATTTTCTGGTGGCATTGTCATGTGCCAGATCCTATCCTGCTGCTGGCTCTCCTCAGCAGGAGATAGGCCAGTGGCTATATGCCAGTCATATAGCCACTGCAGTTCTAAGGGTTGGGTGGCCAACCTTTCAACTTTAGGGCTCCTCGACCTGTAACAATTGTGTCACAGATGACAAGCTGCACCTGCTGATATTCCCTCATTTACACAATTGTTAAAGGTCCAGGAGCCCTAAAGTTAAAAGGTTAGCCAGCCAGGTTCTAAGGAGACCCATAGGCCACTAGGGGAAACAATGTAGATGTAAGGGAAAAATATGTTTCTTACCTTTTGCAGGCCTCCTGTTTCCCCCACCCCACCCTCACAGCATGCAGTTTGCACCTCCTGCTACAGTGTGGTGGGGGATAGGATTGGGCTCTTAGTCTTCAGTAACATTTTGGAGGATGCAACTCAGTGTATTTGATGCAGCCAACCACTTACAAAAATTACTCATTGCTATCAGCGTCTGCATGGTTTCAGTGTTGATTGCTTCAGTGCCTTTTGGTTACCCGGTTCTTGCATAATTTGTCCTCCTCTCCCTTCATTACCCTCACCCTCATTTTCTCTCCCTTCTGTTGAATCCAGTTGGCTGTAGTGACTCAGATGATCGTGTTTATGTGGGCCTCTGACACCCTCGCATCAGGCATGGCTCTGTTTTGTTATTAATAAAAGCACAGGGGTTACTAATGAGATGACATGGCACAGGGAGCAAAAGAGGGAGAGAAAGAAGGAAGGAGACACTGGGACGCACCAGGAGACAGAGGAAAAGTGAAGCAAAACACACCGGGAAACCATGCAAATAGGTATTGAGGTGAACACTCTTGGGTGGCGGGTTTGGCAGCATCAAATACCATGGTGTCTGCAGGGCATCCAGTCCAGAACCCTCAGCAGATTCTGAATTATGCAGAAAAATAAATCTGCAGCTAGAGGGCCTTGGAGGACCCCCCAGGCATGGCCAGAAGTTTCTAGCACGAACCAGAAGTGACTTCTGATTTTGTCCAGGATGCCATCGGAGATCCTTCAGCAGCAAGCTTGGGCACCTGCAGACACTGAGATGCGTGAATGCCGAGCTGGCGGATAAGGCGGATAAAATTCCAGACCAATATCCAAGGGGGCATTCCATACTGCACCCTGGGCCACAGGGACGAATGGAGCCCTGAGTGCGCCCATGGCAGGGCAACGAAACTGCACCCCCAGCACGTTGCCCTGCCCCCATGCGTCACCCAGCCACGCCTCCCTGCACCCGGAATAGGTCCATTTTGGAGTGGAACGGACGCGAGGGAGGGAGGGTGGGCCAGACAGCGCACGGGTTAGTCCACGGACTCCGCGCAATGGTGTCCCGCCACTGCCGGTGCCCATGGCTCACACCACCCCGGGCTACACCCTTCCTCCGCCTCTGCTGGGCCTACGCTTGCTGCTTGTGTTGGCCCAGGGCTGTTGCAAAGGTGCCATAAGACATCTTTGTGCCAGCCCAGGATGCGTTGAGTTGGCGTAAGGACTTAGGCTGACCCAGCCAAGCCATGGACAACAGGAGGTAAGCTGCCCCCACTCTGGCCAAACCCGGCCAGTGTGGGGGCTTTGGAGGGCAGGGGGGTAGGTGGGAGGGGACGGGGGAGGTGGAACGGGGCAGAGGGAGGATGGCCCCACGGGTGGGCCGGCCCTGGGAGGGGGAAAGAGTCCGGATCAGGCTTTTAGGTCAGATCCTAACCTCCGTCCCCAGGCCCTGCAGTCCTACTCCGGGCTGCTTGGTCTTGTGCCTGCTATTTAGCAGACACTGGTCTGAGCTGCTCTATCAGGCTGTCTGGGGCTTACCCTGGGGTCTGGGGACCAATATCCGCTTGCCCTGTGGAGCGCACCAATTGCCTGCTACTCTGGGTAGGATGCCACGTGGGCTAGCTGACCCGCCTCCTCCTGCACAGGTTCGGATTACGCTGTAAATCAGGGACAGTTTGGCACTGCCTTATTTGAAATTTCACGTCCCGGTTTCCTATACCCCTAGAAATAGGCAGCTGCCGTACTGCCTAAGAGGGCAGAGAAGACAGAGACAAAGCAAGAGATAAAGCGCTGAATGACATGACGAGTCTGGGAAATGGCGCTTTTTGACTGCATGCATGAAACAAAGCAAGTAGTTTGGTTCCAGCCTCACTCCAAGGTTCAGTTTTAACGTTCCGTCATCAACTAACGTCAGTGGCTAGTTTGCTAACTTGGGAGTCGACAGAGATGAATATAGATCTATAAACCCCCCCACACAGTGGGTTTCCAGAAAAAAAAAGTTTTAAGGATCCTCATGGAGATCTCCATTATGGAGAGAAAAGCTCTATGCATTGCATTTGAAATGTGTTATTATATCTTGTCAAAAGCCCATTTCCCCCCCTTCTCCTTTATTGCTGAAAAATATGGTAATTGCCCCCTTTCCCCATGTGGTTAATTTTAAATTTCTGGAGGAATTAAGCCTGCTAAAGCTCTTCATTTTTTCCTTTTCTGTTGGTCTCTATGGTAGCAGCAAGAATAGAATTACTTTGATCTCCGTTTCAAAGTGGCATCTCGTTTCTTCCAAGCATTGACCTTGTTTAGTGCGAATGAAAGTTCCGATAAAATTCCATTAACTTATCATTCGTTGATCTTGGAGAGATGTCTTTAGGGGAGCAGCTTTAGCTCTGAAAGACAAAAGGTGATTTGTTTTAGAAAATCAATGGAAAGCGCCATAAACTAAGGGAGAAAATCTGCAATTAACTGCTCGGTCAGACCCCATTAGGGCTTTAATACTGCTTAGCATGAGAGTGCTGCATCTTACAAGTCAGAAAATGAGAAAGCTGCACATGAACACTCAGAAGTCTCTCCCTGCATTTAATGAGAGCTGTGCAGCAAGGCTTTGCATGGTAAGGGCCCAGTTCCAAAACATAGCTCAAGAAGCATGCCTGGCTGTGACTCTTAATATATACTGAGTGATAAGGGCTTTGCTTTGGAGTTCAGGAAGCCATGGATTCTAGGAATCTAAAAAACTCCCGCATTTTAAAATCATATTTTTGTTGTCATCTGTTCCATTTTTCATTTTGTTGTCTTTTCAGTTCAATTTTGTTTTAACTCAGGCTGCAATCCTACACACACTTTCCTGGAAGTAAGTCCCATTGAGTGCAGTGACGCTTACTTCTGAGTAGGCATGCATAGGATTGGGCTGTCAGGGCACAAGCCTAACCTGGATTTAGGCCGGCAGAATTAGGCTAGCAAAAGTTGACCGGCACAAGAGCCACCGTAAAGCACGTTTGGACCACTCTCCAAGTCAGAGAGGCCAGCACACAGATGTGCATCATCTTCCCTATCTCCAAGAGTGGTCCAAACGCGCTTTACGGTGGCCCTTGTGCCAGCCAAACTTTGCTTGCCTGACTGTGCTGGCCTAACTCCAGGTTAGGATTGCGCTCTCAGTACTTCCCAAACGTTTTAGCACTGGGACCCACTTTTAAAAATGACAATGTATTGTGACCCCTTAGACAGAAAAAAAGAGCTAGAGATAGAAATAATATTAATTAATTAATTAATTAGTGAATCACTCACTCAATTAAAATAATAATACAAAATACTACTACTACTACGGGTTCTGTGCTACTAAAAGCTCCATCCAGAAAACCTGTTGGGATGATGCATTATGTCAGCAAATGTGTTGTAAGGCATGTTCACATCAGTGCAATGGGTGCAAGGCTGACACAGGCAGGGGCATTGGCCCAGCGCGGGTGGCAGGACTGGCAGGTAAGTCAGGACTGGCAGGTAAGACCTTACCTTATGTGGTCCTGCACAGGCCACATTTGGTCATTCCCAGCTTTCCGCGACCCACCTGAGATCAGATTGCGAGCCACCAAGTGATTCCCGACCTATGATTTGAAAACAACAACACTGTCCTAAATTGTAATTAGATCATGGGGTTGGTGTGAAGGACCATGGGAGGAGAGAAGGTTTCCTTCGTTTTACAACAAAGTTGTTTTCCCCAAAACCAGGAGTTTTGGAACATGGGTATGGTCACATGACATAAAATATGCTGTTCCAGGATCAACTACATTTTGAAGGTGTGAAAACTCCATTTGCTTTTGTTGTTATAGTTCATCATAGCCTACACAAGTAGTGCTGGACTGGTTATGTTCACTGCAGGATTGTTGCTGTTCTAAGTTGTGTTTTCTAGAGCTGAGCTGGTAAAATTTGCTCAAGGCCAAGGATGTCCTCTGAGACTCCTCTGAGGGCTCACAGTTGCCACAATATTGACTTTCTTCTCCCAGAGACACCCAGGTTCAACTTGAAGCTCCTGATTTTTTTTTAATCTTGTGTTTTTGTTTTCAGTTCTATTGGGATTGCAAGTATCAATGATTCAAACTTTATTTTTCTCTTTGTCAACTGCAGTTATATTTGATGTAGTGTATTCTCAGTGTTTGTACATTGAAGTCCCAAAGAATCTTTTCTTGGTTGCTCTCTGGTAGGGCTCATGAGCAGTAATGGCATCTAAATGATTTAGCAACAGGTACTCACTTTTGATTGGCACTTGTGTCGGGGCCCGCCCACCAGAAGTGAGGTCATAGCCGGAACCCAGGAACCACCCCCAGGAACCGTCGCGCCTCCTCGGTAGGTTGCGCGGCGGCCCAGGAGAAGGCCCGGGCCTTCCCCGGGGCTGTCGCGCTGGCTACCAATTCCCCCCCAGGAACCGCCGCGCCTCCTTAGGTGGGAGCCTCTGGCAGTCTACCTGCTCACGCTGCTGCTGCTGTCGGTCTCCCTCGCTCCGCTGCCTGCCTGCCTGGCTGGCTCTGAGAACATGCAGGCAACTCAAATGTGCAGGCAATTCAAATGTTGCAGGGGGCGGAGCGGAGCGCCGACGGAGTTGACGAGTGGGTGGGCGAATGGGCGGGGCCAGCCCTAATCCTAGGAACGGGCACTCGCGTACCCCCGCGTACCGGCTACATGACATGTCCGCTCATGAGCCCAGGTGTTTTGGTGTGAAAGTAATTTGTATTGTTTGCAAAGATTCCTGTGAACCATAGCCACAATTCAGTCATGATGTTCTTTATATTGAATTTGGGTGAACGTGCTACTGACCAAATGATGATGATAATGATGAAGATTTAGTAGTAGTAGCAGTAGTAGTAGAAAGTAAGTAAGTAATGGGCAGCCCAATCCTAAGTAAGGCCGACATAGTAAGGCCGACATAAAAGGGCTGTATCCTAAAGCCCACTAGGAGGCAGCAGCAGCAGCAGCAGCAAAGTGCAGGCCAAGGGGAGGTCTTCCCCTCACACCCACGTAAGCTCCAGTCATCCCTATGGGGCTGCTCGGATCTGCGCTTACTGCTTTGCAGGCTCAGGTGCATGTGCGCAGGAGTGGCCCGAATCGGGGCCGCCAAGGCTGGGGACGGGGTTTAGGATTTGTCACTGTGGCCATCCTGTGACACAACCCCCGTCTTCGCCCACTGCGCTGCCCAGTTACGCCCCCGGCACGCCTCTGGAACGCCCTCAGCGAGGCCCAGCACTGACTGCGCACCGCTGATGCTTGACCGGCACAAGGCTGGTGCTGCTGGCGGTTGCGGCAGTGCCTGATCATTGGCGCTGCTGCTTGCGCCGGTCCAGTACCGTACTGCCGACACTGATGCGCTTGACGGCACGTTTGCAACAGCGTTCGGCCGGTGCAAGAGCATAGCGCCGGCATAACGGGGGTATAGGAGTGTGCTCTGAGTAAGTAAATACTGTTTATATGCACTTTATGGAAAATTAATTGGACTAATCTTTCATTATGATATTGTTGATTCCAGTAAGTAATGAATAAGGGCACAATCCTAACTTGCACTGGAATAGCAGGCCAGCTCACCTACACTGCATCCTAATGATGTTAGGGAGCTGCAGCAGCTCAGCGTGGGGCAAGGGAATATTTTCCCCTTGCCCCAGGGTCAGCTTTGCTGGCCTAACTGTGCTAGCCTAACTCCAGGCTAGGATTGCACCCTTAGACTACTAGCCTATCTTACGGAGTCCTCTATCTTAAGAAGAAAAGGGGGTAACAGACATCGCATACACAGTTTTGAACTCACTGAAGGAAGTCCTAAAAAGAATAACCTATTTAGAGCTATTCCACATCAAATATTTTTACATGTACCACACACTAATTTAAGCTTACACCCCAAAAATGTAAAGGGTGACTATGACACACATAGCTTACAAACATGTGTATCATATACTCACACCTGATAGGGGCCTGTGCAGCAGCATCATGCAGCCGGAACGCTGGGCGGGAGGAACGGGTGAGCGGCAGCCCACCCGTTGCGTACCGCTCCGTTTTGCTGTCTTCCCCGCCCCCGCG
>JAJKFI010000017.1:7752992-7770393 GCA_029204185.1 Lerista edwardsae | reverse complement strand
TAAAAAAATGGCTACTGCTATCATTTTTTGGTTTGATCCAGAGTTGCAAACAAATCTTTTAAATTCTGAAATAAGTCTTTGGAGGCTGCCCCTTTATCTTACTTTCTGACCTTAAAAGTGTTTTTCTGTAATCCAGTACAAGGGCTCTCAAACTTTTTATCACCGGGGCCCAAAGGAAGTGATGTCATCAAGCAAGAACATTTTAACACCCCATATGACAAAATCAAATGTAACTAAGCAGGTTAGAGATTTAAAATAAGAGTAAGATTAAAAAATATTTAAAGAACTTTCCTAACTCTCCCAAACCCTTTCCAACTTCATATTTACATAGCATTAATTAAGCTCATTAATTAATCAAATAAAAAGCAATGGGTTCCAATATGTAATTTATTTTCTTTTGTACTGGTGGGGGTAACGTCGGCGTATCTAAATATATTTTGGGGTAAAAGGTAAAAAAGTTCCATGACCCCTGCTCTAGGGTGCTGTGTCCTTTTTTGTGGTTATTATATCTGGTCACCTTGGTTATCGCCTGTCAAAGAATAACACCCAGGGCCTCAGAATGTACCCAGTGGGGTATGTTAAAATTATTTTGGTGGTGTTAAAAAATGTTGTGCCCTCAGGTGCCAGATGATTTAGCTATGCCACTGAATGGAAGTGCAAAGTTCTATTCACTTTTATTCAGTGTTTTCCTTAGTTATCCAGCAGCCCTTTCAGCCCTGCTGTTGCTATAAGCACTGGCTGCTTTTGCAGAGTATAATTCCAGATCCAGGCTTCCCATATATGTTCATCGTTCTTGCCATTAAGAACTTTAATACTGCACAGCCATTTGCAAGTTCGCAGCTTGGGGGTTCTCCTGGATCCACAGCTACACCTGGAGTCCCAGGTGGCGGCGGTGGCCAGGGGAGCCTTTGCTCAGCTTCGGCTGATCCGCCAGCTGCGGCCGTACCTGAGCTGTGTGGACCTGGCCACAGTGACCCATGCCCTAGTGACATCTAGATTAGATTATTGCAATGCGCTCTACGTGGGGCTGCCTTTGAAGACGGTCCGGAAATTACAACTAGTACAGAACGCGGCGGCTCGGGTGGTTGCTGGGGCACGTCGGTTTGACTCTGTCGAGCTGTTGCTTCGGCGGCTACACTGGCTGCCGGTTCTGTTCCGGGCCCAATTCAAGGTGCTAGTTTTGACTTTTAAAGCCCTTTACGGCTCGGGTCCAGGGTATTTGAGGGACTGCCTCCTTCCATACAATCCAACCCCTACTCTTAGATCATCTGGAGGGGCCCTTTTGACTGTGCCGCCACCAGGAGAAGTGAGAGGGGCGGCGGCCAGGAAGAGGGCCTTCTTGGTGGTGGCCCCCCAACTTTGGAATACCCTCCCCTTAGAATTGAGAACTGCTCCCTCTTTGTTAACATTTTGGTGGGGGCTGAAGACCTTTTTATATTATTTCAAAAAGCTTTTAATTGTTGACAGGCTGGCTGGCTGGTTTGTTATATTGTATACCGTATGATCCACAGGGCTTTTTGTTTTTAAATTTTATTGCTTTGTTTTTATTTTGTTTTTTTGTATTGTTTTACTATTGTTTTTAAATGGTTTTTAATGTTAAATTTTTATATTTTATGTTGTAATGCTGCCTTGGGTGCCTTCGGGCAAAAAGGCGGGATATAAATCTAATAAATAATAATAATAAATAATTGTCTGCAGGCCACAACAGGATTGGCTTTCCTTGTGACATCCTTGTTTCAACTCATTTGGAAATGGAAAACCCTTAACTCAAATCAATGAGGGGGCTGTGTCTGCAGGCTTCTTTTTCTTACGAAGGTTTATAGCACTTGATGATAAAATATTCCTAAAGGAGTTTTTTATTTTTGCACAAGGAATGTATTAACTATGACACTTTGGATTACTGTGTTTCTTTAGCAAACCTTATGTAATTAGCTAAGGGCGCAATTCTAACCTGGAGTTTTGACAGGCATAAGGGCAGCTGGACACATAAGCCGAGCCTCTGCTACCTCCCTGGTGTTAATCCTGCACTTTCCTGCACCAAGAGCCACTGTCGGTACCATCCACTGCCTCCTCGGGGCGATCTTCCGCGTTTTCCACTACACCTTCACAGTGTGGTTCTCTCCTCTGGCTGCGTTCCATCGAGCTTCAGCCTGTACAAGCTTTTAAGACAAGCCTGGACAGGATCCTCCAGGTTGTAGTGGCTCCTCTTTTGCGGGCTGCCCTTCTCACACATTCCCACACTGGCTAATCAGCTGCCACAACAGGTACTGCAGCTTGTCACAGCCTGACATTCCATCTCCCATCCCAAAACAAGGGATCCCACAATTCCAGAGGCGGATCTACAGGGAGGGCAAAGCTCTAAGTGTTGCAAGAAGCCTTACCCTGTCATGTAAATCCCTCCTCTCCCTTGCTGCTGTAGCCAGTAAGCAACGCCAAGATGTTGCTTTTCCCTGTGAGGATAGGCTAAAACGGTGCAGGAGAGGAGTGATTTCCACTGCAAGGTAAGGCTTCTTGCAAAACTTAGAGCTTTGCCCTCCCTTAGATCTGCCTCTGCACAATTCTCCTGCTTAGCTTCAGGCAGTACCAGCAGCTCAAGCGTCAGTCCATACTTCCATCCTGAAAATAGAGAAGTATCACTTTAATCAGGCTGCTTCCAAGCCAAAGTGGCCCTTGAAGTCATGCACAAAGGTTGGAGCAAATCTGTTTTATGTGCTTTATGGCATACTTTGCAACACTCCTGGGCTGGCACAAGTGTCTTGTGCTGGCCTCATTCCAGGTTAGGATTGCGCCCCTAGTCTCCATAGATCAGAGTGTAGCTCAGCAATGGGGCCTCTGCCCGTTCACATTCTGGACAGCTCCTCTGCCTTTGTGCCTGGGATGCAGTCTCTTTTATCCTCACCTGAGCGTTGTGAAATAGAACTGCGAGACTGAAATACAGTGACTGGCCCAAAGTGTTGAATAAGCTTTGTGACTGAATAGATTTTTGAACCTAGGTTTCCCCGCTGCTTGTCCAACAATATCCACTACATTGCTCCAATTCCCTGAGGTAGTTCTTCCAATCCTAGCCATTCCATCATAGCCATTATTATAGTAAAGTGCTTATTCTTTGGGGTGGGTGCGGGTGTCAATTGCTGGTGATGTGCAGATTCTTAAGTCCGGGATCTAGTTTGGGGCTCCGCTCACCAGGCATGCATGGACAGGCAGACCCTGCCTTCCCCCTCGATCGCAGTCAGGCCAGTCCTGTTGCAACCGAAGGAGAAGTCCCCCTGGCCTGCTGATACCGGGAGCAGGTGACAGAAAGCCCCTGGCTGCAGAAAGCCCCTGTGAAGGTAAATCACAGCGAAGGCAGGGCAGTAAGTGCTGGCAGGATCAGGGAGCTGGAGGGTTGTCAGCCTGGGCTTAGGCAGCCTGGCTGGGAGGAAGAGGTGGAGCAAGAGGGCTGGCCGGTCCGATATAACCCCAGGCAAGCTGGGGATAAGGGCAGTCTAGAGGAGGCTGGCTAGCAAACAGGATGCTGACCAGCCAGTGAAAACAAGTAAGGCTTCTGGAAGGGAGGAGGATGAAGGAACTCCCTACCCCCAGGGGCGGACCTAGTCAAAATGGCACCCATGGCGCCCAATGAAAGTGCGCCCCCATGGGGCACGCAACGTCATGATGTCATGACATGGTGCCATGCAGCACCCCCCTCTAAGAAGCTGGAGGGGGCGCCGCGTCACGACGTGCACCTTCCCCCACCCATCCATTACTACGTTAAAGTGCCAGGGCATCTTTAAAGTAGCCTAAAAGCCAGCAATATAAGCTTCATGGATATATAAGCTTCATAACTTTTAAGGTTATGGTGAGCTCAGCCTTAGTTCTTTTGTAGTTGGTTCTTTATGTTTGCTGAGTACAGTTTGAAATCCCTGTGTCTCCACTTTTAGCAATCTGCATCAGTGTCTGAAAAAGCCACATGTGAGCAGAGACCATCCTGCAATGCTTCCAATTTGCCTATATAACTGGGGGGTGGTGGACACATGCTAATCTCCCATGCAAATTAGCATGGCGCCCACACCCAAGATGGCGCCTATGGCTCGTGCCACCCTTTGCATCCCCTAGATCCGCCACTGCCTCCCCCTTGCCTGTCTCTGAGGCTACCTACCCCTGAGCCTCAGCAGACTGGGAGTCTTGAGGGAGCCCAGATCCCCCGGTGTCTGCTCCAGTAGCAAATTCTCGCAAGGCCCTAATGTCAGCTGCTGCTAGAGCAGGTGCCTCTTGCCCGACAGTGCTGACACCTTATACAGTGTTATGTGCTAGAAATCTAATTTGAAGTCTAGTTCTGATACTAGCTCGAAACGGTTCATTGCAGTAACTGAAAATGGTGCAGACCAGTACAGGATGTCTGCAAGATTCCCTCCCCCGCCCCCCCCCCGACACACTCATCAGGAAGGAACCCACAAAGACACTCAATGTGAGCACGATCCAAGGGATATTACTGGCTCGATGGCCGCTGTGCATTACAGACATCACTGTGGTTTCTGCCCGGCGCTGTCGGTCAGAGAACAGACAGCGCAACCTTAATTCGAGGCTGAATTGCAAGCTTGCATGTTTTTTGCTTCTTGGCTACCAGCTCCACGTTTTTTTTCCCCCTAAGTTACGGTGATTTAACAATTTAATGAAACAGCAGTACATGACACAGCTTTGGACCTACTGTACCTTTACAGACCAAAACGTTCCCCTAGGCTGCACAAGCAAGAAACCTTCAAAAGACCGTAGAGCAAACAACTTGTTTAACCGTAGGTGCAGTGTGTGCAGAAGCTGAAGCTGGACATTTTGCTGAATGCTAAGCTGACACTGAAAACAGCAGCTCCACATATAATCTTCCCCCAGACTATGCCAAATTATCAGGGCCGCAGAATTTTTCAGGGTGAAAGAGGTGTTGAAAAATATCATTACCCTCTCCTCGTTGCCTACAGTACCTCTTTTGAAAGCTATTCGCCATGTTTTGCAGCTGCTTATTTTCTTATCTGCAGCTTTGACATGCAGTCGGTCCCCTTTATATGCGAACTCACTATCTGTGAATTTGCTTTGCTTAGAGGGGCAGAATTGCTGCTTTCCTCATTATCTGCGCCTGTCATCCACTATGCAGAGACCTTCCAAAGGCTGCAGGGACCTTCAGAATGGCATCTGCAACGAGCGCTGACCCCTTCAAAGTGGGTGGCAGAAGCATCCACCAGCCACATTTAAGGGGTCCATGCTGGTTGCAGGTGCCATTCTGAAGGTTCCTGCAGCCTCACGAAGGTCTCTGCATCATTCAGAGATCTTTTGGCACTTCCTGCTGCACTCTGCTGGCTTCTTGAGGGTCTCTGCTGGATTCTTCTGATGGCAGATAAAGTACCCCTTGCACCTAACCTCTCTGACTCCATAGGATTGATGGGTCATTAATTGCCAATTTGCTATCAATGAGAGTTTCCAGTACCCTAACCCTAGTGGATAATCAATCAATCAATCAATCAATCAATCAATCAATCAATCAATCAATCAATCAATCAATCAATCAATCAATCAATATTTATATACCGCTTTTCAACACAAAGTGGTTTACAGGCAAATAGTAATAATAAAGTTAAATGGCTCCCTGTCTCAAAGGGCTCACAATCTAAAAAAATGCAAAACACCCCCAGCAATAGCCACTAGAAAAGTCACTGTGCGGGGTGAAGAGAGAGAATTATTCTCCCCCTGCTAAATATAGGAGGAACACCACTTGAAAAAGTGCCTCTTGTCCAGTTAGAGGGGATAATGAGGACTGACTAATATCAGCAATTGGGTATCATTGAGAAATCTACCCAGTAGTGTCTATACAGGAGAAGTTGGAACACTATGTTTTGCATGGAGCTTTACCTTGCTGTGTAAATTGCTCCTCTCTCTTGTTGCTGCACCCAGTGAGGTTGGCTACATCAGCGAGGGGGAGGAACTATTTACACTGCAAGGTGTAAAATTTAGCTCTTTGCAAAATTTAGCTCTGCTCCCCATAGGGATGCTACTGTGTCTACCTAATAAGGCTATATGTATGACTCACACCCCAAAACTGTCCTCACTGTGTGGGGGGGGGGACCTGACCTCCCGGACACAGCTGCAAGCGCCTTCCAGCCACTTTGGGGTGGCTCTCTGAGGCCCCCGGGAGGTGTCAGAAAGGAACTTCATTTTCTGCATGCTCTCCGGGCCTCAAAATACCACCGGACATGACCAGAAGGCGCTTCCGGTCATATCCAGAGGTCAAGTGAGGGCTCCGACCCACAGATTCGTTAACCTGTGGGTTTCGGCATCCATGGGCATTCTGGGAATTGAATGCCAGCAGACGCTGAGGGTGGACTGCACACCGTATTGTGAATCTGATTACTGCACAAGCCTTCCTAAGTATTTATGTTCTGTTTTGCCTTAATGCTGAAAATCTGCTGCAATTGGTTTTGAAATGAGACGCTTGCTCTTCAAACACAACATAAATCAATGGCTCTGCTTGGGCAGCACAACTTGCTGACTGTGTGGGTTGCATTTCTTTCTTTGGGGGTCACCCACAGACTATAAAATAACATAAATAGTTCTATGTAGAAGAAAGTGGGTGTCCCAGTTCTTGTCTTCCCCAGCCTTAAAGCCCATTTCTATCCCTCATCCTGTTAGCTAATAAATTCCACAGAAAAACTGGGTGCTGGGGAATGAGCTTTGTGGCTTATGGGTAATCTCTGTGTGCTGTGCTAAAATCAGACTTTCAAGGGCTTCTTTCTTTAAAGCTCCAATTTTATGTATTCTTATCTGCAAGTAGGCCCAGCGGCGTCATGCAGCCGGAATGCTGGGCAGGAGAAACGGGTGAGTGGCAGCCCGCCCGTTACGTACCGCTCCGTTTCGCCGTCTTCCCCGGGGTGGGGAAGATGGCGAAACGGAGTGGTACGCAACAGGCGGGCTGCCGCTCACCCGTTTCTCCTGCCCAGCGTTCCGGCTGCATGACGCCGCTGAGTAGGCCCTATTGAAATCAGTGTGACTTCTGAGTAAGAATTAGTAAAAGAAGGCAGCACCGAAATCACAGTCCCTCTCTCGAAACACAGGAGGGGGAAAGCTAATCTTTAAAAAAGTTGTGCTGACTGTATGATTGTACTGGGGTGAAAAATCCAAATTGCCCAAGATGTTTTGGTGTATGCCTTCTTTTGGGGCACTACAAAAAGAAAGAAGAAACTACATGAAATTATTCTGTAAATGAAGGGATACTCCACAGCCACCTTGTGAAGAAAAAAGGCCAATTGTGTGTGTGTGTGTGTGTGTGTGTGTGTGTGTTTTATCTGCCGGTCTGGAATAAAGCAAGCAAACAAAATATTTTATACTGAGCATTTATATAATGTTTAGAGTGTAATCTGAACCTGGAGTTAGGCAGGCACTGCTAGGCCAGCAAAGTTTGGCTGGAACAAGGGACACTGTAACGTACGTTTGGACCACTCTCGGAGTCAGAGAGGTCAGCACATGGACGTGCGCCATCCTCCATGACTCCGAGAGTGGTCCAAACACGCTTTACAGTGGCCCTCATGCCAGGCAAACTTTGTTGGCCTAACTGTGTCGGCCTAATTCCAGGTTAGGGTTGCACTCTTAATATCTTCCTTAATATCACATATCTTAATATCTGAAAAATGCATATGCCCAAACTCCTTGGGCATTTCAGAGGGTTTAAAAAATAAATCCTACATCCTGCATGGGGGGGGGAGAGTTTTGCACCCCCTTTTTGGTAATTACTTCTGAGTAAACATGCAGAGGATTGGGCTGTTAGTGCTGTGCATTAAAGGCAATCCTAATTTGTGTGGTTTTGTTGTCGCTACCCTGCTCTTGTACTCTTTGTTACAACCAAGAAACCTTTGTTCCCGTCTCCAGGCATGTTGCCATCTGCCACTTTTATTTTAGCCTGTGCTCCGACAGCTCTTCCTCTTTGATATTGTTGGCACTTGCACCTACTTGCTTTGGAAATGACTTCTTTAAGAGTGATCACATGGGAACAGGGACTTTGGGAGGAATTTTATTAACGGGCACAAAGTTTCATTTGGGGCTCTTCCTAGAGAGAGGGGCGGGGCAAAACAAAGTGGGGTGGGGGTGATGGGGGTGAGCAGAATGGGTTTGAGGAGGGGCAAAATCAGGTAAGTGGAAAGGTTTTGGAGCCCAGGTTTACTGGATGTCTTGCTGTGGAGCCCAAGTCTACCTGCCTGCGCTGTGTTGGCAGCTAGATACAGTTATACAGAAACACACTGTAAAAATAGAGTGTTTATACAAACACTCTATAAAAATCGCTCTGACACTCTATAAAATCTTTTAAAGATAGAAAATCATTGCAGGGAATTAGCATCATCATATTTAGGCTCGGACTTGAATGGCAAGTGTTTTGTGTGCACCAAACCATCTTCTGCAGCAGCTGTAGTCCCGCAGTGGTTTCCCTGAATCCAGTGGTGTCATCTAAATGATTTAAGAATAGGTAAGAACATAAGAACATAAGAAGAGCCATGCTGGATCAGGCCAAGGGCCCATCTAGTCCAGCTTCCTGAATCTCACAGCGGCCCACCCCAGGTGCCCCAGGGAGGCAGGAGACAACAAGATGCTTGCATCCTGTTGCCACTCCCTTACACCCGGTACCTGTAGCCCACCACCTTTGTAAGGAGGTTGCACAATCCATCATTGCCTATAGCCCATAATGGATCTTTCCTCCAGAAATCGGTCTAATCCTCTCTTAAAGACATCAAGACCAGATGCCATCACCACCTCCTGTGGCAAGGAGTTCCACAGATTAACTACCCGCTGGGTAAAAAAGTACTTCCTTTTATCTGTTTTAACTCTCCCAACCCTCAGTTTTAGCGGATGCCCCCTGGTTCTGGTGTTGTGAGAGAGGGAAAAGAACATACCTCTATCGACTCTATCCCTTCCATGCATAATTTTGTATGTCTCAATCATGTCCCCCCTCAGGCGCCTTTTTTCTAGACTGAAGAGCCCCAAACGCTGCAGTCTTTCTTCATAAGGGAGGTGCCCCAGCCCCGTAATCATTTTTGTCGCTCTCTTCTGCACCTTTTCCAACTCCACTATGTCCTTTTTGAGATGCGGCGACCAGAACTGGACACAATATTCCAGGTGCGGCCTTACCATTGCTTTGTACAATGGCATGATACTCACTTTTGATTGGCACGTGTCGGGACCCGCCCACCGGAAGTGACGTCATGAGCCAGAAGTGATATCGTGGCAGGAAGGGACATGAAAAAAGCCCTTTTTGAGGCCTCAGATGATTTTAAACTGACCCAACAGTTGCAACAGTATTCCACAGCACCCCCAGAACATGTGAAGGAGGCCTGGCATCATGTTAAAACCCCAGAGCAACTCATTTTTCAGTGGCAAGGAAAGGAAAGGCTCCGCTCGCTGCCTGCCTGCCTGGCTCTGAGACCATGCAGGCAACTCAAACATGCAGGAAATTCAAACGTTGCAGAGGGCGGAGTCGACGAGTGGGCGGGCAAATGGGCGGGGCCAGCTGTAATCCTAGAAACCGGTACTCGCGTACCCCCGCGTACCCCCTGCATGACATCACTGCCTGAATCCCTATCCATGGTAAGCGGATCCACAAGCCAAAGAGCTCCTCTAGCAAGATACAAACTGGAACAGAGTGCCTGTACCTTCAGCCATTGTATAGAAGCAGGAAAAATTTGGGCAGGCGCAGCTTAACATGGGTTTCAAAAGCACACACACCAGGTTAGGATTTGGGTACAGCCAGGACGTGCCCAATGTTGTTTGTTTGGATTGTTTGTAGCAGAGTTGGGGGCTTGTGGACCCATTCAGCGCTTGCCTAGCGCGATCGGAGCGGAGGAACGAAGAGATCGCTACATTTCAATAACAAAGTCTTTTATTGGTTACAGTAGCGATAGCAAGAAAGCGAGAAGTTCTGTTTGCCGGTCAGCGAAAGCCGGCGAAGGCTTGCCGCTTACAAGCGGCTTTTCAACGCATGTTGTTACATTCTGAATTACAGTCTCAGTCTCATTCTCAGTCTCAGTAACAGGAACAGCGCGCACACAGTGAAAATACAAGTTATATGGGAACAAAGGGGTGTAGCCAGAGCATATCTGGTAGGTGGATACCTGAAGACCCTTGTGCCCCAAGTTAACCAATGGGGTAACCCTCAGAACATCATGATCTCATGAGAAAGTGGATGTTTGCTAGTCAGCGCTTCCCGTGAGAAACTTTGCCTGCTTATGTAATACTAACTAAAGGGAGTTCAGCTACTGTGTAGCAGATTGCACTAACAAGCTGGGAAGCTGAGCACCCCAAGGACACGCAGGTGCTCTATCTGATCTGAAGACGGAGAGACGGAATGCCAGTTTCAACCAGTTCTGGAGTGTGTGGTGTGAAACTGCAACACCCCCCCATTACGTCTCGGAAGTCATCTTTTGGCGCTAAGTCTAACATTTGAACTGCTTGTTTGAATTGTGGCGCAGGAAGTGCTTTGGTCAGGACATCTGCGATGTTCTCTTGCGATGGACAGTAAAGCACGTCAATGTCTCCGTTTTGGACTGCCTCTCTGACATGTTTATGCTTTATGTCAACATGCTTAGAGTGCATCCGGATTCGTTCTGACCCAGCAATCTGGATTGCGGACTGGTTGTCCATCCAGATCTGGATTGGATTTGTTTGTGGAGCATCCAAATCCGACATCAATTGCCTGAGCAGGTGTAGGTAGTTGGTCACATGACTCAGGGCTGTGTACTCACTCTCTAGAGTAGAACACGCGATAGTCTTTTGCTTGTGTGACCCCCAATCTATCACGCAATCCCCAAGGCGTATGGCATAGCCTGTGGTAGATCTCCTTGTGTCATCCCCCCAAAGTCACTGTCTGCAAAAACTTCCAATTGCAGTGCTCCTTTTGGGGTGATGTGGTATTTGTGGTTACTTGTGCCTTTCAAGTACCTGAGGATGCGTTTCAAGGCTATCCAATCTGCCTGTGTGGGATTTGCAGCTTTTCTGCTCAGGTGATTGACTGCAACGCTAATGTCTGGGCGCGTCCAGCACGCTAGATGTGTGAGTGAACCCAGCAGTGAAAGGAACATATTCTGGTTTGGAAATGGTGCAGACTCTTCTGCTTTTTCCCCTCTCCCCATCACTATTGGAGTTGATACAACCTTGCAGTCTTGCATGCCCCATATCTGGAGTAGATCGTGGATCTTTTTCTCCTGACTGAGGAGAAAACCGGAACTGTCAGCTGTGCGTTCAATCTCTACCCCTAGGTATTGACTGACAGGACCAAGACATTTAAGTGTGAATGCCTTTTGAAGTTGTAGTGTGATCTGATTGATCTGTTGTTGTGTCTTTGCGAGGACCAGCAAATCATCAACAAAACATAACAGAACACATAATTTCTCTCCTTTTCCCCTTCTGAAAAGACATGGATCAGCTGTGGAGGGGGTGAACCCCAATTTTTGCAGCTGCTCTTTAAGGCATAAGTGCCAGCTCCTCCCACTTTGTTTCAAACCATAAACCGCTTTTCTGAGGCGAAAATGTGAGTAATCGCTTTGCACACCTGGAGGTATTGTAATGTATACCTCTTCCTGCAGGTCTGCGTGCAAGTAAGCCGTCCCAACATCAAAATGGTGGACCTGGAAACCTTTGCTGGCGGCTACGGCAAGCGCTGCGCGTAGCGTGGTGGCTGAGAGTGTGGGTGAATAGATTTCCTCGAAATCTACACCTGGAATTTGTTTACAGCCACGGATCACTAAACGGGCTTTCTTTAACGGCTCAGCACCTTCCCTATCCTTGAGAACAAACACCCATCTGGAATCAATTGCGTGTTTTCCAGCTGGTAATGTTGCTGGCTCAAAGACTCTTAAGTCGTGCATTGCCCTCAATTCAGTCCGAATAGCTTGTAGCCATTCTTCCTTCTGGGCTTGCGGTAACTCCATTACATCTTGGTATGTCTGAGGTACCTTTCCTACCTCTACTTGGTAGGTTAATCTTTGGGGTGGGACCCCACGCAAAGCCCTTGGAGGAAGGATGCGTCTGGTCGGAACAGCTTGTTCCGGTGTAGCTTCCTCTGAAGACGTGCTTGTATCTAACCCCGGAGTGGCCCCCCCCTCTTCCAGCAGCCTGTCAGGACGTGCTGGTGTGGCAGGAGTTGGTGTGGATGCTGGTTGATCGGGAATGCTTTCTAATCTTGCTTCCCCCCCATTTTCTGCAGCTTGTGTGGGGATGCTGACTGTTCTGTCAGCATGATCTGGCAGCAAACTTTGCTCTGAGAAATCATAAGAGTTAGATATTGTGACAGTTTTGTGGTCAGGATTGAGGAATTTGAGCGCTTTGCAATTCGGTTCAATCCCAATGAACTGCAGCCGCCTGGCACGCGGGTCATCTTTTCTGCGTGTTTCCCGATCTGCATGTACAAAGGCGTATGATTCAAACGTCTTTAGAAATGCAAGATTGGGAGGTTTGCCGAATAGCTTGGTGTAGGGGACCCCGTCAATCGAACGGTGGTAAACTCGATTTGAAATAAATACAGAATATTTCATCGCCTCTCCCCACAACCCTTTGGGTAGTTTTGACTGCTCCATCAGCGCTCTGACCATGCTCTGAAGCTCACCATTTTTCCTCTCCGCCACCCCGTTATGCTCTGGGGTGCGGGGGGCGGTGAGCCTGTGGGTGATGCCCTGCTTTTCCAACCATTGAGACATCTCCCTGCTCAGAAATTCACCTCCCCGGTCGGTTTGAATTGCCACTAGATGATGGCCAAACCGCCTTTCCGCCCACCTGACCCAATTGCGGATTTTATTAAAAGCCTCAGACTTCTGGCGCAATAAATATGCAAAACTATACCTCGTCGCATCGTCCACGAGCGTAAGAACGTATTGCGCCCCCCCCTGCTGTCTTCTTCACAGGGCCAATTAAGTCCATATGCACCAGCTGTAAGGGGGTTTGAGTCTGGCGGTCGCTGAACTTCGGGATGGATGCTCGATGCGATTTAGTCAGTTTACACACATCACAGTCTACAAAAGCATCGCAATCTTTTAAGTCCATTCCGTGCACAAGTTCAGCTGTCTTCCTCACATAGTCATGATTTAAATGTCCTAGTCGAAGATGCCACAAATGTCCACAGGATCGGTGCTTTGGTTGATTGAAGCACACGGTTGCCTGTTGATTCCCTGTAGTCTCCGCTCCAAGCACGAACAGCCGATACACTCGGGGGACAGCCACACAAAGATTCCCCCTCTCAAGTGTGCAGACGTCGTCTTGGAAAGTCACTTTAAATCCATCTTCTTGGAGGGTGCCAAGGCTAAGCAGATTCCTCGACATTGTTGGCACACACAGCACATTCTTCAAGGTAGTCTGCAGTTGTGGCAGAAAAACCTCTCCAGCGCAAATTACTGGCGCTGTTGTTCCATTTGCGAGTGCGACAGTTTCACGATCTGTCTCGCACCTACTCGTGAGTAAGTCAGCGGATGTTACGATATGGTGGCTTGCTCCCGAGTCCAACAACCAGGATCCTCGCGTGCGCCTACCTTCCATTGAGCCCACGAAAGCGATACTCGCTTTGGGATGTTGTGCATGGGGCTTTGGAAACTGTCCTTGCCCCGTGCCCTGCTTACCTTGGGGTTTTTTCTCCTTTTTAGAGCCTCCTTTCTTCTTGGCACACTGGTATGCGAGATGTTGAGTTGATCCGCACACATAGCACTGTCTCACACTGGCGCACACTTGCGCCTGGGACTCATTCTGGGGCTGCTGCTGCTGCTTTTTCCCAGGAATGTTGTTTTTCCCCTTTCGGAATTCTCGCTCTCTCTGGTTGTCTTTCCTTTTGTCCGCTTCCTCGAGAAGCCGTGCGCCGACAAGGGTGACAGTCAGTTGTGCTGCAGGGATAGATTCCAAAGTCAGGGTAAACATGTCCCAAGTCTCATCTAGGGAATTGAGGATCGCGAAAACTTTGAGCCTCTCCTCGACACGTTCCCCGATTGCCTCAAG
This sequence comes from Lerista edwardsae, assembly GCA_029204185.1. Lineage (NCBI taxonomy): Eukaryota > Metazoa > Chordata > Lepidosauria > Squamata > Scincidae > Lerista > Lerista edwardsae. The sequence continues at coordinate 7,756,413 of JAJKFI010000017.1, read as the reverse complement.
ATCTTTGAGGTTTTGCTGCATTGCCCTTAGGTGGACCCGCAAGTCCCCTCCCGGTTCGAGACGCGATCTCCATAATTTGCGCGTCAGAACCATGCTGGAAGTCAGGGATGCACGTGCAAACAACTCTCTTAACGTGGTCCAATAGTCCATAGCATGTCCAAGATCGCGAACATAAACTAAGAGATCTTCAGAGATTGCAAGACCGATGGTTGCCTTCGCCTTCCTGTCAGCTGCTTCTTCTGCAGGGTTCGTGGGAAGCGCTTGAGTGCGTTGCCAAAGGTCGTCTTTTTCCAGCAGCAACCGCATCTTGTGTGCCCATTGCACATAGTTGCTGTCGTTGAGAAGTGGAATGGCAATGTAAGGCGCCGTCGGGGCGACGGGAGGTTGCTGCGCCATCCCGGCTCCGGGCGCAGCGGGCTGCAGCGGTGGAACTTGAGGTGGTATCAGAGGGATGAAAGGACCTTGTCCTGGGACGTGCGGCGGCGGTGGCGGGACTGGTGCTTGGCCGTCGGGAACCCCCCCTGGCGGGGGTAAGAGAGGTCCGAGATCGTCGTCTTCCGATTCGCCCTCTTCGCCTTCCCCGGATTGCTCGGGTTCTCCTGGGTCGCCAACGTCCTCTTCCCCCGCGCCGTCTCCGAGGTCTTCCTCTGTCTCCTCCTTGACTCCACCAGTTGCTCCTTCCTCATCAGACATCGGTCAGTATGTCCGCGAGTGTAGGGATGCAGCCACATTCACAACTCAGTCTCTGCTCCATGGATCGGGTCCGCGGCAAACCCCTGCAGGGTTACGGCTGAATCTTCCATAACCTGTTGAAGTTATGGAACCCATAACCTGTTGTTTGTTTGGATTGTTTGTAGCAGAGTTGGGGGCTTGTGGACCCATTCAGCGCTTGCCCAGCGCGATCGGAGCGGAGGAACGAAGAGATCGCTACATTTCAATAACAAAGTCTTTTATTGGTTACAGTAGCGATAGCAAGAAAGCGAGAAGTTCTGTTTGCCGGTCAGCGAAAGCCGGCGAAGGCTTGCCGCTTACAAGCGGCTTTTCAACGCATGTTGTTACATTCTGAATTACAGTCTCAGTCTCATTCTCAGTCTCAGTAACAGGAACAGCGCGCACACAGTGAAAATACAAGTTATATGGGAACAAAGGGGTGTAGCCAGAGCATATCTGGTAGGTGGATACCTGAAGACCCTTGTGCCCCAAGTTAACCAATGGGGTAACCCTCAGAACATCATGATCTCATGAGAAAGTCAGCGCTTCCCGTGAGAAACTTTGCCTGCTTATGTTATACTAACTAAAGGGAGTTCAGCTACTGTGTAGCAGATTGCACTAACAAGCTGGGAAGCTGAGCACCCCAAGGACACGCAGGTGCTCTATCTGATCTGAAGACGGAGAGACGGAATGCCAGTTTCAACCAGTTCTGGAGTGTGTGGTGTGAAACTGCAACACCCAAGACTCCCGGAGGCAGCATGCAGAATACTGTCCCCCTTTCCTGATGAGGTGCCAGCCTCTGCTGCTCCCACTTAGCGCTCTTCCCCTCCCCTTCTTTTCTGACCCCTCCTTTTCCAATCCAAGTTAGGAAAGGAGGAGGAGGAGGAGAAACGGAGGCAAGTCGACAATCAGAGAGTGGGCATCTCCCACCGTCTGGTGCCTGCGATGACCTCAGTTGGCCTTATGGATAGACTGGCCCCAGGTACAGCCATTCATGTCTCATGTAGTTTGCTCCTTATACATGATTTGACTTCTTCCTTACAAGGAGAGGCTACCCATTTGTGGCTTTTTAGCTGAATAAAAAAAACAACAACCCTCAGGTGATTAAGCAGGGACACAATGACATGATGGAAACTTATATGGAGAGTGAATAGAAGGTTTGTCTCCCTCTGTCAATAGGGACGTGGTGGCGCAGCGGGTTAAACCGCTGCTGCTGGGCTTTCCAACTGGAAGGTTGAGAGTTCAAGACTGCGTGACGGAGTGAGCTCCCGTTGCTTGTCCCAGCTCTTGCCAACCTAGCAGTTCGAAAGCACCTAAATGCAAGTAGATAAATAGGGACCACTTCGGTGGGAAGGGAACGGCGTTCCGTGCGCTACTGCTTAGAGTCATGCCGGCCACATGATCACGGAAGCTTGTCCTCGGACAAAAAGCCGGCTCTGCAGGCTTAGAAACGGAGATGAGCACCGCCCCCTACAGTCGGTCACGACTAGACCATTTGGTCGTGGGGAAACCTTTACCTTTACCTTACCTCCCTCTCTCAGAGCGCAATCCTAACCTGGCCACCTGGGAAACAGGATGCTAGGCCAGATGGGCCTTTGGATTGATCCAGTAGGGCTCTTCTCACATTCCTATGCATTTACTGAGATGCTGTTTTGAAACAATGGTTCTTGATAGTAAAAGGTCAGGAGAAATTAACACTTTCACTTTACTGATCAGTTACAAATGGTTAACTTCTGGCACCTGGATTGTGTTATCTTTTGTTCTTGGCTTAGAATCCTTTACCAGAATTGGAAGAGGAGGCTGAGAGTGCAATCCTAACCCGGAGTTAGCCTGACACAGTTAGGCCAACAAGGTTTGCCTGGCATAAGGGACAATATGATGTATGTTTGGCCAACTCTTGGAGTCAGAGAAGCCAGCACACAGATGTGCGCCATCCTCCCTGACTCCGAGAGTGGTCCAAACGTGCTTTATAGTCGCCCTTGTCCCGGCCAAACTTTGCTGGCGTAACTGTGCCGGTCTAATGCCAGGTTGGATTGCGCTCTGAAAGACATAGACTCATTTCAAGAGCAGGGCCAAAGCACCATAGCTGTCTCAATATTTCAGAAAGTGAGCTCATAACTTACACCTACCAGTCCTTGCGGTGGTTCTCAAAATATGTTTTAACAACCACAAAACATCAGTACTGGGTCTATGAGACTCAGGGCACAATCCTAACCTGGAGTTAGGTCAGCACAGTTAGGCCAGCACAGTTTGGCCAGTGCAAGCACTACCATAAAGCATGCTTGGAGTCAGGGAGGATGGTGCATGTCTGTGTGCTGGCCTCGCTGACCCCAAGAGTGGTCCAAAGATACTTTACTGTGTCCCTTGTGCCGGCCAAACTTTGCTGGCCTAACTGTGCCAGCCTAACTCCAGGTTAGGATTGTGCTCTCAGAATTCATCTGAGTTGGGGAGATAAACTAGCTCCTGACTGCCCCTGAAAATTAGAGAGGTCAGTAAGTACAGCAGCTTAGGAATTTGAGTCTCATTTGGACCTCAACATTCTTCACCAGTTCAAAGGTCTCCTCTTCAACATCTGCCTCTCACCCAACCAGCCCACAGCCCTTGTTCTCAGATCTAATAGCTTTTGAGGAAACTGCATAGGAGCATCAGCATGCCTGGTGTGTGTGTGTGTGTGTGTGTGTGTGTGTGTGTGTGTGTGTGTGTGTGTGTG
>JAJKFI010000017.1:7728948-7752982 GCA_029204185.1 Lerista edwardsae | reverse complement strand
GTGTGTGTGTGTGTGTGTGTGTGTGTGTGTGTGTGTGTGTGTGTGTGAGAGAGAGAGAGAGAGAGAGAGAGAGAGAGAGAGAGAGAGAGAGAGGTGCCCTTCTTTCCTCCCTCCAGCTCTGCTTCCTGTCGCACTAGAAACTTTTTTGGGAGGTTTTGCCACTTCGTTATACTGATGAACAGGTTTGCAAATCATTTTTTGCATTATTTACCTTCATTTGAATAGATTGAATTTAGCCATTCTTCTCCATATCAAATTGTGTCACTAAAATTATTGCACTGCTCATGGTTTTTTTTTGCAGTTCTATCCGACATCTTTCCATATGTCAACTAAATACAACCAAAGTCCATAGAGGAGCTCTCCGCTTACTCATAGAAGTACACTAATTGAACTTTCCCAGACTTTAGATTAGCTACTTAATGTGCCATGACTCTTAAAAAGCGAATCCAGTAAACTTCTCATCTCAGTCTTCCCCACTGTATTAGAGAAGGTTTCCTGGGTTTTTACAAACTCTGCAGGGATTAGAGGACAGGAGCTTCTGCCAGGAACAAAAGTTATAAAGAAAAAAGAGAAAAAGATGATGGAAGACTGGAACATATTTATATATTTTAAAAACCAGTTTTAGCTTGTCTTTCTGAGAACTCAAGAGGGTTTACAATCCTACATGACAACCAGAATAAAAAAGTAACTCCATAAATCTATCATAGTAGCAGTAGTAAAACCATTCCCAAATACTCCAGTACATACCTCCGAAAACACACTAAAAAAACAACCTGCAGCTTCTGATACCTCCCAATTTTCCAGAATAAGGACCCAATCCTAAACCTTCCAGCGTGGGCAGTACGAGCATGCTACCAGTGTTGGCATCATAAAAATGCTATAAGGAACTTCCAGCGCCGGTGGTAAGCTCTTACTGCTGATGCTGATCTAATGCTGGTGCCCGCCATCTAGAGGTATGAACGTAAGAACATGAGAAGAGCCCTGCTGGATCAGGCCAAAGGCCCATCTTGTCCAGCTTCCTGTATCTCACAGCGGCCCACCAGATGCCTCAGGGAGCACACGAGACAACAGATATCTGCATTCTGGTATCACTCCTGAGCACATTGATCTGTGCCTGCAAAACAGCAGGTGTGCATCCGAGCAGGCCCATAGGGGTGACCAAGGCTTACCCGGGTGCAAGGGGAAAACCTCCCCTTTCTCTGCGCTGCTCCTGCCTCCTAATGGGCTTAGGATACAGCCCTGCTATGTCGGTGCTGCTTAGGATTGGCCTGTCAGTTGTATTTTCCCTTTTTACTCTATGAGCATCAATCAAAATTATGCATTTGTATGGCTTCCTGATGTCAATGGGAGATATAGTATGTGTTTAAACCTGTCCTAGTTAAATCAATGGGACAGACTATTATCTCGACAGCTAAATGATCTAAACGTTTATTCCATTTGAATGGACTAGCTCGGGACATTGTATTACTTGTTCTGAGTCTTTGAGGTTTGGCAAGCTACAAATCAAATCCACTTTCTGGAAAATCTAAAATGTAAGTTTTTTTTCTGGCTTTCTTTCATTCGATGATTGCGCAACACTCATGAGGCCCTGGTGGTTCATGCCTTGGCCATGTCTCAGGCTCCTGTAATGTGCTTTATGTGGGGACTGTCCAGAAACTGTAATTTAGTGCAGATATGGCAGTTTTGGGTGGTTCCAGGAGCTTGGTGGTTTGACACCATCAGACCACTGCTGAAGTGGCTGTGCTGGCTGCCCGTTCTGGGTGCCGGTATTGAAGACCTCCATGGTCTGGGACCGTCCATTTCCAAACAGTCCAGCCCACCCCCTAAGATCCAGTAGGGCTCTTCTCACATTCCTATGCATTTACTGAGATGCTGTTTTGAAACAATGGTTCTTGATAGTAAAAGGTCAGGAGAAATTAACACTTTCACTTTACTGGTCAGTTACAAATGGTTAACTTCTGGCACCTGGATTCTGTTATCTTTTGTTCTTAGCTTAGAATACCAGAATTGGAAGAGGAGGCTGAGAGTGCAATCCTAATCCGGAGTTAGCCTGACACAGTTAGGACAACAAGGTTTGCCTGGCATAAGGGACAATATGATGTATGTTTGGCCAACTCTTGGAGTCAGAGAAGCCAGCACACAGATGTGCGCCATCCTCCCTGACTCCGAGAGTGGTCCAAATGTGCTTTATAGTCGCCCTTGTCCCGGCCAAACTTTGCTGGCGTAACTGTGCCGGGGTAGGCCCTGTAAGATATAAATGAATAGTAATATAAACCCATGGTGACTTTGAACCCCAACACTAAAATATAAGGCCTACTGCTCTCCCTCTAGAGCAAAGAGCAAAGAAGTGGTTAATGGTGTTTCAGGCCCAGGCAAGGCCTGACTGGTAAAAGGGGAGGGCTGTGCGTATTCCTAAACTGATACATGGAAGAAAGTTCCCAGAACCTAGACACAGCTGTAACCTTGGGTGAAACTTGCATTGAGTCAGCGTAATAGCCATCCCTATGCATCCTGGGTAAAAGCATGTGCAAAGGAGGGATGTACATATGAAGGAGGAAGGGAGGGGGGAAGTAAATTATTCTGCATGAGAGCTAGCAGTTGGCCAGCAGTTAAATTGTTGCACCCATTTTGTGCAAGGTGTGGTACGCAGCTTGTTCTGTTTTGGCATTTGCTTGCCACCCATATTTGCAAATATGACAATAAACCTTTCTTTTGAACCATACATTTGGGATCCAGAAATTTATGCTTTACAGCCCCTATTACGAATTCCTCAGCCAACAGAAGTTACAATTTTCCGGCTTAAGTAATCCTCCCAGACAGGACCGGTGCTCAGCTCTGGTCACATCTGGAAGGTTTTTAAATAAGTGCCTTGATGGGTTCAGCACCTGCAGATGCTGAAATCTGCTACTACTGAACCTGCAAATAACACAGGCTCTCTGTGCAGTGAACACACCAAATGATTAATCCAGAGGCCCTTATTGCTGATGGTGCGTGTGTACCGCTGGCTAAAAGTGTTGCAAATGTGCCATAAAGCACATTCGTAACACCGCACGACACACTCATGTTGGGCTGGTGCTAATTAGCAGTAAGATGTCACTTCCAGTGGGTCACGTCCAGTGGCCATGACATCACTTCTAGTGGGTCTCAGCACAAGTGCCATTCTAAAGGTCCCGGTCTAAAACGTTTGAGAAGCCCTGCATTCAGTAGTGGGATCTAAATGATTTAGCGAGGGGAACTCACTTTTGATTGGCACTTGTGTCAGGACCCGCCCACCGGAAGTGACGTCATAGCCGGAAGTGATGATGTGGCAGGAAGTGAGGTCATAGCCGGAAGTGATGTTGTGGCAGGAAGTGAGGTCACAGCCGGAAGTGATATTGTGGTCATAGCCGAAAGTGACGCTGTCCCCCCGCATTCCCCCTCAATCCCACCACTGTCTGCATTAAAATCCTTATGCCTTCCCTTTATTTTAATATGTGCAGAGATTTTTTTTTGTTCTTTTAATAGGGGAGAATTCACTTGCCTGGCTCTCTCACCTGCACGCTGCTGTTGACCAGTTCAGAAATGGCTTAATCATCTTCAGTTGTTTGGGTAGATCATGTTAGGCAGAAAGGGCAAAACGTGTATCTTACAAGCACTTTCAGAAGCCGTTTTGAATTTGTAGGCGATGCTGACCAGAACGCGTCTGAAGTCCATGAGCCAGTTTCTGTTTATTCCAACAAAAATGTGCTTTCACACTCTTTGTCTTTGATACGGCATCATGAAGATCAAAGGAGCTCTGCATTCTGTTTCTCCCCCTTTTGAGCATTTTCCTTCTAAAGTAGAAAAAGACATTCACTAAGTGCGATTATCACTTCACACTTCAGAAGATTTTTATGCACCTGTCTGCGTGAAACTATATTAAAGTGCACAGCTGGGTGCCTGTTTTTTTTATTCCCCCAAATATATTATTTCGAAACAGATACTTGGGATGCTGAAGAACACTGATACTGCAACAAAGGGCTAAAATTACTACTGGAAAATTTCATAAACACTTTTGAGAAGAAGAGACGATAAAAGCTTGGCCTAGCTAGTTCGTTCCTAAGGTAGTCGTGCTTACATGCTTTTCAGAACTTCTCCGACATTCCAGTAATTGCTCCAACTCTCAAACACACCTGTTCTCCAGACCCCCAGAGAATCGAGGATATGTTAACTGGCATTTTCTTTCCTCCTCATCCTAGCATCTTAGAACAGATAAAAGCAAATATTTATTTACCCAGCGGGTAATTAATCTGTAGAACTCCTTGCCACAGGAGGTGGTGATGGTGTCGGGCCTAGGTGCCTTTAAAAGGGGACTGGACAGATTTCTGGCGTAAAAGTCCATCGCAGACTATAGGCCATAGTGGGTAGTGCAAACTCCATATTTTAGAAGTAAGCTATCTCAGAGTGCCAGATGAAGGGGAGTGGCAACGAGATCCCTGAGGCATCTGGTGGGCCACTATGAGATGCTAGAAGCTGGACTAGATGGGCCTTTGGCCTGATCCAGCAGGGCTCTTCTTATGTTCTTAAGGCCCTGATTGGGTTGCAAGGTATTATAGCTCCTTCCCCACAGGCAGGGTAGCAAATTCTGTTTTATTTAACCTCATATTTCTCTCAGAATTTTACCTCAGAATACCAGATGCAAGGGAGTGGCAACAGGATGCAGACATCTTGTTGTCTTGTGTGCTCCCTGAGGCATCTGGTGGGCCACTGTGAGATATAGGAAGATGGGCCTGTATCAGGCCAAAGGCCACTAGATGGGCCTTTGGCCTGATCCAGTGGGGCTCTTCTTATGTTAAAAATAATTATAGTTACATTGGACCAGATGATCTCTGGATCTGGATCTCTGGATCGCTGGCCTTTGATTTTATCTTCGAATTCAGTGAACGAAAGTGCAAGGAAGAAGCAGGACTGCCTAATGGAGGGATTGCTGCCATTTGTGGCATGCTCGCAAACTGACTGTGAGCCTCAGGAAATCTGCATGGTCACAGAGGAGTCTAGATGTTCATTTTCTTCTGCTCATGCAGGGAGCCAGTCCTTCTGGACGAAGTGCATGCTGATTGCAGCCTGGTGCTTTCCCCTTGAATTGTACTGCCCTAGATAGCGCTCACAGATGTAGAGTGCAGAGCAAAAGCACACTCTGTAATAAATGAATATCAAGAAAATGGATCAAAAGGTGGAAAGCAATGATTTTTTTTAAAGTGGGAAAAAAAGGAGGAGCGGAGCACGGCTGGAATCTGTTACCCTCTTAGTGCAGATGAGTCTCATTGAGTTTCACAGCAGTGACCTATTTGAATAGCCGCCTGTTTTTCCTAGTAGAAAGAACTTTGGCTAAAGCTATTCATCTTTTATGACAAAGGACACCCTCTCAGCCCCAACATCATATATTTCCTGTAAAGGAGGAAGACAGGGCAATAAAACAGGCAAGACAAGGGAATGAGACTAAAGTGCTGCAAACAGAAAGGGGAAGAAAGCACTGGTCAGTCCAGGAGCTTGAGGACTCTGTAACATCCATATTATTTTCCAGTTTCTTTAGTAACTTCTGATTTTTTTTGGTACCAATACTAGATAGGTCTATGCCAGCAAAGACACTGACTTTGTGTCCTTTGGCAAGGTATGGATTGGTGCAAAGACCCAGAGTGCAATCCTAACCTGGAGTTAGGCCGGCACAGTTAGGCCAGCAAAGTTTGGCTGACATCAGGGCCACCATAAAGCATGTTTGAACCGCTCTCGGAGTCATCTGTGTGCTGGGCTCTCTGATTCCGGAGTGGTCCAAACATACTATACGGTGTCCCTTGTGTTGGCTAAACTTTGCTGGCCTAACTGTGCCAGCCTAGCTCCAGGTTAGGAGAGCGTTCTTGGTCTGCATCACAAACTGAACTTCAAGTAACAAGCAATTTGCTATTGTTTACCCATTCTCTTCCTGCTCTTCGTTTTCCTCTCGGCGGGCTCTTGCTTCCAGGCTAAAATTGGACTGTAAGCTAGTTGGGGGGGGCTTGTCTTCAGGGCTGGCTCTAAGAGTGGCGGGACCCAATGCGGTGCATTCTTGCGGGGCTCCCCACAGGGCCCCCCACTCACCAAGAAGAGCACTTGTGGTATCACACACAAAGTGTGGCACCTGGAAATAGTTGGTGGTGAAAGGATGACGTCACTGCCAATTGCTTCTGGGAGGCCCATTTTCAGAAGCTGGGGCAGCTGAGAGGACCCTAGGTAAAGCTGCTCTGCTGGCCCCACTGACCTACAATCCTAAGAGATCCTGACTTCAGCAGCAAGCAATATGCTCACTGCACTGGTGAGGGGCCCCCCAAAGCGCAGGGCCCGATGTGATGACATTGGTCACATTGGCTTAAGGCTGGCCCTGCTTGTCTTTGTTTATAGTCCAGTCAATATGTCATTAGACCTGGGACTAATTCTAACAAAAGGTCTGTCGATTGTTCTTGTCAGTACTAGGTGTACTGATTGACAGGAAAAAACTTTACCAAAACTGGACAACTGGCAGTGGGTTATTTTCAAGATGGCAGCCGCAAACCATGAAAACCGGCCAAAATCATGTAACTGTGTACTTTTTAAGCTTAGAACTTTTTTTCTTTTTTCAAACTCAAGGTTATTTTTATGGTCAAGTAATTCATTTTAACCAATTACTTGGTCCATGGGTTGAAGACTGGATTCCAATGTAATGAGCATTGCAGTACAACACCAGTTATAACAAATATCAAGTTGTATGTTTTTATTATCATAATACATTTGAACTGAACTGTTTCCTTTTTTTAAAACTACATATTCAACAAAGAACCCCTTAAACTAGGTTAAGAAAACTGCAGCAATATGCGGATAAAACAATAACTCCTTAATTTTCTATTCATCCTCATCACTGCCCTCTAGGTCACCTAACACCTGGTTGTCACAATTCGTAACTTGACACGGTCCACATACAGAACTGCATGGAAAACCGTATGTTCTGCAACTGCAGCGGGTACCACTGCAACCAGTTTTACAATTGCAGTGTATAATTTGCAGTAGACTGTCTGGTGCAGCAGTAATATCACACATTACAGGTACAAGTTCACCGCCACCGAGTTTCCAACCCCAGTCCACAGGATTCATTTCCTTAGCCATATCCATCCAAATCATGGTCTGATAGTAAACTCTCAGACAATGGAATTTTGTGGAAGACTTAGTTGGAGGCAGGCGTTCTGGGTTCACAAACAATTTTGCTGTGATGACTTTCTTGGTGAGCGTCTGGTAACGCAAGGCTGCCAAAGAACTGTTGCTGTTGCCACCAAAAATAACAACCATTGCTTGACTGCCAAGACTTACTATGTCAGTGGGATTCTTGCCTGGTAAAGTGAATGCAGTTGCACAGGATCAAAGGACAGAATCCCCTTTTAAAATTTTGTGGAAAACTGCTTTTTTTCCAACACCAGAAATACGCGAGGTGGAATCACATCCTGTGAAGGCATGAAGGAATAACAACTGTGCACATAACTCACTGCCCAGAGTAGACTTCAAGTAATTGATGTAATTGATGTTGTACACTTTTGGAATGCCTCGTGACTGAGTGTCTGATCACAGTACAAGGCCAATTGAAATTAGTGACTGTGTGATGAAATAACCGGTTGTCGGGTTTTGGTAAGTTTTGTTCCTCTCACTCAGTACACGTAGTACTGACAAGAACAGTTGACAAACCTGTTGTGGGAATTTTTCTAAGCTTAAAAATACACAGTTACATGATTTTGGCCAGTTTTCATGGTTTGTGGCTGCCATCTTGAAAATAAACCACTTCCGGTTGTCCGGTTTTGGTAAAGTTTTTTCCTGTCAATCAGTACACCTGGTACTGACAAGAACAGTTGACAGACTTTTTGTTAGAATTAGTCCTGGGTTATGGGTTGTTTTCCCCTAAATTGACTGGACTATTATGCTTCTTTGTAAAGTGCCATATTTGTGTAGGGTGCTGTACCTTCCTTGAGCTACTCCTTTGTCAGATTACTTGGTAATGGCCCAGGGTGCTTGCTTGGTTGGTGTTTCCTTAATCTAAACCAATAGTTGGGAGATGCCTCTTGAGCCTGTTTGAATGAAAAAGCCATTAGAGCAGCAACATTACGGGTAGTTTAGGAACAGACAGAAACGGTGGAGATACATGGGGAAATGTTGTGGGTGGTAAAGCTGCCTCTCTCTGGAATCTGGTGTGGGCTGTGTGAGCACATCCATGCATTGGCAACAGTGTAATTGCAAGGGGTCTGAAGGGGTGACATGTTCAGGGTGCCTTTCACCCCAAATCTCCCTCCCTCTGCTGCCTCCCTCCAACCTGTGGCAAACACAAGCTGCAACGATCTGTTTCTTGCTTACCTGAGTAAGCAGATAATTCTCCTCCTTACAGTGTCCTGCTGTGAAACCCAGAAGTGCAGGACTTCCTGTTTCATTTACTGTCCCTGCAAATTGAACCATCACAGTCAGCACCAAGAATTGGATTAAAAGGACCTTCACGCAGGCAGCAGATCCAGTACCGCAATTTTAATTTCTATTGCAGAGGGAATAGAGCCTGATGTATGTGTGTGTTTTCAAGATTTAGCGGCAATTCACATGACACTTAACAGCAGGAATTTCAAGCACCAGTAACTTGTCTATGTCTTAGAGGGTTTAAATATTCCAAGGCTGCATTGGCAACAAAGACCAAATGCCGTGGCTCAAAATTAAGAGGCTTCTCTGTAGAAAATCTGTTTGCTTCAGACACACAATTTTTTCTTTCAAATAGCGAACCTCACGTTTTCTTTGATTCCATTGCAGAGATCCTTTGGGAGTGATGTTGGAGTGGAATGGGGTGTATTAATACAGAATTCGGGGCTCTTGTGCCAGAAAAATTAAAATAGTACAGAATACCTGACTCATAATAATAATAATAATAATAATAATAATAATAATAATAATAATTTATTCCCTGCTGTGACACACTTCACCTGGAGTTGCCCTTAGCTTAGAAACATCAGGTAGCAGGGAATGTTACTTCAAGAATTTTTTGACTGAGGGCCCAATCCTATTTATTTAAGTCATTTTTATACCACCTTTCTCAAGATTTCTCAGTACAGTTTACGTTGGCAGGCTGTTCATAAACCCCATTTTTTTCAAATGGGGTTTTAACAACTATTATTCTATGTACTATTATGTAACTATTATTCTATGTTTCGAATTATGGTGTTGGAGAAGACTCTTGAGGGTCCGCTGGACTGCAAGGAGATCCAATCGGTCAATCCTCCAGGAAGTCAAGACTAATTGTTCCCTGGAAGGACAAATCCTGAAGCTGAAGCTCAAGTACTTGGGCCACCTCATGAGAAGAGAGGACTCTCTAGAAAAGACCCTCATGCTGGGAAAGATGGAAGGCAAAAGGAGAAGGGGGCGGCAGAGGACGAGATGGTTAGAGAGTGTCACCGAAACGATGAACATGAAGTTGGGCGAACTCCGGAAGCTAGTGGAGGACAGGGAGGCCTGGTGTGCTGTGGTCCAGGGGGTCGCAAAGAGTTGGACATGACTTAGCGACTGAACAACAACATTCTATGTACTGTTAGGAATGGTGGGCCCCTCTGACCCTCCAGCCAACACATCAGATTGTTAGGAGTGTTTGATCCCCCTGACCCAACACCCCTGTACCAAATACCACCAAGACAGAGAGAGTTTGCAGCTTGAATTTCTTTACTGCAGTAAAGGGAGGGGCAGGACCAAAGTCCAAGACCCCCTCCTCGAACAATACATAACCACAAATTATATAGCCCCTATTCCGTGTGCAAAGGAGAAGGGGGCGGCCGAGGATGAGATGGTTAGACGGTGTCACCGAAGCAGTGAAAATGAAATTGGGCGAACTCCGGAAGCTAGTGGAGGACAGGGTGGCCTGGCGTGCTGTGGTCCATGGAGTCGCAACGAGTCGGACATGACTTAGCGACTGAACAACAACAATTCTGTGCACAGCCCCTCTTGTTTTCACCATTGGCTAAGTTACTACCCGACTGCCTACTACATGTTTCCCCTGTATTTCCCCTTGATACGTACCCCCACCCTTGCATATGTTGCACAAACATTTAAAACAGCTTTTGTGCTCCAAGAGGCGTACAAATTAATATTCATTGAATTCATTACGCATGCGCAATTTGTTGCAACCTTCTGTAAACTTTTCACCGCTTGCTAACCTACCTTGTTAGCAAGAGACACCTGGCTTATTTACTTTACTTTCCCACTTATCTACTTTTGCCTGTGTGTAAATGAGCTTCGGCTTCTTTCTATACTGCTCCCTAAATATTTTTAGTGCCAAGCTTTTGAAGCTGCTATGCTTACCTAGTGAATAATTCTACTGAGCGAAGCTATTCTTCGAGTTAGTTATTTGCTCCAGATTACAAGCTTCATCCCCTGTTCTCAGTTTTCTGAGAGCCCCCAATCCCAATTCATAAGCTCTCAATTCCCTTTTAGTAACGTTAGCATTTTTGCCCCAAATCACAGATGTTATGATTTCTGCCCCAAGTGTTTATTCCTTACAGTACAATTCGCAGTTTCTCCAGATGTTTCCTTTTCAATGTGTGCTCATGTCCCTGGCTGCACTCTTACACCTTCCACACCTTCACAGGCAGCCGCAGATCAAACCTTGGCCAGTTCTCAAGATTTTGTATCTAGTCAGCTGACTCCTCCACACATTCCTCCATGAGCTCCATCAGTGACTTCTGGTCTCCCATCCAAGGCCAATCCAAGGCTGATGCTGCTTAGCATCTTCAAGCAGGGCAACAGCTCAACCTCCAGACCACACCTCCCGCTGGTATTTCCAGCACTGATGCAGCCATACCAATGGGGCATGTGCTTAATCCTGCAGTGGGAATGCTGTCATGGAAGCCTCTTCATGGCAAGGGAATACTTGTTCCTTTACCTCGAGTCTGCATTGCGGCTGCATTGGTGCTGGAACGCGAGATGGAATTGGGCCCTGAGTAACCCCACTCTTATGACATGGGCTGCTTGTCCATCGTCTTGCACTGTGTTCTACTTTTGTTGTTGTTTAATGGGCTTTGGTTTTCTACCATTGCTACGACGTTGCTTTCAAATGTTTTTTATGTGGTGGTAAATTTTGCATGATGCCTTGAAGGCCTCCCTAACAGAAGGGGAAAGGTGGGGTATCAATATTCTCAACACCTGAGATGGCAAAATAGAATCGCAAAGGTATTTCTAATGTCAGGTAAGGCATTGCAGCACTGCTGCATAATGTGCTATTTTACTGCACTTGGGCAGGTTGCTGGCACTCTTGCACTAAAGCAGTAATACAGGATTGCAGTGTTGTCGCTAACGGGGGGGGGAATGGGACTGTCTACTCAGAGCGGCCTTAAGCCAATGTGACCAATGTCATCACATCGGGCCCTATGCTTCAGGGGGCCCCGCACTAGCCGGGTGAGCACGTTGCCTGTGGCTGCAGCTGGGATCTCAATGGGCTGTAAGTCAGTGGGGCGAGCAGAGCAGCTTGACCTTGGTCTCTCCCACCTGCCTCTGCCTCTGGACAGCCCCAAATGGGCCACCTGGAAGCCGTTGGCGGTGATGTTATATCGCCACCCACTACTTCCACATACCACGCTTGGCACGTGGCACAAACAGCGCTCTTCCTGGTGAGTGGGGGCCCCACAGGGAGGGTTGGGGGCCCCACAGGAACGCCCCACATT
Source organism: Lerista edwardsae (assembly GCA_029204185.1). Classification (NCBI taxonomy): domain Eukaryota; kingdom Metazoa; phylum Chordata; class Lepidosauria; order Squamata; family Scincidae; genus Lerista; species Lerista edwardsae. The sequence continues at coordinate 7,741,289 of JAJKFI010000017.1, read as the reverse complement.
GGGCCCCGCCGCTGCTAGAGCTGGTTTAAGTCTACTAAACACTTAAATATAAGTGCTTCTTTGAAGCACTGTGAATAGCCCACCCCAGATGGATAAGATCAGTTTTGCTTATGTTAGGATGTGCATAGATATTTGTTTAGAGCAAGCAGATAAATATCAAATGGAAGAGTTCTTATTTTCTGATACAAAGCAGGGACAGCAATGAAGGCAAGTGGGAATGCAGAAATTGCCTAGGGCATACCAGGAGTTGGTTTGCATTTCCACTTTGGTGCAATGTTACATTTTACAATTTTACAAGAGATTTCACAACACTTGAAGATGATCATTAACATAGACACCATCTTTGTGTCCACTCAGTTGATCAAAACAAATCACCATGCCTGTTATACACATCAAAAATCTGCAGCCTGGTGTCAATTTCCCTGTTGTTCCTTGAGTTGGCTCTGATTTACATTCTATTTTTGATTTCCTACTGGATTAATTTAGAGAATCTCTAGCATTAATTTTTGAATAGGCATATTTGCCGTTTGCCATACTTTTCAGTTCACATCTTTTTTTCTTCCGCACAATTTACTGATTCTCAGGTGAACACTTATGTATTGATTAAAATATACTTGCACAAAAGCCTTCTCAATGTGATCACATCAGGATTCCTTTATCACTGTGATCATTTGATACCTTTTGTGCAGATGCTCCATTGCACACTTTCTCATTTATTGAGAAGAGGGTTGTCATTTGTCATGTACTGATGAAAGCTTTGCTATTTTATGTGGTTTCAGTACCACCTAAGGGGAAATCTGGGGGTTAGCACCCCCTTGGGGGGGGGTTGCAATCATATTTTCAGGCAGTCATGGAGATCTCATTTATTACCATAGATGCGTTTGTGCAACATTAAAAGTTTCATTTTTGCAACTTTTTCAGGAAACCTTAAAATAGAGAAATACATTTTTGAAAAAAAAATCAGTGTTTTTCCACATACCTAAAAACAAGTATTGCATTTAGTAACTTATGGTAGTCTACATAACTGTTTTTACAGGCACAATGATGTCACTTTCTGCTTAATGACATCACTTCCAATCTTTTCCTATCAAGTTTTATCTAAAAAGTGGGTCCAGATGCTAAAATGGTTGGGAACCACTGATTTAAGCAAATGCTCCTCATATCTTCCTTGTACTTCTTGTGGACGTGTGATTTTGAGATCTTTGGACCTCCTTCCTCCTTCCCATGTCCCTCCACCTCACAAAAATGGTCTCCTTGCTTGTATTTTGTTCCACTGAGCACTTCTGTTTACCTGTCCGGCCTGTAGCAAAATCGTGATTCTAAAGTGGTTTGACTATTGTCTGGAACATGTTACGCATCCCTAGCCTTTATTTTGGTCTTTTCCAAAGGCAGAACCTTTTTGTCATCTTGCAGACACATTGATCTCCAGTCGTGGAGGAAAGTTACCAATTTGTTCTTCCCGAGCTGACACCATGGGCCCGTGCATGCCAGCCTATCTCCCAAATTCGTTATCTGTTGATCAGTCTCATCCCTCAGCGGATGCTCAGGAGCCCCCTATGGGGAAGAAGACATCTGAGCACTCTCTCGTAAACCTGTTTGGACATTTAGTACAGTTGGACGAGGCTGTGGTATTTTAAGAGGGGCTAACAATATTCATTAGGAAGTCAAGCCTGCTAGCTCCCTGGAAGGACAAATCCTGAAGCTGAAGCTCAAAGACTTTGGCCACCTCATGAGAAGAGAGGACTCTTTAGAAAAGACCCTCATGCTGGGAAAGATTGAAGGCAAAAGGGGAAGGGGAAGGGGACGGCAGAGGATGAGATGGAGATGGTTAGAGAGTGTCACCAATGCAATGCAGATGAAGTTGGGATACAGGATACTGCAGACGTGCACTATCCTCTCTGACACTGAGGGCTCAATCCTAACCTGGAGTTAGGCTAGCACAGTTAGGCCAGCAAAGTTTGGCTGGCACAAGGGTCAAGGTAAAGCGCTTTTGGATCACTCTCGGATTCCATGATGGCTGCTCCCAGCTTTCCATGACCCACCTGACACCTGATATCAGGTGTCGTTTGTGCCAGACAAACTTTGCTGGCCTAACTGTGCGGTCTAACTCCAGGTTAGGATTGCGCCCTGAGTGTGGTCCAATTGCACTTTATGGTGGCCCTTGTGCCGGCCAAACCTTGCTGGCGTAACTGTGCAGCTTAGCTCCAGGTTAGGACTATGCTTTTGTTCTACCATTTCCCCCCCAAAGGAAGCCAAACAAGTTTCTAAAACAAAATGTAAATAAATTTATCTGGGGTTTCTAGCTCTGTTCTTTTCTAAGGTCACTGTCTCAAAGTCTGCCCCACACCCCTTTAATTTTTTAAAAAATTAAAAAAGAAGGCTGAAAGGTGGCATATAGCTCCTTAAGTAAATAAAACAAGCATTTCTTGGACATGGAGCACACATACTTGCATGTATCAATTGTATGAGGTGTTGCAGTTATGCAAAACCACCATGTGTTCCCTGAAAGATCCTCTCTAATGGCATTAGTAATGTTTGCCTTTCCAGAATGCGCATGAGATTGTGTGCTCTAAGTGCATATTTTGACAAAACAGCTTTGGAAAGTAGTTAAAACTCCGTTTGTGGAGTAATTGGTGGCCTATTTGCTTGTTTACATTGGCAGATCTGTTCAAGTTGTTCTTCACTGCTTTATTATCCCCGCGTTTTTCTTTTACAAAGGTGCTTTCTCGTCAGAAAATGTTAAGTGAGATTCTGAACTGTTTGTCTTTTACTGCAGGATCATGTGGGAATTTTAATGCTGGGCCGCCCAACCCTAAGCTTCCTGGGTCCCATAGAAGCAGTGGAACCAAAATGGCTACCACTGCATTGTACAAAATGGCCGCCGCTGCATCCTACAGCATCCACAGCAGCAGTGAGAGTTTTTTGGGGGGGAAGGGTGTGTTTGTCCCCTTTCCCCAGGGAAAAAGCCCCTGCTCCTGGAATGGGTCTGGTTTGGTGCTTCGCTGGCTTCTTCGGGAGAGACTAGAGCAGCCAAGTGTTGGGTTGCGCAGCCCAATGTGGGGGTTCAGAATTCAGTGGTGGAAACCACCGCCAGCCCCATCGCCAGGTCTTACTGCTGGCCAGTGCCGCTGGAGCACTGATGGCCAAACCACTCACATGGGCAGCTCAATCCTGTATGTGCCGTTAACATTGACGCAACATTGTTGCGTTGACACTACGGCATTAGTGCTAACATGGGGGCGCCATGTGGCACCCCCGCGTCGGCGCTAAGGCAAAGGGAATGGCGCTGCAGGCAGCACCAATCCCATTGCTCTTGTACTGCGCCTCCCTTGCGTCGGCCGAAGCTGGCTGGTGCAAGGGAGGCACCGTCTTGGAACATGGCAGGGGAGGGTGGTTCTGGGCAGGATGTGGGCGGGCAGTGGGTGGGCCAGCATGCCTGCTGGCCCATCCGAGAGGCAGGCCCAGGATTCAGCCATAATGCCGAATCCTAGGCCCGTACAGGAGGCCGTGCGGTCCCGATTTGGGCTGCACAGTCTCATAAGAACATAAGAACATAAGAAGAGCCCTGCTGGATCAGGCCAAAGGCCCATCTAGTCCAGCTTCCTCTATCTCACAGCGGCCCACCAGGTGCCCCAGGGAGGCATGAAACAACAAGATGCTTGCATCCTGTTGCCACTCCCTTGCACTCAGTACTCTGAAGTAGCCCACCACCTTTGTAAGGAGGTTGCACAATCCATCATTGCCTATAGCCCACGATGGACCTTTCCTCCAGAAATCTGTCCAATCCCCTCTTAAAGGCATCAAGACCAGATGCCATCACCACCTCCTGTGGCAAGGAGTTCCACAGATTAACTACCCGCTGGGTAAAAAAGTACTTCCTCTTATCTGTTTTAACTCTCCCAACCCTCAGTTTTAGCGGATGCCCCCTGGTTCTGGTGTTTTGAGAGAGGGAAAAGAACGTCCCTCTATCGACTCTATCCCTTCCGTGCATAATTTTGTATGTCTCAATCATGTCCCCCCTCAGGCGCCTTTTTTCTAGGCTGAAGAGCCCCAAACGCTGCAGTCTTTCCCCATAAGGGAGGTGCCCCAGCCCCGTAATCATTTTTGTCGCTCTCTTCTGCACCTTTTCCAGCTCCACTATGTCCTTTTTGAGATGCGGCGACCAGAACTGGATCTGTGCCTGCTGTTTAGCAGGAGGAGGAGCACATAGGGGAGGCTGGAGCCTCCCCTATGGTAAGGGCATGAATGGATATACAGCCTCACCATTCCAGTGCAGTTTAGGGTTGTTCCCTGAGGCACAGTGCTGTACTTACTCTCTGGTTTAAACTTTCTCAGTGTATTGTGAAGTTCCCTGAGGCACAGTGCAGTACTTACTCTCTGGCAGCATGAACGTACCATCAGCGATGAGGCCCAGAGGACAGTATGCTGTTTTAAACAGTCATTTGCAAACATGTACTGGTGTGTAAGAAATCTAAGCAATGTAATACACACAGAAGCCATGTAGATACAGTGTTTTATTTCTTCAGCTTTACTTTGTGTTCTTTGCAGTTATGAATACATGGAAAAACCAACGTGCAGCCAAGTACTTTCTCAGTTTATTGTGAAGCCTTTGCATATGTTACATTACAGCAGATCTATTTTGATTTAAGCTATTTTATTTAGATCTAGATAAGCTAGGTTGTATTTACATTGTGTTTCAGAAAAGTGGTTCTCAAACCCTTTAGCACCGGACCCACTTTTTAGAAGGACCATCTGTCGGGACCCACTGGAAGTGATGTCATAGCCAGAAGTGACATCAACAAGGAGGAAATTTTTTAGCACCTCCAGATAACAATATCAAATCTAAGTAAGTAAGGGGCAGCCTAGGTGTCTCTTTGGGAGAAAGAGACATTCCCAGCTATTTTGCTGGCTGGGAATATTTTGTTAGAGTGCAATCTCACCTGGAGTTAGGTTGGCACAGTTAGGCCAACAAAGTTTGGCCAGCACAAGGGACACCATAAAGTATGTTTGGACCACTCTCGGAGTCAGAGAGGCCAGCACACAGACATGTAAAAACGTTTATAATACAGGCATGCTCCAGTATCCACTGATTTGGTATCCACGGTTTCAGTTATCCACGGATACCATAGCTACTGGGACGCCTATTAAAAAGGCAGAGGAACATTAAACAAATCTCTTTTTTTAACCTTCTTGCAGCAAAACCACTGCTGTTCCCCTATCTTTAAAAAGGTGTCCCCAGTATCCCCGGTTTCAGGTATCCGCGGTGAGGTCTGAAACGGAACCCCAGCGGATATCGGGGGCATGCCCAGCGGTGTTATGTTGCCGGAACGCTGGGCGGGACATCTGGGTGATTGACAGCCCGCCCATCGTGTTCCGGAGTGTTACGCCGTTTGCGTAACCAATTATGCCGCTTGCGTATGTTACGCAAATGGTGTAACGCTCTGGAACACGATGGGCGGGCTGTCGATCACCCGGATGTCCTGCCCAGTGTTCCGGCAGCATAACACCGCTGGGCATGCCTACATCCAGCAAGACTTCCCTGAGTTACCTGAGGTCTCTCCTAAATATTTTGAAGAGTGTTATTTCTGGGATTCCTCTGCCTGAATTTGTGGGACACTCACCCTGCTCCCACCAGTTTACTGGATACTAGATTGCCTGATTTGGCAGCTCTAAATGAGCCCAGAGCAGTGGCAGGATTGAGGGGGAACGTGGGGGAACTCAGTTCCACTAGTTAAAATTAGGGCTGACTCCACCCACTTCACTCTCCCCCCTCCCCACTCCCAATTCCTCTGCAAAGAGCTTTTCTTCTTGGTTGGCCGGCACTCAGAGGGTTAAAGGGAGTGACTCCAGATTCCTGGGGGGGGGGAAGGCAGTGATGTCATTCAGGGGGAACGGACCAGAATGGGCGTTCCGGATCCTAACGGGCTCCGTGGCTGGTTCCGGGTTCCCCACAAGTGCCAATCAAAAGTGAGTTCCTGTTCCTAAATCATTTATATCCCACTACTGGCCCAGAGCAATTCTTGTTACTGTGCAGAGCACTTGCTGAAGGCAGCTCATATTGATTAGTTTCCATGTTAGGCTGGGCCATCAGGTCAGTGTTGCTGAACAAATGAGAGAGTCGGCAACAGCTGGGCTGGCCATTAAAAGGGATTCTACAGCAATCCTCTTCAATCTGACGTGGATACAGGACCCAGGGGACTTAGTTAAGCTTCTTCTTTCTGAGAGGGAAAGAGAAGCCGAAATCCCTAAAGGACAATTTGCACAAAGAGCTGCTAGACGTTGGGAGAGGAAAGTAATAGTATGTGAAGCAAAGTTGGGATGAAACAGCAAAAGGTTGACATCAAGGCCAAATGCATGTGGTACAAACAGAGGCGATCTAAGGGGGGGCAAATCTGTAAGTTTTGCAAGAAGCCTTACCTTGCAGTGGAAAACACTCCTCTCCTGCTCTGTTCTAGCCAATCCTCACAGGGAACAGCAACATCTTGGCATTGCTTACTGGCTACAGTAGCAAGGGAGAAGAGGGATTTACATGACAGGGTAAGGCTTCTTGCAAAACTTACAGATTTGCCCCCCCTTAGATCCGCCTCTGGGTACAAATTCTAAAATGAGTAGACTTTAAAGGGAAGAGTTCCTTTCACCAAACACAAATGGTTTTCCAGAGCGCCTTCCTGTATTACAGATCCAAAAGAGGTTTGGAAAATAAATACTATCAAATGTGTTGTTATTCCATTAATTGTGCAATCCTAACCTGCACTGGAACAGCAAAGCTGGTGGGCCGGTGCGGTGTCCAGCACAGCTTTGGAGCACTGGGGAGCCTCCCCTATGGGTTCCTCGCCCCTGTGCCTGCTGTATAGGGCTTTGGATTTGGCCATAAGGCCAAATTGAAGGCCTTATCCCGAGGCCGCATGACCAGCGGTGTCATGCTACTGGTATGCTGGGCGGGAGGAACGGGTGAGTGGCAGCCCGCCTGTTGCGTCATGCTCCGTTTCATCATGCTCTGGGGCGGGGAAGATGGCAAAACGGAGCATGACGCAACGGGCAGGCTGACGCTCACCCGTTCCTCCCACCCAGCGTACCGGTAGCATGACACCGCTGCACATGACCCCAATTTGGGCTGCACGGTCTCCTTGAATCTTTGCCTGCGAATGTGCCCTTGTGCCAGGGAGGCTCCAGCCTCCCCAAAGCAGCACTGGAGATGGCACTGGCCAGCTGGCCGGCCTCACCATTCCTGAGCTGCTTAGGACTACGCTGCCCAAGTGCAATCGTAACCTGGAGTTAGGCCGGCACAGTTAGGCCAGCAAAGTTTGTCTAGCACAAGCGACGCCTGATATCGGGTGTCAGGTGGGTCATGGAAAGCTGGGAGCAGCCATCATGGAATCTACAGACTTTGCTATGTTCCTTTTGTGAGTGTTCAGAGTCTGAATTTTCAAGTGAGAGGTTCTGGTTGATTTTGGTTTAGTGCTTTTCCATAATATTCTGTCCTCGTCTTGCTTTCTGTTAGTAGGGATGTTTCATGGCTGTGCCATTGCTGCAGTCCGAGAATACCAGTTTGCATTCCAGGAGTGTCATTTGATTATGTCCAGGTTAATGACATAACTTCCTGTGGGTCCTGACACCGGTGCCATTCTAAAAAGTGGGCCCCATTTTAAAAAAAAAACTTTGAGAACCTCTGGTCTTTAGTCAGTGGTGTTATGCTGCTGGAACGCTGGGCGGGACATCCGGGTGATCGACAGCCCGCCCGTCGCATTACGGAACATTACGCCGTTTGCATAACCAATTACTCTGCTTGCGTATGTTACGCAAACGGCGTAACGCTCCAGAACACGACGGGCGGGCTGTCGATCACCCGGATGTCCCACCCAGCATTCCGGCAGCATAACACAGCTGTCTTTAGTACCTGTGACTTCCACCCATATGGCATGAAATGTTCAAGCCTTCTACTAACTGTGCAAGGAATCAGGCCTAAAATCAGAGAAGAAAAAAGATCTCTGTTTTATTAGCAATTGAAAAAGGTGCACAGGCTCACAATCTAATTACAAACTGATAATAGGTAGAACTAAAGGCTGTAGGCACAGCAGAGAAGTGACCAGGTGGCAACTAGAAGAGAACGTGGTGAGAAATGGATTGCAGCTGCTTAAAGGCACTGCATGGGGGAATTGGGAACTGTTTCAGACCAACCGAGACACTTTCTGAGAATACTCCAAGGGGACGTATCTGAGCAAAAACACTTCCAAGTCCTTTCCTTTGTCACTTAGGTTGGAGGGGTCTGTGTGAAAATAAGACCCATCACCATACTGGACACTCTTGCTACAATGTGTTTGGGTTGAAGATTGGACAGTTTCGTGTTCTTTTACTCTTCTCCCCCTTCTAATCTCTATCTATTTAGAGCGCAATCCTAACCTGGAGTTAGGCCAGCACAGCAAAATTTGGCCGGCACAAGGGACACCATAAAGCACTGGTACTCAAACTTTTAGACCGGGATCCACTTTTTAGAATGACACTTGTGTCGTGACCCCCAGAAGTGATGTCATTCACCTGGAAGTGATGTCGTTGGCAGGAAGTGACATCATCAAGCAGAAGTGCTGTCAATGTAACATAATAAAATGGACATTGTAACATAATAAAATCCTGGACTGCAGCAATTGTACAACCATGAAACATCTGTGACAGAAAGCAAGATGAGGACTAAATATGTAAAAGCACTGAACTAAAAATGTTTTAAAAAAACAAAAACACCTCACTTGAAAGTTCAAACTGTTAACACTCACAAAAGGAATATAACAAGAGGAAGGTCTGCAGTTTCCAAGATGGCTACACCCAGCTTTCCGCGACCCACCTGATATCAGGTCACGAACCACCAAGTGGGTCCCGACCCACAGTTTGAATAACACTGCCATAAAGTTTGCTTGGACCATTTTCATAGTCAGAGAGGGCAGCACACAGACATGCGCCATCCTCCCTGACTCCGAGAGTGCTCCCGACGTGCTTTACATTGGCCCTTGTGCCGGCCAAACTTTGCTGGCCTAACTGTGCCGGCCTAATTCCAGGTTAGGATTGCGCCTTCAGTGCTTTATGCCAGTCAGCACCAACAGAACTCCAGGAACGACATTGCAAGTTAAGAGTAGGATTGGGCCCCAAGTCTTTGTTACTGAGATATCATCAGTCCAGAATTTAAAGACTACAAGGTTTCTTCCCAACAGCTACATGGTCAATTAAAATCAAGATAGTTACTGGTGAAAAAATCCCTTTAATTTATTGACAACTGAGTGTGATTTGGCACAGAAGCAAAATTGCTTGGCATTTGGCAAAAAAAAAAAAAAAAAAAAAGACTGCACACAAATTCAGTTCAAAAGCAGATGATATAAAATGGATTTCATTAAAATTGTTTTTGTCACTATGGCAACTAAAAGAGCAATAAAACAACCTTGTAAAGAGGGTATATGTAATGTCCTAAGGAAGGGAGAAAATCACCAGAAGCTTGATGGCAAGATGAACTGTTTCATAAAGAATTCCCAGAGAAATGCTTAATTTTCTACATTGGATAAATTCCATTCCATTTTTCATTTTTCTGGCTCAGATGCTCTCAAGATCTGTTTCATCCGTACTGTTGATCAATTGCTATGGGTTAGTATTCCAAGTAATTTTCGTTCTTTTAAATTAAGAGAGCGCAGGGTCACATGCTTTCTCATAAATTGATTTTTTTTTTAAGGTTTGATAAAATGATTTCAAATTCCTAGGGAAATAAATCCATCTGTTGAACATCTTTTTGACGAGGATGGCAAGAGTGAATATATGCTCAAACAGAAGTAAATCCCAGTGAATTCAGTGTATTTTATTCTCTGATAAGTCTGCATAAGATTGCAGTCATTTATGTAGACCCCCGTCCTCTCCTTCCTCCCCTTTCTGATGCTGCTGATGCGCCAGAAATGAGCATGCTGTATCCAGCGGGGACAATTATTTTCCCTTATTGCTCCATAAGCCTCCAGCTCTGCAGTGGGTTTCCTTGGATCTGCACCAGGTCTGCAGCTGGTGCAAGTCTGAGGAGAAGGGCAGGGAGTCTGCTGACTCAAGCGGTAGGATACAGCGCATGTCATTACTGCTGGATCCACCCCTTCCTCAATCTTCCCACCCCCTGTTTCGCCCCCTAGTCAGTGGTGTCATTCAAATGATTTAGGAACAGGAACTCACTTTTGATTGGCACTTGTCGGGAACCCGGAACCAGCCATGGAGCCCGTTAGGATCCGGAACGCCCGTTCTGGTCCGTACCCCCTGAATGACATCACTGCCCCTAGTCCAGGGACACAGCGGGAACCAGCGAAGGATGTGGAGCACAGCCCCACTTGTAGCAGCCATTGTACAAATGTAGAGACTTCTTCTGAAGTTGTAAGTCCCTCCCCGCTCCTACAGCCCAATCATATTCAGGATGGGGCTGTTAGAGACATAGACCAACCATGTGCCTGGCACTTACTTACTAAAACGCAAAAGTTTGGGTCCCGACTTTATGAAATTGTAACAGGGATAGGAGAGGAAGATGAAAATGGGGGGAAATGACAGATAAATACACATTTAGTCTCATTTATTTATTTAAAAGATTTCTAGCCCACCTTCTCCACAATGAAGATAAGAGCACACAAGGTGGATTACAGTAAATAGATTATTAAAAACAATACTAAAACAGAATAAAAACAGATTAAAACAACCGGATCACCAACATTAAACACACCAGCCAACCACTCATTCAAATGCCTTCCTAAAAAGCAAGATCTTGAGGTTCTGCCGAAAGGCCTCAAGAGATCGAACTGTTCTTAATTCAAAGGGAAGGCCATTCCATAAACAGGGAGCCAGCACTGGGAAGGCCCTTCTCCTAGCCGCCACCAGCGGCGTCATGCAGCCGGAACGCTGGGCGGGAGGAACGGGTGAGCGGCAGCCCGCCTGTTGCGTACCGCTCCGTTTTGCCGTCTTCCCCACCCCCGGCAAAACGGAACGGTACGCAATGGGTGGGCTGCCACTCACCCGTTCCTCCCGCCCAGCGTTCCGGCTGCATGACGCCGCTGGCCGCCACCCCCCACCTTTCCTGGTGGTGGCCCCGAAGCCCCCCCCCCACCAATGACCTAAGAGGACGGGTAGGATTATATGGAAGAAGGTGGTCCCTCAAATACCTGGTCCCAAGCTGTAAAGGGCTTTGAAAGTCAAGCCTAGACTCTAGATTTCTGGAGGAAAAGTCCATGGCAGACTACAGTCCATGATGGGTAGTGCAACCTCCATACTTTAGAAGCAGGCTACCTCAGAATGCCAGGTGCAAGGAAGTGGCCACAGGATGCAGGCATCTTGTTGTCCTGTGGCTCCCTGAGGCATCTGATGGGCCATTGTGAGATACAGGAAGCTGGACTAGATGGGCCTTTGGCCTGATCCAGTGGGGTGCTTCTCATGTTCTTATATTTTTATGATTGGTTTAAATTGGTTCTGCCCCCTGGAAGCAGTTGTCGGTGATGCCTTTGCTGGGTGTCTCAAACCCTGCAGCTCATCTTGGTGAGTTAAGTAGGGAGGCCGCACGGAAGTGGTACTTCTACAAAAATAGACTACATTAGGCCCCCCACCCCAGCTCCTAAGGCCAGCCCTGACCAGTTTCAGGCTTAGGAACTGAGCAAGGGAGAGGTCACTGAGGCTGCAATCCTATGCACGCCTCCCTGGGAGTAAGGCCCATTGGGTGCAATGAGACTTACTTCTGAGTAGATGTGCCTAGGCTTGTGCTGTTGGTCATCTGAGAAAACGGATCGTCTAAGGGAGTTGCTAGAGGAGCAGTAGTCCCCCGGGGACACAGCAGGAAATGAGAGCAAAGCCATGGAGGGTTTTGCATGTAAGAGTAATATAAGGAACATGTCCTTGATTTGGGTGAAAACAAGCCAGTGTAGAGATTTAAGGAAGGCTCATTCTTAGAGCAGGGATCCTGACGGCCCAAAGGGCAGCAAAACAGAAGACACTTCCTTGCCCTCCCAAGATTGACATTCTCAATGTTCTGGAAGAAGTCCAAACACTGTCAGATGTTAGCATTGCCGTGCTGAAAAAACAATGCGGTTTGTCCCCAGAAGACACATTAGAATTTTGTTTGGAGGTTGGTCGCCATATGCTGAGCGCTTAATTGATTGGAAATTTGCCAGCAGCGTTCAGCAAGCACCTGCTAGAAAAGGCCTATTTTCTGTCATGCTGCAGTGTGCAGAATGCAATATAGAACATCACTGGGCATGGCCCCTGTCATGAAACTGTCATGAAACTGTCATGAAATTGGTGCGTTTTAGAGAAAGAGTGTTTTGCTATTATATATGCTGTAGAGAAATTGCGCC
>JAJKFI010000017.1:7701790-7720218 GCA_029204185.1 Lerista edwardsae | reverse complement strand
TCTCTCTCTCTCTCTCTCTCTCTCTCTCTCTCTCTCTCTCTCTCTCTCTCTCTCTCTCTCAGAGTCTCTCCTGTTTCTGGCTGTTTGCAGAAGCTAGTAAACAGGCTGTAGAGCCCTTGAGATCAGCAGGGCTCTCAAGAGTGTCAACATCTCTTAGATGTGAAGCCGAGTTGACTCCCTCAGTCTTCCAAATCCACTGCTGTGCATGTATTCACAGCTCTCGTTTCTTCCAGCTGTGTGATGAGTCAGGCACATGGCAAAGGATTTTGCAAAGGAAATATGCCTGTTGAGAAAAGAGGGCGACAAGAGGGCCCTGTGCTGTCACTCTTTTGCCTTCTACGGCTGCCTGGGGCATGGTCCTCAGGCTCACATTATGGCTGTTCTTGTTCAATCACCACACTCTTACTCTAACTTACTTTGCATGGTGCAAGTGTTGCAATAAGAATGCAATAAATCCTGAACTCCTTTCCAGAGTGGTGATGTGCAAATCTATGATGATAATCCACCTTTTCCATGAAGACTTTAACTGAAAAGAAGCAGGACCTTCTCTGTTTTGGCACTGCATATAAGAACCTAAGAACCTATGAAGAGTCCTGCTGGATCAGGCCAAGGGCCCATCTAGTCCAGCTTCCTGTGTCTCACAGTGGCCCACCAGGTGCCTCAAGGAGTGCACGAGACAACAGGATGCCTGCATCCTGTTGCCATGCCCTTGCACTTGGCATTCTGAAGTAGCCTGCTATTATCATAAGGAGGTTGCACAACCCATCATGGCCCATAGCCCATGATGGACTTTTCCTCCAGAAATCTGTCCAATCTCCTTTTAAAGGCATCTAGGTCAGATGCCATTACCATCTCCTGTGGCAAGGAGTTCCACAGATTAATTACACGCTGGGTAAAAAAATATTTCCTTCTTTATTGGAAGATTGACTGGATTAAGAAGAAGGATTGTTGGGCTCTGCGATATTGTCTTTCACAGCAGTTTTAAACAAAATAATTGCAGGCATGTGACAGTATTCTGATGCTAGGTGGAAGATGTTAGGAGGGAATTTAGAACAAACCCATTGAGAGGAGGAATTTGCTTTGCGTTGTCTAGCTTCCATCTGCTGATTTGGATCGGAATATCCCCAGATCAGTCTTTAAGACGCTGCGAGGCCCAGTTGCAGCTGGCAGTTTTTGAAAAGCAGACGAGAAGGTGGGAGAGAGAATGAAGCAGAATAAAAAAGAACTACATGCAAGAGGCAAGCTTGCTTCTCCTTCTTCTTTTGCTGCTACATAAAACATAAAGGGAGGGACAGATTAAACCAGGCAGGAGAGAGGATCCAACCCTCTCGTTTTCTCTCTTGTCCCATGATAATGTGTGCTGAGTATTTGGTGTCTGAGTGAAGGATTTGCATGACTTTGATTCCCGATTTACCTTTGCTCAAGTTGGTTCCACGCATTTATAGAGAGGGGAGACGGCGCATCCCTCCCCTGGCAGACAACTGGCTCACTGCTATTCATTGTTTTGATCCTTGTTGAAATCAGATTTCCGAGGATGCTGGACAAGCAGTCTAGTAGATCCTGTCCCCTTTGTGCCCCTCCACCCAATTTCCCATTCCATCTTATGCTTTGACGCCACCTAAAGAAATGGGTCCAATGGGTACAACCTGCAAGAGAGGAGATTCTGGCTGGACATCAGGAAGAATTTCTTGATGATAAGGGTGGCTCGACAGTGGAATAGTCTGCCAAGGGAGGTGGTGGATTTTCCCTCACTAGAGACTTTCAAGCAGAGGCTTGATAGGCACCTGCTGGAGATGATCTAGGAGGATTTTGTGCTACAGGCAGGGGGTTGGACTAGATGACCTTGTAGGACCCTTCCAACTCTATGATTCTATGGTTCTTCATACTCTACTAGTGTTTTATGTCAATTTTTGCTGCCCTCTTTTCCCCACTGCATATTTCTGCTGGGGCTGCATTAGTCAGCTTTTTCTCTGTTTTCTTTACAAGGGGCTAAAGCGATATATGTATAAAAGCCATATCAGTAATAATAAAAAAAGAAAAACCTTGACAGCCAATAGATAATGCAGGAAGCCAACAAATGCTAATTACTTTTCAGGATGCCATTGATTTGCATCCTGAAATCTGGCAAGCCTTGATGCAGATTGTAGTTGAACTCAGCACAGTGGGCCATTCGTTTCTTAGTGCCTCAATTAGTAGTTCTTTCTAGCCTCCTGGGAGAACAATTTGAATAAATATATTATAGAATATGAACCACTTAGAAACTGTAGTTGTGATGGCCCTGAAACACTCAGGAGACTTAAGGGCCCTTCAGCACACCAGTAGGATAGTCATTAATCACAGAGGTTTCTGTGCCATTTTTCCTTCTGTGTTTAACCCACCATGAATACAAAAACCCCACAAAAAAGCCTGATGTACTTCCAAGCCATCCTACGAAGGAGAACAATTCTGGTAATGAATAATAGATCCTGTTGGTTGCTGCTGTGACACTCAGGACACAATAGAGCACCTTTAGTGTGCAATTGCTGTCAAAGCACTAACTGAACAAGGAAGAAAAAGTGTGAAGAAAAATATTGTGGAGAATCATGGATCGTTGAAATACTACCTAGGCAGTAATGGCATCTAAATGATTTAGCAACCAGTACTCACTTTTGATTGGCACTTGTGTCGGGGCCCGCCCACCGTAAGTGAGGTCATAGCCGGAACCCAGGAACCGCCCCCAGGAACCGCCGCGCCTCCTCGGTAGGCCGCACAGCGGCCCGGGAGAAGGCCTGGGAGTCCCGGGCCTTCCCCGGGGCCGCTGCGTGGGCTACCGATTCCCCCCAGGAACCGCTGCGCCTCCTCGGGAGGGAGCCCCAGGCAGCCTACCTGCTCACGCTGCTGCCGCCGTCGGTCTCCCTCGCTCCGCTGCCTGCCTGCCTGGCTCTGAGAACGTGCAGGCAACTCAAACGTAGCAGGGGGTGGAGCGGAGCGCTGACAGAGTCGACAAGTGGGCAGGCAAATGGGCGGAGCCAGCCCTAATCCTAGGAACAGGTACTCGCATACCCCTGCATACCCGCTACATGACATGTCTGGACCTAGGTATCTACTGCTGAAAAAGGAGCACTGAAAAAAGAAAATCTCTTGTCTACTGCAGTGGTTTGCAAACATTTCAGCACCGGGCAGTTGCGGACTCAACCAATGGGCTACCCAGGGACAGAGAAGGACAGGGCAGGATTACCCCTTAGGCTGACTAGGCTGAAGCCTAGGGGCCCCGCAGGGAATTAGGGCCCCTCAATTTGACAGTTCCCTGCGCCCCAGCCCACCCTGATGTTGGATCACAAGGCTGCAGGGAGCCAAGACATGGCAGTGGAGCTCCTGTGAGGTTCCAGGCTGCAGCCACCCGGGGGGCGGTCAGCAAGCCAGGGCTAAGCAGCACCCACGCGGCTGGATGCCCGGCCTCACTTCTGGGGGCAGGCGGAGGGGATGTCGCAGGGCTGAGCACTTCCAGTGCTCGTGCACTCAGCCAACCGCCAAACCAGCTCCCAGAGGGGACAACAACAACAACAACAACAACAACAACAACAATACTTATATTTATATACCGCCTTTCTTAAGATCACTAGATTTCTCTAATGACTATAACTCAAGGCGGTTTACATAGGCAGACTTTTATTCACAAACCCCAAGGTTTTTACAATTTACAGGAATGTTCTATCTTTCAAGAACAACACTCATACAGATCTTTCTTTCTGGATTTAGCCTTCTTTCTTAGCCACCCGTCTGTCTTCTGCTGGCTGATAAGAGGCTTCCCTGCTCCCACCAGAGACGCAGCTGACCAGCACACTCCTCCTCCCACGAGGCAGCTGGAACTCAGCTTTTTTAAGCAGCCGCAGTTTGCAAAGTCTGCCATTCACAGAGACTTCCGGTAGTCTCGAGCTGACGACCTTCGGATCTTCAGCTGTTATCTTCGGGCAAACGGAGGCATTAACCCTCTTGGCTAAATCTTCTGCCCAGTGACACAACCCTTCCTGCTCCCCGGCTGGCCAGGGCCCCCAGCAGTGCCAGATGGGCTGCCTGCCAACTTGGGAGTCAGGGGAAGGTGGGGAAGCACCGAAGAAGGATGCATGCAAAGAGAGGAGCAGTTGCAAGGGACAGTATCAAGAGCAGGCCCTCCTTTTCCAGAAAAGTGTTGGAGGGGTCTAAAATGCCTGAACGCCTAGGGGCCCAGCCATGGGTTAGTACGGCCCTGGAGGAGGAGGCGGAGCGCTGCCCCCTCTGCTGGTTCCTGCTGCCATACACTGCTGTGCCCCACACCAGGCACCATTTTGGAGCTGTACGGAGGCAGGGGGGACGGGGAGGCAAATACTGCTCGCCTCTCTGAGAGGTGAGCCGCCTTGTTGCCGAC
Source organism: Lerista edwardsae (assembly GCA_029204185.1). Classification (NCBI taxonomy): domain Eukaryota; kingdom Metazoa; phylum Chordata; class Lepidosauria; order Squamata; family Scincidae; genus Lerista; species Lerista edwardsae. Next base: position 7,715,834 of record JAJKFI010000017.1, on the reverse strand, counting down.
CTCCTCCCACTCCAGCAGTGCTACGCCTGGGGCATTTGCCCCTCCTGGAAATTGGTAGGAGTGTGACTGGCACCAGGGCCTACTTTTTTGAAAGGCAATCTGTCCAGGACCCACCGGAAGTGATGTCATGGCCAGAAGTGCCGTCATTGTGACGCCAGAGCCTGCTGCTTTGCTGAGAGTGTAGTAATAAGTTGGGTTATTCCTCAGCTGTTTGCCAATAGCAAAGTGAATCAGAAAGAAAGAAAAAAAAGCCTATTTGCCACCTTGATGCAAACAAACTAACCACAGAGCCTTCCCCCTTTGCAGTGTCCCAGCTTCCATATTGTTAAAAGATGGTTGCCGTAGGGGCTTCATGACCCACCCGAAATTGGCTCATAAGGCCGAATCCTAAGCCCAATGAGGAGGCTGTGCGGCCCCGATTCGGGACACGCAGTCTCCTCAGATCTGCGCCTGCTGCTGCGCCTCAGATCTGTTTACCTGCTGTTTAGCAGGCGCAGATCCGAGAAGAGCACCAAGGAGGCTGGTATGGTATGGGCGCAAACATGCCCTTGCATAAGAACCTAAGAACCTAAGAAGAGCCCCGCTGGATCAGGCCAAAAGGCCCATCTAGTCCAGCTTCCTGTACCTCACAGTGGCCTACCAGGTGCCTAAGGGAGTTCAGTAGACAACAAGATGCTTGCGTCCTGTTGCCACTCCCCTGCACCCGGCACTCTGATGTAGCCTACTCTTAATGTAAGGAGGTTGCCCAACCCATCATGGCCTATAGCCCACGATGGACGTTTCCTCCAGAACTCTCTCCAGTCCCCTTTTCAAAGGCATCTAGGCCAGATGCCATCACCACATCATGTGGCAAGGAGTTCCATAGCTTAATTACCTGCTGGGTAAAAAAGTATTTTATCTGTTTTAACTCTTCCAACCCTCAATTTCAGTGGATGCCCCCGTTCTGGTTCTGGTATTGTGAGAGTGGGAAAAGAATATCCCTCTATCGACTCTATCCCTCCTGTGCATAATTTTGTATGTCTCAATCATGTCCCCGCTCAGGCGCCTTTTTTCTAGACTGAAGAGCCCCAAACGCTGAAGTCTTTCTTCATAAGGGAGGTGCCCCAGCCCTGTAATCATTTTCGTCACTCTCTTCTGCACCTTTTCCAGCTCCACTATGTCCTTTTTGAGATGCGGCGACCAGAACTGGACACAGTATTCCAGGTGCGGCCTTACCATCGATTTGTACAATGGCATGATAATATTGGCTGTTTTATTCTCAACCCCTTTTTTAATGACCCCAAGCATGGAATTGGCCTTCTTAATTGCTGCCACACACTGGGTCGATACCTTCATTGAATTATCCACCAGCACCCCAAGATCTCTCTCCTGAGCTGTCACAGACAGCTCAGAACCCATAAGCCTATAGGTGAAGTTTTGGTTTTTTGCCCCAATGTGCATCACTTCACACTTGTCTACGTTGAAACTCCCCTTGCCGCGGGGCGGCTCCAGCCTCTCCTAAACAGTGTTGGATATGGTGCTGGCCGGCCGGCCTCGCCATTCTGGCGCTGCTTAGAATTGTGCCTTCAGTTAGTTTTTGCATACATTTTATCCTTTATTGTGGCATTTAAAGTCTGTGTGTGTGTGTGTGTGTGTGTGTGTGTAATTATGAACATGATGAGCCCAGAGGCATTTGGGTATCGAGCATTTTTACAGCTCTTATTCATATTATTATGGATATTATTATATAATAAAAGCATATTATTATAGTAGTAGCCCCAGGACCTTGTTCTGGAGCATTAGCAAAAATTTCTTCCGCGTCTTCCAAATCCAAACACCTTGCATCTTCCAAGCGACCTGCCAGATCGCTTTTTGCTCTCCCCGAATTGCTGAGAGGCAGGCACTTTTCCCTTTTCTGATTGAGAGTAGCTCAGAGGATTTTTTTATTTTTTATTTTTTTTATAATAATTTTTATTATTAAGCGATAAAGGATAGGATACAAACACAATTTTGTTTGAGAGGATTTTGCCGAGTGCATCCTGGTTTTACTGGAAGAGGCGACAACTTCTGCTGATATTGCCTTCTGGCAAGATTTGTGTTGTGCTGCGCACCAGAAACACCCATTCAGCACATGCATTTGTAAACATATAGCTTTTAGTTTTTTAAAGAAACGTGCTTGCATTTATTTAAGGAGACATCTGCTGCCATTACCCCAAAACCAGCAAGACACACATTGCTGTGAGTGTGAATATGTGTGTTAGACCCTTTTCTCAAACCCTTTTCTCAAACTCAAACACAAAAGGGTGTGTTACATCCTTTTCTCCTTTGCAGGGAGGTTAAAGTAAAATAAAAAGAACCTTAGAATCATGCTGCATATTTCATGTAATGGTGCTTAGCATCAGCTCCCTATATGTATAAACTTCTCTGTGCATTGAGATCTTCTAGAAGGATCATGGTCTGACTCTGTTCCCTTTGTGGTTTTGGCATCAGTGGTGTCCCCCTGTGTAGGGGAGTGCACCAGAGCTGCACTCCCCCTGTTCTATTGAAAGTGGAGTGCTGATGTCATCTGTGGGGCAACAGGTGGTGATCGCTCGAGCCTAGGAAAGACTAGACCAGTGATTCCCAACTTCAGAATTGGAACCCTCAAGGGGGTTGCAAACTGATTTTCAAGGGGTTGCGAAGAACTTCGGGCAGCCATCTAAAAAGGCTGGACACCAGTATTTTGCAAGTTCCGTTTTGGCTAGGGAAGAGGCCTCCCCTTAAATTGCTATTTTCTCAATGCTTGTGAGTATAAGGGAAATTAGTCTTGCTATGGGCTTGTCTTGGTGTGTGTGTATGTTTGTGATGAAGTCATTCCCGGGTCTCTTTCCCAGGAATGGCGAGTGGGCATCTCACACCTTCTACGTGCATGCTTAGGAAGCATGTTCCCTGTGTGCTTAGTCTCAGCACACAGGGAACATAAATTGGCTTTACCACCTTGATCAGCAATGGTATAGAGAAGCCATGATGTGTTCTGTTCAATGCTGTTCTCAACGCTAAATCAGTCACTGAACTTAAAACACAAATGTCACTTAGAGACAAAGTATTCAGAACATTCTAAAAAGGATGTGGAGTTCTTTCGACTTTCAAAAAATATCATTTATTAAAAAAATGACTTTACTTCCTCCTCAATGACATCACTTCCTGCCCCCAGCAGGTGTATGAATGCGATTCATCCAGTAGTGTCATCCGGCAATGAACTGCCGGAACGCTAGGCAGGACTTACCGCTTGATTGACAGGCTGTCCGTGACGTGTCGCCGCCTGCCCACCTGCCGCGCGGGCTCCCTCTGGTTGGCGCGCCCCTCCGCTGCTTGCCCAGGCACCCGGCGCGCCCCCCAGGCAAGTAGGCACCCCCTCCAAAGCCAGGGGTGCCCGCATGGCGGGTGGGCAGGCGGCGACACATCACGGACGGGCAGCCAATCAGGCGGTAAGTCCTGCCTAGCGTTCCGGCAGCTCGTTGCCAGATGACACCGCTGGATTCGTCCCACTGTATGAAACAAATTTGACACCCTGGGGTTAATCCAATGATAGAACAGGGTGGGAGCCATCTACTGGTGGCTAAAGATATTGCAGGCTCTGTTTTTAAATACCTAGTTTCGCTTGCTTTGACGGAAAAGGTTCAGTCTTAAGGCTTGTTGTGCCCTTAGTGCAAAAGTAGGGGCTGAAGCTGATTTCTCCTCCTTTACCTCCCCTCCAACTCAGCTAGAACCTTATATTGCAGGTATTCTTCCTCATTCTTCTGTATGACATCGTCATCCCCTTTACCTACTTCTTCTGTGGAGAGGAATCAGCTGGTGAGAGAAAGGAAAGGAAAGACACTGCAACCTTAACCTTTCTCCAAGCCCTAGAGCCTAGAGGCTGCTTAGGGGAACAGGATTGCATTCATCAAAGCCAAAGCAGCATCTGAGAAGTGCTTGGGCTTAGTGGCGTAGGCAGAGGGACGAGCAGTCAGTACTGCAGGCCACAAAGTGCCGTGTAAGTGCCATTTTCCATTTACCATCAGAGCCATTCTGGGCAATGATGGCGACACACAGTATGTGTTGCTATCGCTGCCCAGAATGGCTCTGACGGCAAGTGGGAAGGGCTGCTTACATGGCGCATTGCGGTGCCTGCAGTAATGACTGCACGGCCCCTCCCTGCCTTCACTGTTGCTTGGCTCCTGAATGGGAAGGCTCCTGGCAGGTAGCACTCTTGGCGGGTGAGAGGGATTGGCTTGGGTGAAGAAGGAAGAAACAAAGGGACTACAAAGAAGAAGCCCCCCCCCCCGAGCGCAATCCTAATCTAGAATTAGGTAAAGGTAAAGGTTTCCCCACAACCGAATGGTCTAGTCGTGACCGACTGTAGGGGGCGGTGCTCATCTCCGTTTCAAAGCCTGTAGAGCCGGCGTTTTGTCCGAGGACAAGCTTCTGTGGTCATGTGGCCGGCATGACTCTACGCCGTAGCGCACAGAACGCCGTTCCCTTCCCATCGAAGTGGTCCCTATTTATCTCCTTGCATTTAGGCGCTTTCGAACTGCTAGTTTGGCAGGAGCTGGGACAAGCAACAGGAGCTCACTCCGTCATGCAGAACTCCCAAACGTCCGGTTGGAAAGCCCAGCAACAGTGGATTAACCCGCTGCACCACCACATCCCCATAATCTAGAGTTAGGTTGGCGTAATTAGGCCAAAGTTTGGCTGGCACAAGGGCCACCTTAAAGCATGTGTGGACCACTCTTGGAATCAGGGAGGATGGTGCATGTCTGTGTGCTGGCCTCTCTGACTCTGAGGGTGGTCCAAAAATACTTTACAGTGGCTCTTGTTACAGGGTTAGGATTGTTGTCTCTCTCTCTCTCTCTCTCTCTCTCTCTCTCTCTCTCTCCCCCTCTCTCTCTCTGTGTGTGTGTGTGTGTGTGTGTGTGTCTGTGGGCGTAATCCTCAACTGAGTTAGGTCGGCATAAACTAAGCCAGCAAAGTTTGGCTGGCACAAGGGACACTGTAAAGTATGTTTGGACCACTCTCAGAGTCAGAGAGGCCAGCACACAGACGTGCGCCATCCTCCCTGACTCCGAGAGTAGTCCATACGCGCTTTATGGTGGCCCTTGCGCTGGCCAAACTCTGCTGGCTTAGCTTATGCCGTCTCGACTCCAGTTTAGGATTGGACCCTGTGTGTTCATGTCCGTGTCCTTCTGGCATTTGGATGGATGTTTGAACCTCCAGTAGCTCCATCCTCACCAGTTTTCCAGCCCCGATGCAGTGCAATGCAGCCCTGACCTATGGGACCAATCCATCCGAAGCCAACCTAGCTGGGGTGGCCTCTGGGCCGTCAGGACTGGTGAGGGGAGCTCTCCATTCAGAGGTCCCATGGAGGATCTGCTGCAGTCCTTTGCCGCTAGCATCTCGGCCTGGCACTGATGAAAAGTTCCGGGAGAGAAAACACCTGGCTGGTGGGGATCTTTTAAAGACCTTGCCCACGACAAGTGTGCCACCGAACCAATGGCCTGGGCAGGGCCTGAAGGTGAGCAACCTCAGAATGGGTTGCATCCAGTGGTGTCATTCAAATGATTTAGGAACAGGAACTCACTTTTGATTGGCACTTGTCGGGAACCCGGAACCAGCCATGGAGCCCGTTAGGAACCGGAACGCCCGTTCTGGTCTGTTCCCCCTGAATGACATCACTGGTTGCATCCAGAATGAAGGAGTCAGGGAGGATTGTCGGAACATCGTCTTCCTGTCCGCCGACGGGTTGGCGCCTGCTCCCCGGCACATGCGGAGTGCATCAGGGCTATTTATGTTTTCTCAAAAGAGCAATCAAAGCTCTATTATTAGAGCCAAAGCGCATGCTGCTAATGTGCCGACGCTGCCCTTGCGTGTGAGCCCAAACCCCATTAATTCAGGCTCGCTGCTGCAGGAGTGAAAGGTGGAGGGGGAGCACTGGGCAACTCTCGCACAGCGAGTCGTGGAGTGAGGTCTTTTTATGGCGGCTCCTCACGGAAGGAGTCCTAATCCTTGACCGGCATCTTCTCATTCTGACCGCGTGAACACGGCGAGTCCGGCTGCAGCTCCAGTCGACTCTGCTGCTCCAGGTGTCGTCTTTTGGCTCCGGGAAGGCACTTCTGGCTGACTAGCAACCACCCCCCCTTGTGGAATTGGGCATCGGTGGCGGTGATGGTCTTAGAACAGATCCTCTGCAGATACCAAGGACCCCCTGTATGTTTAGATGCCCCAGTGCCAGGGGCGTTCCTGAAGGAGGTGCTGCCCAGGGCCACTTCCAGCAGGCTGCCGCCGCCCCCCCCCCAAAAAAGTAATGGCGGTGACATCATCACGTCACCTCAATTATTTCCTCCTCTACCCATTTTTTTTAATAGCAGCTGGCTTTGTTCGCATTTATGGGGTGGGCTGCTGGCCCAGTGGCTCCACCTGCTGGCCTTTTCATGGACAGAGCTGCTCCAGTTGCCTGCCTGGTCCCATGGTTCATGGGGGCGGGCAGGAGAAAGAGGGAGTGAGCGGCTGCCCGCCCAACCCCACGATTCGTTGGGATGGGCGAGCGAGCTGGTGGCAGAGCCACTCCAGCCTGACATCTGCCCCTTGAATACGAGTGGTTTCACTTACATTTAAAGGGTTTGGGGCAGTGGTGTCATCTAAATGATTTAAGAACAGGTACTCACTTTTGACTGGCACGTGTCGGGACCCGCCCACCGGAAGTGACATCATAAGCCGGAAGTGAGGTCGTGGCAGGAAGTGACATGAAAAAAGCCCTTTTTGAGGCCTCAGATGATTTTAAACTGACCCAACAGTTGCAACAGTATTCCACAGCACCCCCAGAACATGTGAAGGAGGCCTGGCATCATGTTAAAACCCCAGAGCAACTTCTTTTTCAGTGGCAAGGAAAGGAAAGGCTCCGCTCGCTGCCTGCCTGCCTGCCTGCCTGGCTCTGAGAACATGCAGGCAACTCAAACATGCAGGAAATTCAAATGTTGCAGAGGGCGGAGTCGACGAGTGGGCGGGCGAATGGGCGGGGCCAGCTGTAATCCTAGGAACCGGTACTCGCGTACCCCCGCGTACCCCCTGCATGACATCACTGGTTTGGGGGCAGAGCCAAGGGGGCGGCTGGACACGGGGTGTGTGTGCTCAGTTGCTGCCCTTTCCTCTATTCCACCTGGGATCATGTGGTCCCCCGGTCCCCCCACAAGGGTACTGACCCAACAACGTTTCAGGGGACAGGACGTCTGGGAATTGAAAAGCAGCACTGGGGAAGGAGGAGGACAATTTGCAGTCACTACTCCCCCAAATTGCTTGGGAGGAATCTTCCTCGGCATGCCACGGAGGTTCTCAAGCGGGGCCATCGCAGCAACACTGCAGCCTGCAAATCCCTCTCTCTGGCCCCTTAAGGGGTGGTGGAAGGGGGAAGGCATCGACACATGGCTGGGACTGATCGTGGGGGGGGGAAGGTTAACTTATCTGCAGCCAGCACCAGCCTTCTGGGTGTGTGGGGAGCCCTCTGGAGCCCTCTGCAGGGCTCCCCAGGTCTCTGTATTTTTTTTAAAATGTGATTGGAAACCACTTCCTGTTTTCGATCACCGAACTGGATCACCGAACTGTTTCCGATTACGTTTTTTATACAAGGCTTGGGGAGCCCTGCGAGGACTGTGGGGCTCCCCGCATCCCCCAGAGGCTGGCGCTGGCTGCAAGGGACAGCACATAGAGATATAATTCACTAGAGACGGCATGACGTCATTATCTTGAAGCCACCTCGAGTAGACAAAAATGGCTGACTCAGATCATCGCCGTGAGGGAGGATTGCCGCGAATTCACAAATTAAAAATCTCCCTGCAAGTGTAAACGTTAATATCAACCTTTTTAATCATGCCTGCGTGTTCTGCATACGGGTAATAAGGTTACAAATAATGTTTCTATTCCCCGCCCCTCTCCCCCCTCTGTGAGGAACGCATGTGCGCGTTCACATTTTGAAGTTCGTGCGTCTGGTGCGCGCCACCTTCTATTTAACTTATTTTCGTAAGTTTTTATTTTTATTCAGTCCTAAACAGTACGAGCAAAGCAATCTGAACTGCTTGGAATCAGGATTGTTTTGAGTATCCTCCTTCACGGCGATGATCTGAGTCAGCCATTTTTGTCTACTCGAGGTGGCTTCACTGGGCTCCTATTAAATCAACAGGCATGCCGTCTCTAGTGAATTCTATCTCTATGGGACAGCACAATCCTGCACTGCCCGTCGCGCCAATGCTATGTCATAGCACTGGCGGGATGTCATTAGCGCCGATGTGGGGGGGCGGCAGTGGCACCTCCACGTCGATGCCAAGGCAGCGGGACCCCTTGCTCCTGTGTAGCTCCTCCCTTGTGTTAGCCGAAGCAGGCCGGCGCAAGGGCAGTGCCATCTTGGAACAGGGCGGGTGGAGGGCAGTTCCGGGCAGGACGTAGGTGGGCGGTGGGCAGGCTGGCATAAGGCCGAATCCTGGGCCTGCTCAGGAGGCCTCCTGGCACTGGCTCGGGCCGCGCGGTCTCCTTAGCAGGTGCAGATCCAAGAAGCGCCCCGGGGAGGCTGGAGCCGCCCCTCTGGTAAAGGCGCAAACATGCAGAGGCGGATCTAAGGGAGTGGAAACCTTGCAGTGGAAAACACTCCTCTCCTGCACTGTTCTAGCCAATCCTCACAGGGAACAGCAACATCTTGGCGTTGCTTACTGGCTACAGCAGCAAGGGAGAGGCGGGATTTACATGAGAGGGTAAGAAGGCTTCTTGCAAAATTTACAGATTTGCCCCCCCTTAGATCCGCCTCTGCAAACATGCCCTTGCCGCGGGAAGGCTCCAGCCTCTTCGATACTGTGCAGGATTTGGCGCCGGCCCACCGGCCACACTAATTCAGGGCCAATGTAGGATTGCGCTCTAAGCTAAAACCCATCTCGGTCCGTCAGTGCAAACGCGCATCATGTAGGGACTGCCGGTGTGGCATGTGGGCAGAGGTGGGTTTTTAAAAAACCCTGATCAGCCCTGGCAGCAGTGCCATCCTGGGGGTTGAGTTGCTGCCGTCCCTCTGCCCCCACAAGCACTTACCTTGAGTCTCACCCGAGCAGTTTGAGAACGAAAGGTGTGCCAGGGGGCAGTGGGGAACAGCAGCACCAGCAGGCACTCCCTGCCACAAGGGTTTGTCCAGCATGGGTGTGGGCTCCCTGGGGCTCCTGGTGGGCCGCTGTGAGATACAGGAAGCTGGACTAGATGGGCCAGTACTGTCAGCTTACCGGTACGCTGGGCGGGTCTTCTGGGTGATCGGCAGCGCGCTCGCTGCGTTCCGTTGCGTAATGGCGAAAGCCCGCCCGCTGTAGCGCGCTGCCGATCACCCAGAAGACCCGCCCACCGTACCGGTAAGCTGGCACTACTGAGATGGGCCCTTGGCCTGATCCAGCGGGGCTCATCTTACGTTCTCATGTTCTTGCATGGACAGGGGCCCTTGGCTTCTGCACCACCATTGGATGACCCTGTGCATGCTCATCAGAGAACTTTGCAGGCCTGCTGGGTTGTGAAGGCCTCATTCAGCATCTCACTTGGGCTTGAGTTCTTAATGTCTGAAGCCGAGGCACCGTTCTCCCTTTTGCACATACTCAACTGGGGAAGGCACAAGTGCGGGTGCTTGTTGGCATTTGTGCATGGAACACATTTCTTCCCACTGGCTGGGTGCCGCCTTCTGTTTGCCCCCGCCATCAGTACCCACATTGCACTTCTCGTGTGTTGTCTGTTGCAGTGTCCCTGTGCCCACCTCATGGGGGGTGTCATGAGACCGAGAACATTATTTGTATATTTAGCCGGGCTTGTATTATTTGTAGGCATATGGGGAGCTCCAGCGCACGAAGCTCTATTTTTACCGCAAGCTAGAAAGAGCAGTTGATCCGGGGATGTGTTATCTGGAGACATTTCTGAGATTAATGTGAACCCACATTAGCGACTGCCAATATTCTGCTTTGATGGATGACAACTGGAGAGATCTGTGGTGTGGCTGACTGTAGGAGCAATGCAGGAAATGAATCATCTCTTGATGCCTTCCAGGATGCTTTTAAGACAGGGTTGCCCAAGGGAAGTGCCTGTTCTGCCAAATTCCCTGCTGGGCCTCCCCAAGGGCCCCAATGCCCACACTAGGCTAACTAGTTTCCCCTCCAGAGCAGCCTCAGAGATAGGCAAGAGGGAGGGGGTTCAGTCACCCACTGGGCCTCCTCTCTTCTAGCAGCTTTGCTTGGAATCACTGGCTGGCCAGCCTCCTCCAGACTGCCCTCATCACTGGCTTAGCTCAAGGTGATGGTCTAACTTGGCACCACAAAACCCCACCACCAAACAATAGGCAGTTAGCTTACCTAAGCCACACCTGCCTCCTCCACTCGGTGGCTCCAGAGGGGTGGCAGCCCTACAACAACTTCCCACAGCCTTCTTACCTTCCTTTATCCAGTCCTTTAACAATCTATCCATCCAGCACCTACCCGGTGCTGACTTACTGCAGCTCCTGCCTCCAACTTTATACTGAGGCAGGCCAATCGGTGTCTGTTGCTGGGATAAGGCTTTAATTCATCAGCCAAACCCATCTGCACCTGTGCTAATCACCTTTCCTAGCCAGGGCCCTCATCGGCCTGCAGCTGTGTTCCTGCTGCAGGCAAAGACCTCGGGGGTTAACCCTGTAATCCCTGGCTGATATGGACAAGAGGCCACTGCTGATACCATTTCCTAACTCCTGGGGGTATCTCCTGCCTTTCCCAATACAGTGCCATTGCTCAGTGGTAGAGCATAAACAGAAGATGCCAAGTTCAGTTCCCAGGTCTCTAATTCAACATTAGGTAGCAGGGAAAGGATCTGGCCAAGGGTGAAGAGCTGTTACCAGTCAGAATAGATTTTATTGGGGTAGAGCAGCCATTTTCAACTGGTGTGCCAAGGCACATTGTTGTGCTACCAAAAGGCCACAGGTATGCCGTGAGAGTTTGGAGCACATGAAAATAGCTGAAAAACTCTTCTAGGTTCTCTGGCTCTGTTTCTAGGGCAACTGTCTGTAGTAATGAATTGTCTGTCCCTCTTCCTTCTACCCTAGACCAGCAATTTTCAACCTTTTTCATCTCATGGCACACTGACAAGGTGCTAAAATTGTCAAGACGCACCATCCATGTTTTGACTGCACTGTTGATTTGGGGCTCACATCCCAATGGGGCTCACATCGTGACGTCATGACGTTGCGGCGGGGGGGGAGGCACAATGTCATTCCCTGCCATGGGCGCGGTTCTGATTAGAACCGCCCCTGATTGCATGTTTGAATGCCTGCCCATTAAAAAGTCCTGGCTTTCAGGCTAGAGCCTTCTTTTCTGCTGCAGTAGTTTTCTATGTTCAGGAATACATTATATGGGGATATTAATTCACACCTATTGTGAACACGTCAAGGATCAGTTTCCCCATGTGATCTGGTCTTTGTTTGGAGTGCTATGTTGCGACACTGTTGCAGTGTTGGTCCTAGCAAAATCTGTAAATAGAAATGTACTGGTTTAGAGTGGGGGCATCTGTGTTAAGTTTTTTGTATTCGCGTGTAGGTTCTGTTTTTCCCAGAACACTTTTGCCCCATTTTATTCCCTGTGTTACGTTAGGCTGAGCAAGTCACTAGCACAAGATCTCTCAGAGCTTCATAGCAGAGCAGTGATATGAACCTACCATCTAAGCCCAACACACTCCAGCCATTAGGGATGGGCACTTGAGTCGTCGTGACTTGATTCGAGTTGCTAAAATGTTGACTTTTCGCGACTTGTGTTAACTCGAGTTAAGGGTGTCACTGACTAGGACCTGACTTGAGCCTTGGGGCTTTGATTCGGAAAAGAGTGCTGACTCAAATTTGAATTGAGTGGTGACTCTGTTTTGTGTGTGTGCGTGTGTGTGTGCGTGTGCGTGTGCGCGCGCTAGCTTACTTTTCCCCGTCATTTCTACATCACCCTGAAGGGTCTTGTGGGTGATCCAGAAACAGCCCTTCAGACTGATGGCAGCAACAGGCGTGGTGGGAGGAGGGTAGAGGGTTCCAGAAGATGGAACTAGAGATTGGCGGGAGGAGGAAGGCTTACGGGCTTTTTTTGTTTAAGGACGTGACTCATTTCTCAGAATAGGACTCAAGTAAAAACGACTTGAAATTTCTGTGCATCTAATGGCGATGGGCGCATGCTATGACTCACGAGTCAAGCTTAGTGGCTTTGCCACATCTCTGCTAGCCACTATGCTTCCCATTATTATCACCTAACCAGAGAGAGAGAGAGAGAGAGAGAGAGAGAGAGAGAGAGAGAGAGAGAGAGAGCTCTGAGTTAAGCTTTTCCACGTACACTCTTTAATTTATTAGATAACACTTTTAGAGGAGCTTTCATTTTGCTTTCAAAAGATGAAAGAACTCTTTCCAAGCTCCCTATAAATCAGAATTTTTTTTTCCTCCTAGGAGGCTTGTTACTTCAGTTGGTATAATTTATTTAGATGGGACTAAAGAAACTTGCAGGTTTCTGAAACAACTTCCGTTCCTCAGGTCAGCGATTTTCAACTGTTGTGCCGCAGCACACTGACGTGCCATGAAGGGTCCCCAGGTGTGCCATGGGAGAGTTTGGAGTACAGTGTTTAAAAATTGCTGAAAAACTGTTGCGGGTTCTGTAGCTCTGTTTCTAGAGCAGTTGTCTGTATGCAGAAACGAACTGTCTGCCTTCTTTTCCTCTGCCGGCTCTGCCAGAAGAGGAAGAGGGACAGAGAATTCATTACTGCAGACAGTTGCTCTTGTTGTCATTTATTGTTATGGATTTTTAAATTGTGAACCACTGTGTATATTTTACGTAGAAAAATCAGTATACAAATTGATTTAATCAATCAATCAATCAATCAATCAATCAATCAATCAATCAATCAATCAAACAGTATTTATATACCGCTTTTCAACACAAAGTTCAAACACAAAGGCAAAAAAGAGTTAAATGATTCCCTGTCCCAAAAAGGCTCACAATCTAAAAAAAAAAATGCAGAAAAAATGCAGAAAAAATGAATAAGAGATTATCTGTTTAAATAGGGAGCTAAATGAGAAAATAATTTTAACATGGTAACATTGCGTGTACAGGCATGCCCAGTATCCACTGGTTCAGGATCCACGGTTTCAGATCTGTGGGTACCGTGGACACCTATTAAAAAGAACATTAAACAAATCTCTTTTAGGGCACAATTCCATCCCAGAGTTAGGCTGGAGTGCCTTCTGCAGGCCCAGGAGTGTTGCAAACACACCTTAAAGTGCATTTGCAACACTCTCAGAATTAGGGTTGACTCTGACAGTGTTGCAAACATGCTTTACGGCAGTGTTATTCAAACTGTGGGTTGGGACCCACTTGGTGGGTTGCAACCTGATGTCAGGTGGGTCGAGGAAAGCTGGGAGCAGCCATCTTGGAAACTGCAGACCTGACTCTTGTTACATTCCTTTTGTGAGTGCTAACGGTTTGAATTTTCAAGTGAGGGTTGTTTTTTTTAAAACGTCGTTTTTAGTTCCTTGCTTTTACAGCATATGTTGTCCTCATCTTGCTTTCTGTCAGGGATGTTTCACGGTTGTTCAATTGCTGCAGTTGAAGAACGCCAATTTGCATTTCAGGAGAGTCATTTTATTATGCTACCATGTCAGCACCTCCTGCCTGATGATGTCACTTCCTGCCACCACATCACTTCCAGGTTAATGACATCACTTCTGGTGGGTCCCGACATGCGTGCAGTTCCAAAATGTGGGTCCTGGTCTAAAAGGTTTGAATATCACTGCTTAATGGTGTGTTTGCAACATTCCTGGACCGGCACAAGAAACTTGTGTCAGCACAGCTCCAGGTTAGGATTAAGCCTTTATTTATCTTGTTGCAGCAAAACCACTGCTGTTTCTGTATCTTTAAAAAGGCGTCCCCAGTATCTACTGTTTCATACATCCACTGGGAGGGGGGACTGGAACGGAACCCCAGCAGATACCAGGGCATGCCTGTATAATAATAATAATAATAATAATAATAATAATAATAATAATAATAAT
>JAJKFI010000017.1:7684819-7701780 GCA_029204185.1 Lerista edwardsae | reverse complement strand
TAATAATAATAATAATAATAATAATAATAATAATAATAATAATAATACATAGTATTTATACACCACCTTTCTAGGTCATCAGATTGCTCTTTTGACTTTATTATTCAAGGCGGTTTACATAGGCAGGCATTTCTAAACCCAAAGGGTTTTTACAAGCACAATAAGTTCTAATCTCACAAGAACTGCTACATTTCAGATGACACTTTCAAGTCCAGCCTCTCTTTCTTAGCTGCACGATTGCTCTCCTGCCAGCTGATAAACGGCTTCTTGCTCTCACCAAGAAACAGCTGGCCCGACACAACTCCTCTCTCACAGGCAGTCAGACACAGCTCAAGTCTTGTCAGCCGCATTCTTCGAGGTCTGCTGCTCACGGAAACTTCCGGTGATTTAGAACTAGCGACCTTCGGATCTTATCTTCGGGCAGGACTGTGGCTTTAACCCTCTCAGCTAGACGTATAGCATTTTCTTTCACTGCATGTCTGCACCAGATATATTTATCGCATTCCCATTATCATCACATCATTGACAAAAGTGACCCTTTCAGTCTGTTTTGATTCTCTGAGTATTTACAAATATCCAACGTTTAAATTGTGCAAGGGCATCGAAAAGCTCATCGCTTAAATGCTGAATCAAGGCACTAGAAAATTGTCGCATCTATGATAAAAAGCAAATGAAATATGAATCAGGCTCGGAACTTAATCTCTTTACAGATGAATAAATCTTTTTAATGTGCCTATTAGAAATACGATTTCCCTTTAATGAATTAAAAAAGGATTATTTTTATTTTTTTTCCTCACAGAAGGAAAATTAAAATGCTGAAAGGAACTTTTTGAGTTTAATGCACACAGATTTCTCAAGGCAATAATTATAAAGCGCACAAATGGAAGCAATTTAGGAAAAGTATTTTAAAAAGGGCTGAGCCAAAAAAGGGGCATGTGCTTTTCATTAATGCTTTTGATGGCATCATCCAACGTTCCAGCACCGATGCAGTTGCAATGCAGCCTGACATAAGGAACAAACTTGTGGCGGCCTCTATGACCGTCTCCACCACCATAGGATGCAGAGCACATCCCATTGTGGCACGGCTACGTCAGCTTTGGAAAGTTGGATTGGATTGGGCCTTTAAGGCAGTGTTTCAATATTGCATTGAACGAGGGCAAAAGTGTTTGCCCCTCTGGAATGAGGGGGAATCTGTCTGTCTGGGATCTCCAATGTGACAAGTCTCCAGGCTTCCACAAACTCATCTTAGTTTGCTCTTAGTGCTATTGTCATGTCCCCAAATTTGATTTGCTGTGTACTGCCATGACATCATCTCTCGACGGAACGCTTGACGACACTACACCAGCTCTCACCCAGACATGGAAATTGTCAAACATTCAGTTCAGCCCTAATAATTCAAATTAATTTAGTACCAAGCTCTGCCTCTTCCTTCAACAGTTGCTGGGAATTCATATTGGGGGCAAACATTTTTTCTCACCAACATTAAATGTGGAATATTCTTGTAAATAAATGGTGGTTGAAGATTTAGTTGAGAGGGTTAATGCGTCTGTTTGCCTGAAGATAAGAGCTGAAGATCTGAAGGTCGCCAGTTTGGGACAGCCGGAAGTCTCTGTGAGCGGCAGACCTCGTTAATTGCGGCTGATTAACAGCTGAGCTTTGGCTGCCTTGTGCGAGGGGGAGTTGTGCCGAAGTTCAGCCGCTTCTCTGGTGGGAGCAGGGAAGCCATTTATCAGCCAGCAAGAAGACAAATAAAACGGGTGGCCAGAAAGAAGGACTAAATCCAGAAAGATCCATCTGTATGTGTGTAGTTCTTGAAAGATAGAACATTTCTGTATAAATTGTAAAAACCTTCGGGTTTCTGAATAAAGTCTGCCCATGTAAACTGCCTTGAGTTATAGTCATCAGAGAAATCTGGTGACCTAAGAAAGGTGGTATATAAATCCAAGTATTATTATTATTATTATTATTATTATTATTATTATTATTATTATTATTATTATTATTATTGATAGAATTAAACGGGGGGTTCTCAGCTTTCACAAACTCCTGTTTACGCCTTCTAAAATGTGTGTGTGCAGTTTATTAATAAACTGTAAAGTACTAGAGCAGTGCTTCCCCACCTAGGAGTTGCAACCCCACAGGACAACTGGAAGCACTGCCTTTTTCCTGTATCACACTGCCACCAAGACAAATGGAGTTTCCCGCTTACCAGGGGTCCTCTGAAGGATGTGGGGCAGTGATGGAATCAGCTAACGACTCGGGGGAACGCTGGGCGGGCAGCAGGAAGGCTGGGCGGGACTTCCGGGTGATTGATAGCCCGTCCGTCCGGGTCCGCTGCCCGCCGCACAGGCTGCCCCCGGGTGGCGCCCCCCGCTGCAGCGCGCCCTGGCACCCAGGGGCCCCCACCCGTCCCCCCGGCGAGCGGGTGCCCCCTCCAAGGCCAGGGTAGCCCGTGCGGTGGGCGGGCAGGCAGCGGACCTGGACGGATGGGCTATCAATCACCCGGAAGTCCCGCCCAGCCTTCCTGCTGCCCACCCAGCGTTCCCCCGAGTCGTTAGCTGATCCCATCACTGATGTGGGGCCTACGGCCCCCTTTGTGGGGCTCCCTGCACCCCCGAACAGGTCCCTGCAGCAATTGTGGCCCACATCATTTTTGTCGCTAAACCGGAAGTGGATTGAGATCTACACACACACACACACACACACACACACACACACACACACACACACACACACACACACACAAATTCCCTTCATAGAAAGCTAGCATGTCATGAAGAAGGGTTCTAATCTAGCCATTACTCTGATAGATTAGTGTTCATCAGCGTTATGAAGATAATTAAAATACTTGAGTGATAATTGCGGTGAAATTGCACATTATGTTGTTCTGTAGGGTTGGCACTGAAAATGGTATCCTCATGTTCCCAGTCTCTGTACTCCAAATTTGAGTACATACTTAATGGGGATTACAAGGATTACAGAGATAATGTATTTGAACACTTGACATTAAAAAAAGCAATATTGTGTGTGTGTGTGTCAAGTTAGGATAAAGCAAAATACGACTATAGTGGAGGTTTTGAACAATGTACACAAGACTGGTCATGTATCTTTCTGTACAAAAGGTAGCTGCAGTGGGTCTTAATCGAGATCAGGACAATAGGGAGGAAATGATATATAGTGAGTTGTTGTGGGCCAGACGAAATCTTTTGGTCCCTAGGTCGCAGTTTGGAGACCCCTGGTCTCTACCTCAGATGCCTGTAACTCACAGCCCAATACTATGCATGTCTACTCAAAAGTAAGTCCTACTATAGTCAATGGGGCTTATTCCTAGGTAAGTGTGGAAAGGATTGCAGCCTCGCCGACACAGGGCGCAATCCTAACTTTGAGTTAGGCTGGCATAGCTAGGCCAGCAAAGTTTGGCTGAGACAAGAGACATCGTAAAGTATATTTGGACCACTGGCCTAACTCAAGGCTAGGATTGCGGCCTCTGTGTACTTACACTGAAAGCTGAAAAGCAGATTCTTTTTCTTGTGGGTGAAATTTTACAATAGCCTCTGGTTTTGTTGTCTGCCTTACATACTTCTCTGTTGCTAGGGATGCAATGAGATCTTGTCCGTCTCGAGGCAAATTTAATTTGCAAAAATGCCCAAGGACCAAGCTGTGTCCTACGAGAATCCAGCCATTTTATTTGCATTTTCTCCTTTCCTCCTCCCCCACCAGCAGAGCTTGTCCGGCTGTTTTGCAGTTGAGTTGTTTTGTGGCAGGGATGAGTGACTTAGGATGCCCTTTATTTAGGGTAAACATGTTGTGCTTTCAAAAGAGTGCTGCACCTTACAACCAAGTATGGGAAACTCTCGACAAGCATCCCTATCTCCCACAACACTTGTTTTGCCCATAGCAGCCTGGCTTATCTCACAATGTGATCCTGGTGTATGCAGGCAGAGATGGAGATGGGGGCAGCCAAGGGAGGTGGTGCTGGGGTGAATAGGGAAAGATAAGGGCTGAGGGGGAAGGCGGAGGGGGGAGAGAGTGAGGCGGAGGATAAGCAGACGGAGCAAGGCAAGAAAAAGGAGAGAGAGAGAGAGAGAGAGAGAGAGAGAGAGAGGCAGTGGGAGAGGGAGAATGAGAAGAGTGGAAAGAGGCAGAGCGAGAAGAGTAAAGAAAGCAAAGTAGGAGCAAGGATAAGAACATAAGAAGAGCCCCACTGGATCAGGCCAAAGGCCCATCTAGTCCAGGTTCTTGCATCTCGCAGCAGCCCACCAGAAGCCTCAGGGAACACACAAGACAACTAGATATGTGCATCTCATTGCCACTCCCCTGCATCTGGCACTCTGAGGTAGCCTAACTCTAAAGTAAGGAGGTTGCACTAACCATCATGGCCTTCAGCCTGCGATGGACCTTTCCCCCAGAAATCTGCCCAGTCCCCTTTTAAAAGCATCTAGGCCAGATACCATCACCACCTCCTGTGGCAAGGAGTTCCACAGATTAATTACCCGCTGGGTAAAAAAAGTATTTCCTTTTATCTCACTCTCCCAACACTCAATTTTAGTGGATGTCCCCTGGTTCTGGTGTTGTGAGAGAGGGAATGTGAGAGAGGGGAATGTGAGAAGGACGCAGGGTACCAGCCAGCCAGGATAAGGCAAAGGGTCAGGCAGGGACAGCAGACAGACCATTCAGGCACCAGGCAGATGAAAGGACACAAACTGGAGGTTTGGAGGCCTGAAAGAGGGGGAAGGAGCAAAAGGGTGGGTCAATGGCAAATGCCCAGGGAGGTACGGAAAGGAGAGGGGACAGGACTGTGTGGGAGAGGGATGAGGCCATGCTCCCCAGATACGGTTGGTTCCTGGGCCAAGATGCAAGTCTCTGACTTATTTCCAAGTCTAGCTGAAAGTGGGTCCTAGTCCTGAAACGTGTTAGGGCTGCCAAGGGGGGGGGGGTTACTGCAAGCCCCTAGGCCCACGTTATGCCAGCTGAGGCAGAGAAGCCCCAGAAGCAGCATTCCAGGGCCACAAGAGGTTGTACATGCCTAAGTAAACCTCTCCCAAGCAGCACCCTCTCTTCGTTAGTTCATAAATTACAAAAATAAAATTGAGTACAACAAACTCGGTTGTTGTTGGGCGTTGGTGAACACTGGCATGGCGCCCAAAACGACATGGCGTGTCAACTGACACACATGTCATGGGTTTGCCATCACTGCCCTAGGGCCCAATCCTATCACAATTTCCAGTGCTGATGCAGTCATGTAAATGGGACGTGCCCTTCATCTTGTGATTGTGGGGACACTCATAGAGGCCTCCTCAAGGGTGCATTTGGTAATGTAAGAACGTAAGAAGAGCCCCGCTGGATCGTGCCAATGGCCCATCAAATCCAGCTTTCTTCATCTCACAGTGGTCCACCAGACGCCTCACACAAGACAACAAGAAGCCTGCATCCTGTTGCCACTCCCTTGCGCTCTGAGGTAGCCTGTTTCTAAAACCAGAGAATGCACCACCCATCATGGTCTGTAGCCCACGATGGACTTTTCCTCCAGAAGTGTGTCCAATCCTCTCCTGAAGGCAACTAGGCCAGATGCCATCACCACCTCCTGAGTCAAGGAGTTCCACAATAATTACCCGCTGGGTCCCTTAATTTGGGGCTGCATTGGAGCTGCATCACCTCTGGAAAGTAGGATAAGATTATGCCCGCTGAGTGTTGCTGCCCTTCAGTGGAGACAGTGCTGAGCAAGATGGAGCAATGGTCCAGCTCTGTAGAAACAGCTCTTTCAACTTCCTATGGAGAAAGATGGCTTGAGGGGAGGTGACACGGCCACCATGTTGGTTGAGCAGGCCTGTTCTTAAGGAACAGAGCCTGGAGGAATGCTTGATTTTCTGCTCTTCTTGGCTTCTTGCTGAGGTAGGCAAATATACCAGTTTCAACTGCGATCCCGGGGGGCCTTGCATTTCTGAGGCAAATGGCTGCTTTCTGACTGCCGGGAGGCAGATAAGAAGAGCCAAGTTAGCCTTTTAAAAGCAGAGGCTGTGTTCATTAGCTGTCATTAATGTCAATCACAGCTCTGACAGGAATTCTTGTCTTCTCATTCCAAGTGACCAGTGCCTTCCCGCAGGTCTGATGGTGCTTAGAATTCATTGCCTACAATTAATTATGGGGACTAGTGAAAAGCCTTGTCTCAATTGATTTCCTTGCGGTAATCCTTTCTTCCCTGTTCTTTTTGAATGCTTAAGCAAATTTCTAGATCTGTTCACTGACCTCGGGCTTCCCTGCATACAGATTGATTCCTTTCTTGGTCCTTTTTCCTTCCCTTTATCTAGCCATCTTTTTAGTAGTTTCCTCTCAAGGTTAATCTATTTCAGGTTACGGACTGCATACCAAGAGGTGATTTCTGATGTGCAGTGTCACAAATCTCCATCCTTTCACTAGCAGTTGGAGTAAAAGAGAAAGGTCACAAGTAATATGACTGGCCTGTATGAACGAGAAAGCAGCTCTTGGCATCAGAGTTTGAGCTGCCCGCGGACCAATCCTGGGTTTTTCCGTTCCAGAAACCCCAGCAGATACTGAAAAATGCGGGTATTCAAATATGCAGATTTAGGCCACCCTCACCCTCTGAATCTGACCAGAGCTGAGCTTCAGGGCGCAATCCTCACCTGGAGTTAGGCTGGCACAGTTAGGCCAGCAAAGTTTGGGTGGCACAAGGGCCACTATAAAGCGCATATGGACCACTCTCGGAGTCAGGGAGGATGGCGCACGTCTGTGTGCTGGCCTCTCTGACCTCAAAAGTGGTCCAAACATACTTTAGGGTGTCCTTGTGCCAGTCAAACTTTGCTTGCCTAACTGTGCCAGCCTAACTCCAGATTGGGATTGCACCCCCAGTTGTATCCAGAGGGTTTTCTGAGACCCGTTTCTGGCAAAAAAAAACCAAAACAAAAAAACACTACTTCCAGTTTAGAGAGAAAATTGGAAGTGACATTTTTATGCCCTTATAAGGCCTGTAGAAGCATTTGAAAGTTGCCAGTCCTGGGGAAGCTGATTTTGAAATCCATGGGTCCCGAATCAGCAGATATCGTGGGCCCACATGTGTTGGTTTTGTTTTCCGGGCTGACCCAAAGCTTTTTGGGGGAGGCAGGATATTTTTTCCAAAATTTTTGGGGGTGGGGTATTTTTTCCAAAATTTCTTGATTCAAATAGCAAATTGTGGTGTTCTATGTTTTTATTCTACATTCTCAATCCAAGTTTTCATTTTTATTAATTTTAAATGCTTTAAAAGTGTACTGGGTAGATGATACAGGTGATATCGTGTCAGCAGATGCAGCCATGGTATTGTTTCTAATTTGAAAAGTAGTCTATTTTAATTTCTGGAAAATAAACACCAAAATGCAGTGTTTTGTGGTTTTATTCAGATATTTTAACTGCCGAAAGGCGGTTGTTAACACCCAAAAAGCGGTTTTCAACAACGAAAAACACCCATTCCCAAAACATATACTGTATGCCTGATGCAACAATCACACTCTGCTAGAGACGCAATGTAACTATTAGAGTTGGACTGAAACCGACCAGCTAATTTGGCAGCCTTGAGCTATAAATTTGAACCACTCTGTTCATCAGCGTTGCCACAATGAGGCATGAAGTTCACCCATTGTGTGGATGCCTATCTAATTACGCTGTAAGCATTGCAGAGCAGAGCACTGATACACAGGATAGTGTCCCTATTCTACCTAGACCACTGGCTCACCCAGTTGTCTAGTAGCTTGGGCTGCCACACAATTGGGATGGGAAAAAATGGCAGTGAGCATCATGGCTGTGAACAGTCACACATAGAAGCAAAACTGAAAGCACTTTGGAGTCGGCTGTGGGGGGATTTCACATCCTGTTGTGAATTTTATACCCTTTTTAACCAGTGGTTCCGAAAAACGTTTGACTGATGGATCCTTGGCCTACTGGCCATAATACAAAATTATGCATGGGAGGGATAGAGTTGATAGAGAGATGTTCTTTTCCCTCTCTCACAATACCAGAACTAGGGAACATCCACTGAAATTGAGTGTTGGGAGAGTTAAAACAGATAAAAGGAAATTCTTTTTTACCCAATGGGTAATTAATCTGTGGAACTCCTTGCCACAGGAGGTGGTGATGGCGTCCGGCCTAGGTGCCTTTCAAAGGGGATTGGACAGATTTCTGGAGGAAATGTCCATTGTGGGCTATAGGCTATGATGAGTGGTGTAACCTCCTTACGTTGGAAGTAGGCTACTTCAGAATGCCAGGTGCCATGGAGTGGCAAAAGGATGCAGGTACCTAGTTGTCTTGTGTGCTCCCTGAGGCATGTAGTGGGCCACTGTGAGATACAGGAAGCTGGACTAGATGGGCCTTTGGCCTGATCTAGTGGGACTCTTCTTATATTCTTATGGGTCATTGGTGGTGACTCTAGAGCGACAATCCTAAACATTGTATGGGGTGGCACATTTTTCTTAAGGATTCTGGGGCTTCCCCTGGCTGGTTTCCATGGCTCCCCAGAGGCCACAGCTTGCATTTTGGGAACCATTGCCTTTTGCTAATGAATTAAATCGTTGATAATGGGGTGTCCTTGACTGATACCCTAAAATCTGCTGGTTGAAGCAGATCTCCTTATGGTGCAAACCTATGTTGAAGATGCAGTGATGGTCTTGCTGCATTGGTGGGATTCTGGTATCGTATCTTAACTCCATCCAGCACAAAGGGGAAACAAGAGCCCAGGCAACTCAACAGAGGTGCATATCTCTGCCAGCATCCACGGAAACTCCAATGCAGCCATCAGTGGTGGCCTGATGTCAGCTTGACATCAGGGCAACGTGCAAGGAGCCAGGATGAACCAAGCAGGGGAGAGTGGAAGGTACAGATCTAGTGAGCTTCCAGTGCTGGGATGATGACCCTACCCACTGGCCTCCAGCAACAGCCAACACCCTCACTCATGGGGAGATGCCCCACTGACACACACAGATATACTCACACTTGTGTCCTGCCCACATCTTGTTTGGGTGTTTACCAGGTGGTAGTTGTGCTGGGATCAGAGGTGCATCAACATCGCATTGTGCTGGTGTCCATGGTGCATTTGTTGGTGGAACTTGGGCTACGATGGTGGGGCTGTTATTGTGTCCAAGGGCATATGCCTTATCCTGGGACTCTCAGACTGGCATTTCAGAAATACAGGATTGCACCATTGATCTGTCCAATGGATGAGGCATTACAAAAACCACATGCAAAATTCTTAAACTCCTTTCCTGCAGGGATGTGTGCTGCATCCAATTCTTCGGGTGATGGAGATTGCTTCTTGTTGAGAGAGAGGAGCAGGATACAGCCCCCAAAGTTAGTTCATTAAAATTGAACAGGCTATGGTGATGGACGTACCTCTGCTGAAAAAGTTCACAATTCACTGAATGTAGGTGGGGGGGGGCTTGGACTTTGGGGGACATGAAATATCATGGGATTCATTCTCGGAACATTTTGGCAGTCTCGTCCAGAAAATATAACAGATCAAAGAATACATAGATTGTAGCAGAGTCTCCCTTGTGCTGTGCTATGAGATGCTGATGGAAGCTCATGAATTTTAAGTCAGGCCTCTTCTGAAAGGTAGCAATTATGTTGCTAGAGATTGATTTTTTTTCCCCGTATTGTGTTGCTGCAAAATTATGCTGGCTTCCTTCGTATTTTTAGTTCTCTCTGCTTTTGGATGTATTTACAGTCCTGGTGAGAAAACCAGAGAAATGAAAAATCAAGGGATGCACCTTTTTTGTTTGGTTATTCAAGGCAGAATCCCAGGCAGCCCAGCACCGGTGGCAAGCCCATATCGCTGGCACTGGTGTCGCAAAACATACAGCAGTACCTAGACAATTTTCTTTTGTTGTTCCTGTCTCGAGTAGCCACACGTCGCTTTTGCGTTTTTAGCCTAAGATGGCCATTGGTTTGCAATGCTTCGAAAGGGGGTTAGATAAATTCATGGAGGAGGTTTGCCATTATGGTGATCTGGAACCTCCACGTTCAGAGGATGGATACGACTGCCTGCTGGGGACAATTGAGACAGTGATGTCATGCAGGGGGTACGCGAGTACCGGTTCCTAGGATTACGGCTGGCCCCACCCATTCGCCCGCCCACTCGTCGACTCCACCCCCTGCAACATTTGAATTTCCTGCACATTTGAGTTGTCTGCATGTTCTCAGAGCCAGGCAGGCAGGCAGCGAGCGGAGCCTTGCCTTGCCTTGCCATTAAAAAATGAGCTGCTCTGGGGTTTTGGAACTATTGGGTCACTTTAACATGATGCCAGGCCTCCTTAACATGTTCTGGGGGTGCTGTGGAATACTGTTGCAACTGTTGGGTCAGTTTAAAATTGTCTGAGGATTTTTTCATGTCACTTCCTGCCACGACATCACTTCCGGCTTATGATGTCACTTCTGGTGGGTGGGTCCCAACACGTGCCAATCAAAAGTGAGTACCTGTTCTTAAATCGTTTAGATGACACCACTGAGTTGAGAACATAAAAGGGGCCATGTCGTATAAAAGCAAAGGTCTGTTTTATTTTGGAGCTGTATATCCATCCTTTCCATAAAAACACAACCCAAGATGGCTGGGTCTGATGCTCAATGAGATCCATTTTGTCCAGTATCCTGTTTTCTACCGTGGCCCAGATGCTTCTAAGGGCGCAGTCTTATAAATGCTGTTGGGACAACACTAGCTGCATCCAATGGCACAGGGGCGCTGACTGGCATCCCCATGTTGGTGCTTGTGTCGGCCTCACTGTTCCAGTGCAGTTTAGGGTTAAGCTTTAAGAAGCCTACAAACACAAGGCAATATCCTCCTCACCATTGTTCACCAGCACCTGGGCTTCAAGGGCATATTTCATTACAGTTTTTTATGCAGGCCATCCATTCAGCCTTCTGGGAAGGTGTGGATGGCCACAGCAGCGATGGGATCTGCAAATTGAGAAGGGGAACGCTGGGCGGGACTTAGGCGGGACTTCCACGTGATTGGCTGCCCATCCGCAGCGTTCCGCGGCTGCCCTGGCCTTGGGGGGGCTGCCCCCGGTTGGCGCGCCCCACCGCTGCTCGCCCAGGCACCCGGCGCGCCCCCACCCATCCTCCACGGCAAGCAGGAGCCCCCCTGAGGCCAGGGCAGCCGCGGAACGCTGCGGACGGGCTGCCAATCATGTGTAAGTCCCGCCTAAGTCCCGCCCAGCGTTCCCCTTCTCAACTTGCAGATCCCATTGCTGGGCCACAGTGACATTTGGGGGCTGTAGTGACTGCTGGCACTCACTGGCAGAACATAAAGTGTTGGTCACGCCAGGGAACCTTTTAGGTGCTGCAGCAGTTTCCTGTTTGGAGACCCTTAGTCTAGAAAAAAAGGTGCTTGAGGTGGAGCACGAAGACTTTAAGAAGTTTACATGGGATGGATGGAGGTAGGTCCTTTTCCCTCTTTCTCGGAACCAGGGGACATCCACTAAGATTGAGTGGCAGGAGAGTCAGAACAGGCAAAAGGAAATACGTTTTTCCTTTCCACGGGATGTTGTGATAGCACCTGTCCTAGATATCTTTCAAAGGGGGGAACTTTGCAAATACTGGTTAAAAGGGAAGCAGATCAGCATTATAATACGATTATTCTTGATACTGATATAACCGTTTGCAAAGCCATGATGAAACATGGAGTAAGCCGAGAAGCAAAAAGAAGTGGCGATTGGCACGGGGGTAAGTAGGAGTGCGCATTCTCGCAGCCCAATCCTAAGCATGCTGGAATAGCCAGGCCAGCATAGCTGGGCTACATCCTAAGTACATTAGGAGGCAGCAGCAGCTTAGAGTGGGGCAGGGGGATGTTTTCCCCTTTGCCCCAAGGTATGCCCCAGCTAGCCCTAAGGGGCTGCTCAGATCTGCCCTTGCAAAATAGCAGGTGCAGGTCCATGTGGCTAGGAGCGGCCCGAATCGGGGCCACCTAGCCCTGGGACAGGGGTTAGGGCCACTTGCACAAAATACACAATCCATGTTTTAGAAGCCTTCAGTTTGTCAGTCTTGGTTTGCATTGCTTCCCCCTGCCCAGTGCCAGCCCATCCGACCAAAGGATTTGGCATTTTGTGTGTGAGAGCATGCATTTGTGTGCATTTAGAAATTCTGCAATTCTGAAAACAAAAGGATGGGTTAAACAAAGGAAAACACATAAGGTAAATTACCTTGCAGTGTATCATAGTAGCTTAATAATATCATCAGTCCAATTAAAAATATTATTTCTAAGGTTATCTATTTCAATCAATCAATCAATCAATCAATCAATCAATCAATCAATCAATCAATCAATCAACCAACAGGTAGTTATATACCGCTTTTCAACACGAAGTTCACAAAGCGGTTTACAGGCAAATAGTAATAATAAAGTTAAATGGCTCCCTGTCCCAAAAGGGCTCACAATCTAAAAAAAGGCAGACCGCCAGCAACAGCCACTAGAAAGACTGCGCAGGGGTAAAGAGGGACAGTTACTCTCCCCCTGCTAAATATAAGAGGAACACCACTGGAAAAAGTGCCTCTTGTCCAGTTAGCAGGGGTTTCATACTCAATATATCCAAAATCTTCTTTACTTATAAACTATAAAATATCTTAATATCCAACGTTAAACTATTTAATCATCTGTAACCCTACCCCATCTTTTTTGCTTAAAATCAATAAAAATAACCTTTAAAAAAGAAATTCTGCAATTCTGATTACTTTCCTGGCAAACTGGATTAACCGGTAACTTGGAAATAGTTTTGAATGCTTGTTCGTCGGGTATACTTAGCATGAAAATAAGAAAGCACTGTTTTTGTGCCTCACCTGTACCCATAATTGGGCCAATATTTCAAAATCAAAACCAATTCTTTCCCCAAAGTCAAGATGGCTGATTACCTATAATTACCTTATTACAATGTAATAATTTCAGGCCTCTGTGAAATAGCCATTCACTGCATTACTTTAACATTCCACAATAACGTGTTGTGTGACATGCTTAAAAAAAGATGTGGCTATGGCAACATATTCCTAGTACTGGAAACCCTGAACACCCACTTCATTACTGAGCATTCAAATTAAGGGAAAAAAGTCACTGCTTCATTGTATAATTGGATAAAAAAGACCCACGAACTTGTAAATGGTGAGGTTCTCTCACAATGCAGGTTACAATTTGGGCAGGCCAAATTATGCCGTATTGTGGAAAAAAAAAAGTTGTAGAGGAGGAGACTGACATAGAAATTACTCACCAACTCACATGCCAGCTTCGGTTGTTATGATTTAGCCACTTTGAATCATTATCAGATGGGAACAAAGACGAATTTCTGTGTTAACACCATTGTCTTATCAGAGTGGCTGTTACTCAGGGTGACACATCCTGAAAGGCTGGTAGATAGGCCTGGTTCCAACAGACACATAAAACGATGCTTTCTGCCAACTACAATGAAAAACTCATGTACCAGTTTGAACAACAACCTGGTTTTGGGTCATGTCTGAACTCAGCCTCTGCAAATGTCTGAGAATCTGATGTTTAATGCAGTAAGGTGCGGTGAAAAGCAAACTTGGGCAAGTTAGAACTTGCAGGGTGGACCCAGCCCTGTGTGTGTCCAATTTGGCTCTCCAAATTGCTGCTGCATCACCTGCAATCCGACCTCAAGTCAACCACAGCGGCAGAGCCCATAGCTCTTATCAAAGCTGCACATGCAGAGAATATCACACGGAAGCCAAGCCGCAACAGCACAGAGGCATTGCAAAGGTATGTCTGCAAATGTGACTCCTGATGCTGCTGGGACCGCTGCTAAAGGAAAATAATGGATTAAGGATGAACTCCTTTATGTACTTTCCTGAGAGTACATCGCTGTTGGAGCCACCATCACACTCATCGTTCCAAGGTAGGGAATGGAAAACTCCACATCTGTGGCTTGGGGGGCAGACATAGGATACCCAGGGCAAGTACTCTCCTTTTGGGTTCTTTATTTAGGCAACAAAAGACTACATTCCCGCCCCCATTGGGGGACAACAAAAATGGGTTGCAGTCACCATTTAGCTGAAGAATGTCTATCCTGCCTTTCCCATGCCAGAGCAAATTCCCAAGGCAGCTTACGTGGACAGGCTAGTCGTAACCACTATTTTTAATAGGTTTTTTTTTTACAAATATACAGTACTGTTTACAATACAAATATTTTACAAATATACAGTGCCTCTGGTTGTGTGCCATTGAGCTTCAGCAGGCAATCAAAAGTCAAGGTTGTACTCTGTTCTTTTGCTGGTTGGCCGTCTTACACACTCCTGCTCAATTCTCACTTGCCATGACTAATCAGCTCAACAGAGCCTCCGTCCTGCTACAACAGATCCAGCAGTTTGTCACAGCCTGACATTCCATCTCCCATCCGAAAACAAGACCACTGATTCTCCTGCTTAGCTTCATGCAGTACCGGCAGTCCATAAGCCCATAATCCTGGAGCATCTTCTCTATTTCCTGGTACAGAGCAGAAGCCATTCTGCCAAGATTGTCACAGGCCACATGGGAGAAACTAAATCTTCAGATTGGATCTTAAAGCATAAGTACATACTATCATAGCAGAGAAACAGTAAAGATAAGGAACAGGGGAAATCCCCTACCCCGATCCTTTCCCCCCCCCCATGGAATAAGAGTGTTAATAGAGACCACTCCTCTTCCCCTTTCCCATTGTTATGGGAGGGGAAGGAGACAGCAAAGAAACAGTAACATCTGGGCAGGAGGTTTAGCTGAAAGGGTTAAAGCCTCCGTTTGCCCGAAGATTAGATCCGAAGGTCGCCAGTTCGACAACACGGGAAGTCTCCGTGAGCGGCAGACCTTGAGAAGTGCGACTGATAAGAGCTGTCTCCAGCTGCCTGTGAGAGAGGAGTTGTGCTGGGTCAGCTGTTTCTTTGGTGGGAGCAGAGAAGCCGTTTATCAGCCAGCAGGAAGGCAATCGTGTGGCCAGAAAGAAGGACTAAACCACAAAAGTCCCATCTGTATGTTTGTTGTAGTTCTTGAAAGATAGAACTTCTTTGTAATTTGTAAAAAACCCTTGTGGGTTTAGAGATAAAGCCTGCCTATGTAAACTACCTTGAATTAAAGCCAGAGGAGCAATCTAATGGCCAAAGAAAGGTGGGATATAAATACTTGCATCATCATCATCATCATCATCATCATCATCATCATCATCTCAGATGCACAGCATGTTTCCGTTCAGCATAGCAGTTTCATTTAGTGGTATGAATTGCCTTGAAATAGCTAACTACAGCAGGTGCTTCTAACATTAGTCTGTGGAATTGCAAAAGCAAAAAGAAACAATGGTAAAGAAAAGAACGCTGTCTAGAGCAGAGTTCATATAAGGTTAATTTCAATGCCAAAACCAAGGAACACATCACATTTCAGCTCTCAGTGGCAAGCACGGAAGTCTTAGCTCTATTTTGCAACATCGGATCGTAAAACAACTCAGTAAAATAATGGCCCCACACAATAGAAAGAGAATTATATCTGTCGACACAGAAATGTGAAATTTACGGCCCAATCCAACCATCTTTTTACCACAGTGGAACTCGTGTTCTGCTATCACAAGTGCAAAGGCACAGCTGCAAATGGTGTACTGCTACTCAGTGCAAAGGACCCAGTAGTAAAAACAACTGGCAGCTCCCTGCACACACCAACGACTCAATCTGGCTCTCTGAATTGCTGTAGTAATCTGCAGTCCAGCCCATCTTCAAGTCAACAATGGCAAAAAGCAAAAATCTAGTCCATTTTACGGTATTTCATAGTGACCCACCAAATGCCACTGGGAACACTTAAAACAACAACTGCATCCTGTTGCCACTCCCTTGCATCTGGCATTCAGAGATAGGCAACCTCTAAAATCTGGGGACTGCATGTAGTCATCGTGGCTTGTAACCTTTGATAGACTTTTCATAAATCTGTCCAATCCAGTTTTAAAGGTATCACAATATCCTGTGGCAAGGAGTTTCACAGAATAATTATGCATTGAGTAAAGGCGCATTTTCTTTTGTCTATTCTACCTCTCCCAGCACTCAGTTTTAATGGATAGCCCTTAATTCTCGTATTGTGCGAGAGGGAAAAGAATGTCCCTCTCTCCATTCTACCTACCCCCATGCATTTGTATGTGTGTCAGTCATGTCCACCCATTTATTTGTATAGTACATGTTATCTTGAAAATGTCTTTGAGAGTTCTTCTTAGTAGATGAACTGGTGGATTATAAATCTGAATATTTAGTTTTCATTCTGCCTAGAATGAGAGGTGGACGTCAGATGTTCAGAGACAGTTTATTGCGATTCTTCTCCACTTTTTAAGCCGCCTTGGACTGCTAAATTTCAGGAAAAGCATAAACAAATAATTTTGCATGAAAAAATGCTGCAGACAACTTGAGGCAGGTGCTGTGCTTCTGAGCTCCCAGTGCATCTTGTTGGTTGCTGTTTGAATCAGAACGCTGGGCCAGATGATTCTGCTTTGCTTTGATCCAGCAATGCATTTCTCACACTCAGCTCCCAAGCAGCACAGATGATCCTGATCTTTTCCTTATTTATGAGGAACCCCCAGAAAGCTCCGAGTGCCAAATGCAGGGGAGTGGCAACAAGATACAGGTATCTTGTCTTGTGTGCTCTCTGAGGCATCTGGTGGGCCACTGTGAGATGATACAGGAAGCTGGCCTAGTTGGGTCTGATCCAGAAGGATTCTTCTTATGTTCTTAAGGCCCAGACTGAGTTGCAAGTTGTTATAGCTCCCTCCCCTCACAGGATCGCAAAT
This sequence comes from Lerista edwardsae, assembly GCA_029204185.1. Taxonomy (NCBI): domain Eukaryota; kingdom Metazoa; phylum Chordata; class Lepidosauria; order Squamata; family Scincidae; genus Lerista; species Lerista edwardsae. The sequence goes on along the minus strand of JAJKFI010000017.1, from coordinate 7,685,011 downwards.
TCTCTTTTATTTACCTCATATTTACCTCAGAAATTTACCTCAGAATGCCAGATGCAAGGGAGCTGCAGGTGTCTTGTGGTCTCATGTGCTCCCTGAGGCATCTGGTGGGCTACCGTGAGATACAGGAAGCTGGACTAGATGGACCTTGGCCTGATCCAGCAGGGCTCTTCTTATCTAAAGCAGTATTAGGAA
>JAJKFI010000017.1:7668495-7684809 GCA_029204185.1 Lerista edwardsae | reverse complement strand
TCTCTGTCAGGTATGTTTCACGGTTGTGAAATTACCGCAGTCCAAGAACAGCAGGTTGCGTTCCGAGAGTGTCATTTGATTATGTTACAATGACTGCACTTCCTGCTTGATGATGTCACTTCCGGCCATGATATCATTTCCAGGTTAATGATATCACTTCCAGTGGATCCCAACAAAAATGCCATTCTAAAAAGTGGGTCATAGTCAGTGTTGTCAGCCTACCGGTTCGCTGGGCGGAGTTTCTTCGCTCGCTGGGAGGGTTTCCGTGGTGATCGGCAGCGTGCAGCGTGATTACGCAACGGGAGGCAGCGAGCACTCTGCCGATCACCACGGAAACCCTCCCAGCGAGCGAAGAAACTCCGCCCTGCGAACCGGTAGGCTGACACCACTGGTCATAGTGCTAAAAGGTTTGAGAATCACTGGTTTAGATAACTGGATAATACAAGGGGTAACTGGATAATGCACTAGGTTGCAACCCACCACAGAGAGCAAAACAAGGGACACTTCCTCTTAAGAGAAGTGGCCCCAAAAAGCAATGAAGTGAGGAGGAAGTAAGCTCTACAGCTAGCATCAGCCTGGAAGCTGTAGCACTGATGCGGGGGTGTCTGTCGGCACCCCTGCATCGACTCTACGTCCTTTCTTGGATTGCACCCTCAGATGTGCATTGGAATGCACCTTCTGTTCCCATTGACATTTCTTTGTGAATGGGGCTGTTTTGCCGAATGTGTATCCCATTAAAAATCAAGCCCAGCAATGATTTCCACACTCCAATGCACATCCAGTTAGCGATTGTGGAAGCCTGTTCTGTACTGCAGTGCAAGGGAGTGGGAAATTAAAAACAAATATGGCCAGCCATTAAAAACAAACAAACCTACAGCTCATTAGAAGGCAGCCAGTTGGCAACATTCCTCAAAGTTCAGAAACCTGGGGATTCTGTTGGCATAAAAGATGATAGTGACAGAAGGGGTGTATATGTACTGATTCATATTGCTAGAAGTCTGGGACGTTAAATGTATGAAGCTGATTCAGACCATTGGTCCGCTTAGCTCACTGTTATCTACACTGCCAGCTGCTTTTGAGGTTTCAGATGGGGTCTATTTCGAGATGCTAGAGATTAAACCTGGGATCTTCTGCATTCAGAGCATCTACTCCTCTTCTGATCTGTGGCCCTCCCCCCATCTGTTCATGGTTTGGATAATGACATTTTTATGCTATGCAGTGCAGAGGCCGTAATATTCCATTTCTTGTTGATTCGGTTTGCCTGCGACAAGATTGCGACTAAAGCTTTGCAGCTAATATAAAACGCTGGCATGTCAATCTTCTATGTCCCTTCAAAGAAAGCACAAATACAGGCATGCCCTGGTATCCCATGGGATTGCGTTCCAGACGCCACCGTGGATGCCTGAAACCGCAGATAACTGGGGACGCCGTTTTAAAGATAGGGGAGCATCAGTGGTTTTGCCGCAAGAAGGTAAAAAATTGCATTTGTTTAATGTTCTCTTATCTTTTTAATAGGCATCCTAGCATCCATGGTATCCATGGATAACTGAAATTGTGGATATGGGCAGCCCAATCCTAAGCAGCAAGGTCATCCTAAAACCAAGACCATCCTAAGATCAAGGTCATCCTAAGATGCAATGGCATCCTAAGACCATTAGGGGGCAGCAGCAGATCAGCACAGGGCAAGGGGAGGTTTTCCCCTAGCACCCGGTAAGCCCCAGGCAGTCCTATGGGGCTGCTCGGATCTGCGCCTGCTGATTTGCAGGTGCAGGTCAATGTGCGCAGCAGTGGTCTGAATCGGGGCCACCTTGGCCAGGGATGTACACAGCTTAGTACACAGCACCCACTGTGCTACCCCGTTACGCCCCCGGCACGCCTCTGGAACGCCCTCCGCGATGTCCTGCGCTGACCGAGTACTGCCAGTGCCCGACTGGTGCCCGACTAGCGCAGCCGATGGTTGCAGTGGCGCCTGAGTGCCGGCGCTGCTGCTTGCGCTGGTCCAGTGCCCGTCTGTCAGCAGGTTTGCAACAGCGCCGAATCAGTGCAAGAGCGCGGCACCAGCGCAACAGCCGCATAGGACTGCGCTCTGAATCGGTGGATACCAGGTCACACTTGTGCAGTAAAGTACTTACAGAAGTTCTGCAGACATTCTCTCCCACCAACCATGGGGTGGTGCCCCATGGGCCCCCAACAACACAAGGGTACTGCAGCACTCCCCCCTCCCCGCACGAGGAGGTGGAACCAGCAAAGGGGTGGGCTTGGCACACTTATGCCACTCCTGCAGACATATTTGCAAGATATGGGAGAGCCCGATTATCGTGCAGGCTGCCCTTTCAGCAGCACCGCTTCGGCCGAGCAGCGTTCCTCTAATATTTTTGCGACTGTGCGGAACAGTTAATGACCTGACCAGAACACAGCCACTGTCAACATGGGCAACGGAAAGTCTGACTTCACTATGATGACCACGCCATGGGGATGTGTTGACCCTTCCTTGTCCCTTCCACATCACGCCCCGGTCTCCTCCCCATTTTGGCCTGTCCGCAGGCAGAGTTGTGCCGGGATCCAAGCTAAATCAGTCTGGCATTGCACCAGCATCCGTGGAACGTCAATTGGCACACAGACTTCTGCCAACTGAAAAAGCCTCAGGATGCAATCCTAACCAACTCTCTAGCGCTGACCTAGCTGTGCCAATGGGGCATGTGCTGTATCCTGCATTGGGGGGGGCAGTCACAGAGGCCTCCTCAAGGGAATGGTTGTTCCCTTACCTTGAATCTGCATTGCCTGTACTCCGGTGCTGGAAAGTTGGTTAAGGTTGCACCATTAGCAGTGGTGTCATTCAAATGATTTAGGAACAGGAACTCACTTTTGATTGGCACTTGTCGGGAACCCAGAACCAGCCACGGAGCCCGTTACAATCCGGAACGCCTGTTCTGGTCTGTTCCCCCTGAATGACATCACTGCCTTCGCCCCCCCTAGGAATCTGGAGTTGCTCCCTTTAACCCTCTGAGTGCCAGCCAACCAAGAAGAAAAGCTCTTTGCAGAGGAATTAGGAGGGGGGGATGGAGAGTGCAGTGGGCGGAGTCAGCCCTAATTTTAACTAGTGGAACTGAGTTCCCCCGCATTCCCCCTGCATGACATCACTGACCATTAGTGCCTATGTTTCCTGTATTTTTTTTTTACACTTTTGTTTGGATTTTCCACATTTTCCTGACTTCCTTCAAGTTCAATAACCAGGAGAAGTGTGCACAGCAAAAGATTTGATGGTGTGCTGAATGGAAAAAAACACCTCTCATGGTTTACCTCAATTTTCCCTGTTAATGCAATCTGGTCTGGTGTGCGCTTGCTTTAGAACGACCCTACACCATTGACTGGTTTTTGCTTTGCCATTAGCAGTGACTTCCCCCTGCCCTCATTCTTTTGTGCAGTTCAACTTGCTGGACAAACATTTCTGTAGTGTATAAAGTCCCCTGCTGCCTTCTTAGCAACGTATTTGAATGGTGTCCCATTCACTAGCTCTGTGTGTCTGGCAAGCTGTGGGCTGCTTGTCTGAGCTCACTCTGACGGTGAAGTGGAGCTGGTGAGACCTCAGAGCGCATGGAGAAAGTCACAGGTTGAAACGCTGGTATTTCTACATTTTGGACAGCAAGGCTGGAAAATATCCCAGCTTGGAGAACAGCTGCCGGTCGGAGCAGACAAATCTTGAGTAGAGTTAGATCAGCTATTTTTAACCAGTGTGCACGGCACATTGGTGTGCTGGGAATGGTCCACGGGTGTGCCGTGGGAATTTGGGAGAAGGTATTTGATTAGGGACGTGGTGGCGCAGTGGGTTAAACCGCTGCTGCTGGGCTTTCTGACCGGAAGGCTGGGAGTTCAAGACTGCGCGACGGAGTGAGCTCCCGTTGTTTGTCCCAGCTCCTGCCAACCTAGCAGTTCGAAAGCACCTAAAAATGCAAGGTTCCTGGAAATCCTCGTGGGTAGCAAATTCGCAGATAATGAACCATTGATCCTGTGGGAACGATGGGGTTCGGTGCAAGGGGTTCCTTACCTGCCATCAGAAGAATCCAGCTGAGACGCTCAGGAAGTCAGAAGAGTGCAGCAGGATGTGACAAAAGATCTCTGAATGCTGCAGAAACCTTCCTGAGGCTGCAGGAACTTTCAGAATGGCACCTGCGACCAGCATGGACCCCTTAAACTTGGCAGGTGGATGCTTCTGCCACCCACTTTAAAGGGGTCAGCGCTGGTTGCAGGTGCCATTCTGAAGGTCCCTGCAGCCTTTGGAAGGTCTCTGCATAGTGGATAACAAGGACAGAGGCACAGATAACAAGGGAAGTAGCAGTTCTGCCCCTCACAGCTAAGTTAATTCGCAGATAGGAAGTTCACATATAAAGAGAACTGACTGTACTGCCTTCAGGATTTTTTTGCAACCTAACAAATAAGTATTTAAATGCAGACCTCTGTTTTAAACTGAACATGTTGGAAATAGAGATAATCCAAACGAGTACATCTCATTGTCTTCACTTCCAGACCAGTCCTGTGAAAACATCCTTTCCATTTGTAGGTGCCAAAGACTGTCAGGAGCCCCTGAATGAATTATGCGTCCCCTTCCTATCACCAACAGTTGCTCTCAAGAGCTGAGGAAATATCACAACGTGCCATTATTTCTACATACTTCTGTGTCTTCCGTTTTTCTTTTTTTAGTGCTACACAGCCCCCTTTTCACATCTTGGGAAGAAGGGAAGGAAGAGAAAAATGGATCCTTGGTGAACAGAAAGCAGTCTACCTCAGAATAATAGTTGCTGGGGATTTAAAATGCAGGGGGTGGGAGAGCTGTTGCCTTCATATCCTGGGCTTTTCAGAGTACAGTGTGCATAGGGAACCCTTTCCAAGACCCAGTGCAGATACAGAAGTCCATGTATAATTAAATCCACGAGGGGATGACAACAATGCAATTCTTCAATAACGTACCCTGGGGGGGCACTCTTGGTCCCCCGGAGATTGCATGTGGCCTTTCAGCCTCCCCAGAAGCCTCTCTGATGTGACTGGAAATCACTGCTGTTTCATACTAGCAACTTCTAGTCATGTCTGGGAAGTCCTCTGAGATCCTCCAGTCACGGGTTCAGCATCCACCAATGCTTAAATCTGCCGATGCTGAGCCCAGGGATAAGGAGGGCCCTGGAAATCTGACTGGAAAAGAGGATCCCAACTATATTGAACTGATCCTGAAGGATACAGGCATGCCCTGGTATCCACTATTGGGTGTCCATGATTTCAGTTATCCACTGATACCATGGATGTTGTTGTTCAGTTGCTAAGTCGTGTCCAACTCTTCGCGACCCCATGGACCACAGCACGCCAGGCCTCCCTGTCCTCCACTAGCTTCCGGAGTTCGCCCAATTTCATGTTCATTGCTTCGGTGATACTGTCTAACCATCTCATCCTCTGCCGCCCCCTTCTCCTTTGGCCTTCCATCTTTCCCAGCATGAGAGTCTTTTCTCTCTTCTCATGAGGTGGCCAAAGTACTTGAGCTTCAGCTTCAGGATTTGTCCTTCCAGGGAGCAATCAGGCTTGACTTCCTGTAGGATTGCCTGATTGGATCTCCTTGCAGTCCAGGGGACTCTCAAGAGTCTTCTCCAACACCATAATTCAAAAGCATCTATTCTTCGCGCTCTGCCTTTCTTATGGTCCAACTCTCACATCCATACATTCCATGGATACTGGGAGTGCAATCCTAATCTGGAATTAGGCCAGCACAGTTAGGCCAGCAAAGTTTGGCCAGCACAGGGGCCATTGTAACACATTTGGACCACTCTCAGAGACTGGGAGGATGGTGCACGTCTGTGTGCTGGCTTCTCTGACTCCAAGAGTTGTCCAAATATATTTAACGGTGTCCCTTGTGCTTACCAAACTTTGCTGGCCTAACTCTAGGTTAGGATTGCACTCTTGGATGCCTATTAAAAAATAGGGGAACATAAAACAAGTATCTTTTTATTTACCTTGTCACAGCAAAACCAGTGATCTTTGAAAAGGTGTTGCCAGTATCCACAGTTTCAGGTATCCCCAGGAGGGGTCAGACACCCAGTGGATAATGGGGCGTGCCTGTACTTACATTTTTAACAAAACACCTTGGCTTGGCATCAGTGTAACTCAGGGCATAATCCTATGCATCGCTGGAATGTTGAGGCCGACTTGGCAGCTAAAGTGCTAAAGAGCGGGCACAGATCCGAGGAGACCATGCGGCCTGAATCCGGGCCTCGCGGATGGGCTTAGGAGGTGGCCGTATGGCCACCTCCCGAACCCGCCCACGTCCTGCCCAAGTCCCCTCCCCTGCCTTCCTCCCTCCTTCCCACCAATCTCCGTCCCGATGTGGGGCAGAGCCTCCCTTGTGCTGACCGGCTTTGGTTGGTGCAAGGGAGGCTCTTGGTCGGTGCTCTGAAGATGACGCTATGAGTAGCATCAGCTTCAGAGCTTTAGCACCAATGCGGGGGTGCCACTCAGCCCCCCTGCGTCGGCGCTAAGCACGTAGCATTGCGTCGACACTACATGCAATCTAGGATTGCGTTGCCCAAAAACTCACCTTTGCTAAGTGCCAAATGTTGGTTGGCTGGTTTTGTCCCAATATTTTAAAATGATGTCTTATATTTTCTATATTCTGTTGAATTTTTTTAAAAAAAGCTGATGCCAAGAAAGCTTGGTGGATAAATGTGCCTGGTTTTTACTCCACAAACATGAAGTACAGATTTATTCCACCCATTCATGTCTGTTCTGGAAAGTGGCAAAAATAACAAGCCATGCCACAATTTTATGTTACTTAATGAAATGATGGTGAATTAAGCATTTATTCCTTTGCTTTATGGACTGGAGCACTAAGGCAGTGTGCTTAAAAGCATAAGATCCATATTTCCATAGTAACAGTGCAACTGGAAAAGCAGTGGACTTCTCACATTCCTCTGCAACAGAATTTACTCTTACATAACAACATGTCTTGCGTTGGTTTTTTGAAAAATTAAGCTAATGTGTTGCATTCCTCCCCCCCCCCCCAGTTTATTTTGTAGAGAGCCTGGGGGGAAAGTATAATGAATGTTTTATTTGTTCAAGAATGGCTTGTGGGTTCAATGGGGGGCAGGGCAGCGGCGTCATGCAGCCGGAACGCTAGGCGGGAGGAATGGGTGAGCGGCAGCCCGCCCGTTGCGTACCGCTCCATTTTGCCGTCTTCCCCGCCCCCACGCATGGGATAAGACCAGCAAGGGATAAGACCAGCGGCACGCCCAGCCCACGCTCCGCCCAAGGCGACCCTGCTTGGGTCAACACTCTGCTGTCCTAGCACCAGCTCTCCTCCCCCCTCCCCTCCCCTTGACACTAATATGATTGGCTTGAAATAATTAGACTTCTGGACAGCCAAAACACTAATAGCAGAGTTAAGCGGATGTCCCAGCACATTATCAAATTGCTTCCCACCAAAAGATAAAAGAACAAACAAGGCATGGTACTTTTAAGTTGAGGCTTGTATTAAGAGGATAAAATCCATAGAGGGTAGAGCAGGTAGCATAGGTCAGTAAAAAAATCAACAGTCCAGATCAAAGGATATACAAGTAGATAACAGCAGCAGCCTTAGATATTTTAGGCATAGATAAGCAGTTCCAAATAGCTTCTCAGTAGACATGCACACAGTCCACAACTTGTTGTTGTTCAGTCGCTAAGTCGTGTCCGACTCTTTGTGACCCCCTGGACCACAGCACACCAGGCCTCCCTGTCCTCCACTAACTTCCGGAGTTCACCCAATTTCATGTTCATTGCTTCGGTGACACTATCTAACCATCTCATCTTCTGCCGCCCCCTTCTCCTTTTGCCTTCCATCTTTCCCAGCATGAGGGTCTTTTCTAAAGAGTCCTCTCTTCTCAGGGGGTGGCCAAAGTACTTGAGCTTCAGCTTCAGCATTTGTCCTTCCAGGGAGCTATCAGGCTTGACTTCCTGGAGGATTGACCGATTGGATCTCCTTGCAGTCCACGGGACTCTCAAGAGTCTTCTCCAACACCATAATTCGAAAGCATCTATTCTTCGGCGCTCTGCCTTTCTTATGGTCCAGCTCTCACAGCCATACATTGCTACTGGGAAAACCATAGCTTTGACTATGCGAACCTTTGTTGGCAGGGTGATGTCTGGGCTTTTTATTAAGTTGTCTAGGTTCGCCATAGCTTTCCTCCCAAGAAGTAAACGTCTTTTAATTTCATGGCTGCAGTCACCATCTGTGGTGATCTTGGAGCCCAGGAAGATAAAGTCTGTCACTGCTTCCATTTCTTCCCCTTCTATTTGCCAGGAAGTGATGGGAGTGGTTGCCATGATCTTAGTTTTTTTAAGTCCACAACTTACTGACGTACATAAGATAGATTCACTTCCCACACAGAGAGAGTTCTCCTCACTTCCTAATAACAGAGCACTTCACTAACATTTACTTAGCAATACTAACAGTGCTAACTAACACAGAGGTAAGAGCCTCTGTCCTACTCCTTAGCAATGGCTGCATAGTGTACTGCTTATATCCTACTCTAGAAGCAATCAGCTTCAGGTGTATGTAGCTCACATGCCGGAGAGCAGTACCTACAGGTGAGATGCATTACTGCAAGTAATGGCTCCCCTTGCTAAATTCCTTAAGCTAAATTCCTTAAGCTTAATTAAAGGTTTCCCCACGACCGAATGGTCTAGTCGTGACCGACTGTAGGGGGCGGTGCTCATCTCTGTTTCAAAGCCTGTAGAGCTGACGTTTTTGTCCGAGGACAAGCTTCCGTGGTCATGCGGCCGGCATGACTCTACACCGTAGCGCACGGAACGCCGTTCTCTTCCCACCGAAGTGGTCCCTATTTATCTACTTGCATTTAGGTGCTTTCGAACTGCTAGGTTGGCAGGAGCTGGGACAAGCAACAGGAGCTCACTCCGTCATGCAGTCTCGAACTCCCAACCTTGCGGTCAGAAAGCCTAGCAGCAGCGGATTATCTCGCTGCGCCACCACGTCCCATAAGGAATTCCTTAATTCCTTAGGCCTGCAATAGCTCTGCAGCCTGACAGACACACCCTCCTGGCCTGCCAGGCTTCACGTGGGCTCAAGAAAGGGAGGGTGGACCAAAACCACGTGCCTCTGAGCAGCAAAGCACCTCTTCACAGCCTTCTGCCCGCCCCATGAGCTCTGCACCTAGGGGCCCTTCCCTCCCCACCCAATAGGTCCACAACTGGATAAGACGTGGATAACTTTTAATGTTTGAGCCTGGATCTGGAAATCCTTTCTGGTTGGAGGTATTCCAGGTCTCTCCCTGGATCCCCTAAGTGAGAAGAGCTTCTCTATTACTGTTAATGGAAGAGCACATTCCACATTTATGTTGGCAGGGTCCAGCCACAGAATTTAATAGGGACATCAATTAATTAGTCAATTACCTCTATGTACAGCCTGCTTATCAGACACCGTTGGCTCCCAAAGTGACTTTCAATTAACAGTCATGCAAATTTGGTGGAAGAGCTGGTGCAGGTTTCAGTGGCTGATGTTGGACTTCAAGGTGCAGGGAGGGGTTATGATCTGGCTGCAGCCTCTACCACCATCTCTGCCCCCTCTTGGGCTGGAACTACCCTGCAGACTACCCTCCCTCCAGAAAGTTTTGCTTCTTCCCCACTTTCCCCTGCCCTTCTCCAATCCAGAAATGACTTTCCACTGGGTGGTGGGATACTTGTTTGGGGCCCTTGGCATCCTCCCGCTGGTGCGCAAGCCCAGCGGCAACTGCTGTGGTTCTCCCCTATGGTGTCTTCTCCCTCTTGGCCATTGCAACACGCCTTATGGTGTGTTTGTGATGGTTGTTGCCCAGGCAGTGCATGACTGCCTGGCAATGCTCACTGGTTAATTTGGCTGTAAGCTAGTGTGTTATGGTAACAAAGAATCCACACACACACACACATTCAAGTTGAAAAAGGGAGTCGCAGTAAACCAACAAGAACTGCAATGCCCATATGTAAATGTAATTTTACCTATCAGAGCTCCAGTTTTTTGAAACTGTTTATTATCACCTACAAGTCCATACTGTGTCACTGCAAAGATAGTGACAGGTTGGACAGACCCTGGAGAATTTCAGGGATACACTTCAGAGTAAGAAGCATTTGTCCCCGTTTTTACTTACTTTAAATATCAGTAGCTACTGTACCAGTTGCAACATTAGTTCTTGGAAAGTTAGAAATTCAGAGACGCCTTTGTGGTGCAATGGACTAAGTTCCTGCCACTTGTTCCGAGAGGGACTCGATTTCAATTGCTGCGTAGCCAAGAAACCTGGTGGCTTGAGGAGAAGATTATACAAATGCATGAAGAAGAAGCTTGTCAGTGGTATTAGCCATGAGCAGCTGTTCCCAAACATACCGTGGTCATGCACACTTCTTTTGCGGTGGCCTCTTCTTCCTGACTCTTCTGGGCACCGCCATCTTGGGCAGTGGTGGTATCTAAAGCGGGAGGAACCGGAACGCTGGGTGGGATGTACGGTTGATTGGCAGCCCGTCCGTTCGGTTCCGCCGCCTGCCCACCCGCCGTGCAGGCAGCCCCCGGTTGGTGCGCCCCATCGCTGCTCGTCCAGGCATCTGGCGCACCCCCACCTGCCCCCCCGGCGAGCAGGCGCCCCCTCCAAGGCCAGGGCAGCCTGCGCGGCAGGTGGGCAGGCGGCGGAACCGAACGGACGGGCAGCCAATCACATGTAAGTCCTGCCCAGCATTCCGGTTCCTTCTGCTTTAGATACCGCCACTGATCTTGGGTCATTCTATTCTTGTGAGATCTCACATGATCCAAGATGGTGGCACCTGGAGAGCTGGGAAGAAGAGGCCGCATCTGGGCTCCACCTCATCCCCAGGCCGCCCCAACTGCAAGAACACCCTCCCCCATCCCATTCGCCCCTCCTACCTTCTCCCTCCTCCAGTAAAGCCCCTGCCTTGCCCAAACCTGGCCAGCACAGGAGCGGCTTACTGGACCCCCAGTCCAGCGCAACAGTGTCAATGCAGCTGCCTTGTGTTGGTGTGAAAGTGCCTTACAGCATTTTCACAATGGCGTTGGGCTGAGATAGCACATATGCGTTGATCCAAGGCAGTGGTGTCATCTACAAATAAGGAACGGGAACGCTGGGCGGGGCTTGGGCGGGACTTTCGCGTGATTGGCAGCCCGCCCGTTTCGTTCCGCGACTGCCCTGGCCTCGGGGGGGGGCTGCCCCCGGTTTGCGCGCCCCACCGCTGCTCGCCCAGGCTCCAGCGTGCCCCTCACCCGTCTCCCCCAGCGAGCAGGCACCCCCCCCAGGCCAGGGCAGCCGCAGAACAGGACGGGCGGGCAGCCAATCAAGCGGAAGTCCCGCATAATTCCCGCCCAGCGTTCCCGTTCCTTATTTGTAGATGACACCACTGGTCCAAGGGTACTCTCGGATTGTTCCCACAAACAAATAAGCAGGTAGATAAGTTGCTCCTGCCTCCCTTTCCTTGAGTTGGCCTCCATGTCTCGTGTTCCTCCTCCCCACATCTTGTGCTCAATGCAGCCAATTACACAAACCCAAAACATACACTTTCAAATTTCTTAACCCTTCTGCCTCCCCTCACACCTCCAGTCCTGGTTGCGTCATGTTCTAGCTGGAAGGGTCATCCACTGTTGCTCGCAACAACTATATGGCGCCTTCCAGATCACCGCATTAGGTCTATCACCTGACCCAGAAGTGGCACAACAAAGTAATGAAGCACAGATTTGCTGACTCAAGTTCCTGAGATTGATGACTCATTTCAAAGTCAATGACCCAAGTTTCAAGTCAATGAAACTTGGCATGGGCGACTCGAGCATGGGCGACTCGAGGGAACACGAGTCAGCAAAACACGACTCGAGGGAACACAAGTCAGCAAAAATCCTGCATTTTGGCAACTCAGATCTGAATCGAGTTCCCACCTCTGCCGCTAGATGCTGCTGCCCAGAATTGATCTGAATGCAAGCAGCTGCTTGTGACCAGAGGAATTTTAAAAAATGGTGGTAGGTACTTTATACTTCAATTATATGAGTAGACAGGGTAAGCATCATTAAAATTTAACCACTTTCCCTTCGTTGAATTCAGGATGGGCTGACTTTTCAATGCATGTACACCTCCTGACCTTCTCTTGAGTATCCAGATTTCAAAGCACGCAGTATACTTTGAACATTTATTTAAAAGCCAGTTGAAATCCATGTGCATCCATGCATTGCTTGAGCCATTGTCAAGATTGGTTCAATACACTCGTCTGCTAGAAAAGTTGTCTCGAATTAACAACCTCCAGGAAAAACAAAAACGTTTCTGTGAAACAGATTAGGGTGCAGGATTAGGATTTTTAAGAGACTGTCACAATTTAGCAGATGCTATTTGTTTTTTTGCTATTGCTTTATTTAGTCGTGGTTCGTGTGCCTCAGTGGCCTTGCATTGTTATTTGAAGTCCTAGCCTCAAAGAGTCAGTTCATAAAGAATGCATAAATTTCCAATTGAGAAGCAATTGCTTCTAAGGAGATTGCATGCCTTGCCTTGAAATATCCCATCAAACGCTTTTCGCTGCGCACAGTACAAAGAATACAAACCATTTAAAGAGCAACATGATCCAGAGATGGGTGTTAAGTGCCTAACGGAGAAACACAATATTTACAATATATAGAAAGTAGCGAGCATGGAAAGGAAGGAAACATAAAGAGGGCAAGTTGCTGCCTGGGTTAAATCTGTGGAAGGATAGCCTTTCTTATTTACTGTCCTGAAGTGCCAAAAGAAAATGGATTTATCATAGCAACCTTTGCATTCTATTTGTTGTTGTTGTTCAGTCGCTAAGTCGTGCCTGACTCTTCGCGACCTCCTGGACCACAGCATGCCAGGCCTCCCGGTCCTCCACTAGCTTCCGGAGTTCGCCCAATTTCATGTTCATCGCTTCGGTGACACTATCTTACCATCTCATCCTCTGCCGCCCCCTTCTCCTTTGGCCTTCAATCTTTCCCAGCATGAGGGTCTTTTCTAGAGAGTCCTCTCTTCTCATGAGGTGGCCAAAGTATTGGAGCTTCAGCTTCAGGATTTGTCCTTCCAAGGAGCAATCAGGCTTGCCTTCCTGTAGGATTGACTGATTGGATCTCTTTGCAGTCCAGGGGACTCTCAAGGATGCCTTTGTATATCACGGCAAGATAGGAAACATGTACATAATTTATTCAGCCTGTCACTGGTAAAATTCAAGATAAACTAGGCTCAAAACCCTTATTAAACACTTTTGCCGCTTAGGAGTCCTTATATTTCTTTCCTTGTTTATACTTCCCAGCCTCATTCAGACTAATCGGCAAAATCCAGTCCTAAACCACAAACAGGTAACATAGCAATGTTTGGATTTATGGCCATTTACTGCATAAAGAGGACTGAGGGCACAAACCTACTCTGGAGTTAGGCCTGCACAGTTTGGCTGGCAAAAGGGACACCGTAAAGTGCGTTTGGACCACTCTTGGAGTCAGGGAGGATGGCCCATGTCTGTGTGCCGGCCTCTCTGACTCCGAAAGTGATCTGGACATACTTTATGGTGTCCTTTGTGCTAGACAAACTTTGCTGGCCTAACTGTGCTGGCCTAACTCCAGGTTAGAATTGCGCTCTGAGTGTTGGGAGAAAATAAAGGAAAATACTTTTTACCTAGTAGGTAATTAACCTGTGGAACACCTTGCCATAGGATGTAGTGATGGTGTTTGGCCTTTAAAAGGGGATTGGGCAGATTTCTGGCAGAAAAGTCCATCACAGGTTACAAGACATGATGGGTATGTGCAAGTTATAGAAGCAGGCTTCCTCAGAATGCCAGGTGCAAGGTAGTGGCAACAGGATGTAGCCATCTTGTACTCCTATGTGCTCCCTGAGGCATCGGGTGGGCCACTGTGAGATACAGGAAGCTGGACTAGATGGGCCTTTGGCCTGATCCAGCAGGGCTCTTCTTGTGTTCTGAGGTAAAGTTTCTTGGGTGGTTTCTGCACATTTCCACTTGTAACTCTCCAGACTTTTTTGCAATTTTTAAAAAAAATCTTGTGCCTCCGATTTGGTTTGTGCCTAACCTACTTTTTTTTCGGAGCAGTGACGTGTCTTTTACCGAGCAGCCTCTGCCTCATCTTGGGTTCGGGGAAGGAAGAAGCCCTCAGGGCTTCTGTTCCTTTGCTATTTCCAGCACGTCTGGCAGATTCCGTCCTTGCTCGGGCCTCTAACCTGCCAGAGGCAGTCAAAATAACAGACCACGTGTAGTTGCCTAGTGAGAGTGATGCTTGGACTTTGGGGAAGAAGGAAGGAAACAGAGATGCTTGAAACAATGGGTGCTAAATATAGAAAGCGCCTTGTCAGCTGCGTCTTCACCTGGAGTGGCAAATGTCCTTAGGGCACAATCCGTACGGCATGTCTGTGCCAGACCCTGAGGCAGATGGGCTGGTGCAGGCAGTTGTGCCAGCCCATGGAGGTCAAATTTGGCCTCTGTGCCATCCAGGTAAGCCGGGATAACGCTGGCTGAGCTTGGGTGGCGAGGGGAGTTGGAAAGGGTGGGAGGGAGGTATTTTGGAATTGGGTGGAGGGAGGGCCTGTGGGCAGGGTGGAGTATTGTTGGCCTGGCGTTTGCCCTTACGGTACCTTTTGTGACAATACGTTCATACTGCCTGTGCTATGGCCAGCGATGGGATCTACAAACTACCTGGGGGAACGCTGGGCAGGACTTACGCGGGGCTTCCGCATGATTGGCTGCCCGTCCGCAGCGTTCTGCAGCTGTCCTGGCCTGGGGGGGCTGCCCGCGGTTAGCGCGCCCCACCATTGCTCACCCAGGCACCCGGCGCGACCCTCACCCATCCTCCGCAGCAAGCAGGAGCCCCCCCGAGGCCAGGGCAGCTGCGGATCGCCGCGGACGGGCTGCCAATCACCCGGATGTCCCGCCTACATCCCGCCCAGCGTTCCCCCAGGTCGTTTGTAGATCCCGTCACTGGCTATGGCCCGTAGGATTGGGCCCTGAGTTATCCCCTATGAATGCATTTTTAGTTCTTGCATTATCAGCGCAATCCTATACTCCCCTTGGGCCGGCGCTATGCTGTTGCGCCGGCCGAACGCTGTCGCAAACATGCTATAAAATGCATCCGCTGCGGCGCTGTGCCGGTGCTGGACTGGCGCGAGCAGCAGTGCTGGCGCTTGGGTGCCAGCCATGTGTCAGTCGAGTGCCGGTGTTGCTTGGTCGGTGCAGGGCCTCTGCGAGGGTGTTCCAGAGGTGGTCGGGGGTTTAACTGGGCGGCGCAGTGGGCGGAGACGGGGGTGGTCTCCGCCCCTTCTCCTGCCTTCTAATGGGCCTTGGGATATGGCCTTGCTATGTTGGCCTTACTAGGCCGGCATGGTGTAGGATTGTGCTCTGAGTTTGTGACACAATTGTAGACTGGATTGTACATAGTGTATAGTGGTATAGTGTGGGTTGGGGAAGAACGGTATGGCTCCAGTGCCCGCTGTTTGGCAGGCCAGGATCAAGTGGGAGACCAGAATAGGCCTCCACAGCGTGCCCAGGTCAGTGCAGCCTGCAGGCTGGTAAACCTTCAGGCTTTAGCTGGATGCCAACCCCAGTGGTTTCCCGGTTTAAGGTATGCTGAAAAGCTTAGCTTATTTGATCCCCCTTTCCAGGGTTTGGCAAAGATAAAACTGGGAAAACTGCAAGATGGGCCAAGACACTTTTGCCCATAGGAATGCTTTTGCCAGGTTAAATGTCTCCTCCAGGCGAGGCGTCCACATTAAAGGGTGGTGTTTTCATAGATAGGACCCATTGCATTTGCTGATTGGCTGTAGCACTTCGTAATCTGTTGACGTGGCCCTGATTTGCTCCAAACCCAGGGCCCAGAAAATCAAATTTTCTGTTGCCGAGGCAGCTGCAATGCAACCCCGAGGCAAGCAAACAAACGTCCCCTTACTTTGAGGAGGCCTCCATGGCCTCCCCACCACCCCAGAATGCAGGACACACCCCATTGAGACAGCTACATCAGGGCTGGAAAATTGAATTGGATTTGACCCTCAGAGTCACGTGTATCAGCCAGCAAGAAGACAAACGGGTGGCCAGAAAGAAGGACTAAATCCAGAACGATCCATCTGTATGTGTGTAGTTCTTGGAAGATAGAACATTTCTGTAAAAATTGTAAAAACCTTCGGGTTTCTGAATAAAGTCTGCCTATGTAAACCGCCTTGCGTTATAGTCATTAGAGAAATCTGGTGACCTAATAAAGGCGGTATATAAATCCAAGTATTATTATTATTATTATTATTATTATTATTATTATTATTATTATTA
>JAJKFI010000017.1:7656116-7668485 GCA_029204185.1 Lerista edwardsae | reverse complement strand
TATTATTATTATTATTATTATTATTATTATTATTATTATTATTATTATTATTATTTTGTGGGTGGATATCTGCTGGGCAGTTTATTGACAACTCTTTACTGGCTTTTTTTTTTTAAAGGCATGAAGTGCAATCCTATTCATGTCTGCTAAGAAGTAAGTCCCATGAATTAAATGGGACTTACTCTCACCGAAGTGGGATTAGTTGTGAGTCATTTTCCCCAGCAAATAATGAGAGATAATCAGATTCTCTCAGAGCTATTCCATGATCGTTCTGGAATTTTTACATCTTTTTGGTTTTGCTCAGGTGAGCGCAAGCATGAGTCCAGATGTTGAATGTCACAACAGATTTCGCACAAGCAAAAGGGAAAAAAATGAATACAAAAATTAAATCAAGGAAAAAACCCTTCATACCTAGTTTTCAGTAGAACCTATGTTTGGGATTTTGAGTTATTGAAGTGTGTATTCATTTTTATCATGTCTGCTGCCGTTAATGATCCTCACTGCTGCTGTTTTAAGATGCAATCCTAACCTGGAGTTAGGCTG
This sequence comes from Lerista edwardsae, assembly GCA_029204185.1. Lineage (NCBI taxonomy): Eukaryota > Metazoa > Chordata > Lepidosauria > Squamata > Scincidae > Lerista > Lerista edwardsae. The sequence continues at coordinate 7,667,942 of JAJKFI010000017.1, read as the reverse complement.
GCACAGTTAGGCCAGGAAAGTTTGGCCGGCACAAGGAACACCATAAAGTATATTTGGACCACTCTTGGAGTCAGAGAGACCACACACAGACGTGCACCATCCTCCCTGACTCCAAAAGTGGTCCAAACGTCCTTTGAGGTGGCACTTGTGCCGGCCAAACTTTGCTGACCTAACTGCACCAGCCTAACTCCAGGTTAAGATTGCACCCTCGATGTTGTTTTCCGGATGTTGTAGCTTCTTTGTTGGGATATTGAAGTAAGGCCCTGGGAATTTACAAGCCTGAATGGAAAGGCCTATCACTAGGCTTTGCAGACCAGCAGTAAAGTTGGATTCTGACTCTGCTTTAGCCTGGTAACGAGATCATGTGATCGCGGGTGGAATGTTGGAGACTATTTAATCAGGCCCAGGAACACTTGTTGCTAGTTCTGCTTTCTGTTTCTCTCTGTGTGTTGCTGCTGCTGGACTTGCAGAAGTTGTTTGCAGAACTTGCTGGAGCTGCTATTTGCAAAGCTTTACTGTATCTGTGATTTGTTTGCTGTTCTTTGCTGCAAGGAGCCTACTTCTGGAAATATAGAAGTTCTTGCTACACTAATTGCCTGAGTGATTCCTTACTGGAGTTCTGCAACCTTGGGACCTTCCTAAGCTTCATCATTCTTCCTGTCTGAATAAATCACAGGGGTGATCCCTTCCAATCAGGGAACTTGTGGTGATTGGGATTATGTGACAGTGCGACATATGATGTGTCGACTAAACGCAATAGGGCAGCCCAATCCTGAGCTGCCTGGCTGCTGTGGGCGCGGCAGTAGTCAAACAGCTACTGCTGCATCCAGCAGCAGCCAAGCAGCCACCTGAGGCTCTTTAGAGGAAAGTGAAATTCGTCCCCTTCCCCTGGGGAAAGTTCCGCTGCCCACAATGAAGCTCCTCGACTCACTGCTGGCTATTTGCTGGTGGTGAATCAAGCAGTCTTGTGTCAGGCTGCTTGGTTTGAGGCGGAGTGTTGGATCCGGTGATGTAAGCCACTGCCAGGTCACACCTCCTCGTGGGACACTTCCTCCTCTCCCCCGCCCCGTTCGTCCCCTCCCCACCTGCTTCCCATAAACAGGCTTACTTGTGGTTGGTGCTGCTGGAGCGCCCACTTTGGAGCCAGGCACTAACTTAGCGCCGCCCCAGTGCAAGCATTGTGGTACCAAAAGGGAAAATAATGGTGAGAAGCCAGGTGGACATCTCTGTGGAAGATATTCCAAAAAAACATTGAAAAAAGCCTACTGCAGTGAATTCTGTACTCCCAGTTCACAGTGGTGGCACCCAGACAAGGTTCTCTAAATAGAATCTAATTAAATGGGCAAAGTTGCCCTCCTCATACTCTGATCCTAGACCACAAGGCTTCATTTGTAAAAACGAGCACCTTGAATTATGCCTTGAAACTCCTGTCATTGTTTGAGGCAAACTTTAATTGACGAGGTGGCAGGATAAGATTGCACGCTCCTTAGGTGTGCACCAGCAGTTGGTGTCTGTACAGATGCTGACACAAGAAACGTAAGAAGAGCCCTGCAGAATCAGGCCATAGGTTCCTCTTTCTGCTTTCTGCAGTTACCAACCAGATGCCTCTGGAAATCAGAAACATTAAAAAAAAAACCACAGGTATTTTTTACCTCCAGTGGATGGCTTGTTAAAAGTTGTAAAAAAAAAAAATGAGTTGGGAATTTATGTTCTTCTTTTGGGAAACTGCTGTGTAGTATGAAAGACTTGTGAAGCACTAATTACCTCGAGTTCTATGAACGACAACAATGGGAATCATATGAAGTAGCATTGTTAGGATGTCGTATAGGCAACTAGCGACGTCAGCCCAAGTCATTTACTCATCTCTGTGTTTTTGTTTTTAAAGAAAAGCATGACCAATGATGGCCTAAAAATAGCTCCTGTCTTGCTCCTGACAACATTTTTAGAGTGGAACTTTTTCATCAGGGAGAAGTTGGGAGCTACATGCGTCGTCGTCGTCCCCCACCTACCTCTATTTTCCCCTGCTAGTTATTTTTCTTGCCCGTCTCAGTTTTGGCTTCTCTGTCAGTTGTGCAGATGGTTGTGTAAAAGCATGTTGTTTAAAGAAGTCACTGGCAGATAGCATTAAGTCATGCTTATACTACCCATTTTTTCTGGTGCTAATAGGAAAGGTTGGAGCAAAATGTGACCACTCTGCTGCTCTTGCATAATTGCTGCTGTGGGAAAGGGGAAATCTTCTGGTTTTATATTTGAAATCCAGAAATCCACTGTTTATACACCGAGCAGTGTCTGATGATGGGGAAAAAGCACTGTGTATTACCAGTAGTGTTCTTGCTTCAGTTGTTTTGAGAATCCTTTCCAGTCCCGCAAGCAGTCAGTTAATTTGTGGACTTTCATGGCTAACAGAAAAGTGACAAAAGTGATCCATGGTTATTTTTCATTTTTCTCCACCACCACCCCCAGCCGGACATTGAAGAGGTGAATATCTGCCTGGCTATACCACTTCTGTCTGATAGTATGATCTCACACGAAGACATGCTCCTTCATTTCAAAAAATAAAATCCTTTCACATAGAAAAGTAGCAAGCAAAGGAGAAGACTTATAGCCTAGCCTTTTCTCTTGGCATACTAGTTTTCTGTTTGCAGGGAATATTTTTTTTTCTAGGAGTTAATGTGACTCATGTGAACCTCCACCCACAGTCTGAAGTGGTACAGCCAAGACATTGGTGTTCCAATGCGTGCACTTGTGAATGAATGGTTTCACTTCTTCTTTGGGCTGCGTGGGTCCCTCTTCCTGCCACACCTTTGAGCATGATCCATTCACAATTTGTAGATCCTGAAACTAGAATGCGTTCAGGGTATCCTCTCCCTTTTTCTGCTACGTTATCCATCACCCCATTAAAAAGATCGGTATCAATGATTTACCTTGGAGTCTCTTGGTTCTGCTGCCGCCTCCCCCTCCATCTCCCCCTCCCTTTGCATCAGTATCTCACAGCTAGCCTGCTGCCTCATCCTGCTGAAGGATGCTGAATAAATAGGGTGGACCATCTCTCTTTTCCCCTTTCAAAATGGATTAGCACAGTGTGGCGAACTTGTGTCCGCAGAAGCATCCCGAAGGCAGCTCAGCATTGTCCCTAATCACATACTGTACTGTATTTAATTTGTAAGTAGAGCATGTTGAATCTGTCATGGGTGACGATGACGTTGCCTCTGTTAAAAGGGATGCAGCATCTTTAGCAAGGCGAGACAGAGACGTTGCAGACTGTGCTGCTGTACGTCTCAGAATAGAAAGGAGACTCCTTTTGTTTCTAAACCCCCCCCTTTCCAGATATGCAACGCTAATTTCACATTGGTAAAACGTTTAAAGGAAATGAAAATCAACGCACCTTCCAAGCCATTTGGAAGTCTAAGCAACTTGGCAGTTTTAAATCCTTGTCATTTTCCCTCTGGGTGCACCTCTTTTCTTCTTCCTCCTCCTCCTCTTCCGCGTCCTCCTCCTCCTCCTCCTCTTCACCCCCACGTCTGGCTTCTCTTTCAGTGATTTTAAAATGCTGGCATGAACAGCAACTGAGGTTGCTTAAGTTGCAGCTGCCGAAATCTCTCCTAATTGCCATTGTTGGGCATCATGTTCTGTATGGGCAGGAAAGAGGAGACATGTAGCTTTCATTCAGTGCCTTCAAGACCTGTCTTTTCAGTAGTCAGGGGAGAGCCAAAAAAGCCCAGAGATCAATGCATTTGAAACTGACAGAGAGAACGAATGCTTCTTAGTAGCACATGCTGAGGATCGTGTGTGTGTGTGTGAGAGAGTGTGTGTGAGTGTGTATATGGTTTGTGCAGAGCAGAGACGCTGACTCCTGGTCCATATGCTCCTTGTTTACTGCAATGTTTTTTGCATGTTACTGTGCACTCCGGACTAACGTCAAGGTAAGAGGAGACGAGACAGCAATTTGCAAGCAATGTACATGGTTGTTCCTCTCTCTTTCTCTCTCTCTCTTTCTCTCTCTTTTAAAAAAGAAACCAAACCGGCTGCAGAAAATGTCTACCTTGTGTTGCCTGGTACTTTGGAATTGCTGCCTGAACAGGCATATTATTACAGGTGGTTGTGCAGCCTTGGGTTTATGGTGTCTGCATGGCTTAATTGGAGAAGCATGTTTTAATGTCTCGCTGGATAATGACCTTCGTGTGGAACGGTTTGCAGTTCAGGCTCGTCTCGAGCAGAGCAGGATAATATGCTGGATTTTTTTTTGTCGTTGTTGAAGAGGTCCCAGTAGGCCAGGAACGAGACTCCAAAGGCTCCGGTTTTGTGTCAGTTTGCCGCTTTTGGTTTAAGGCAAATAAATCAGAGTACATCCAGTTTTGCTTCTCGTCCCCTCCAGTGATGTGAGCTTGCTTGTTTTCTTGCTTATAATCTGTCTGGAAAATCAGGCATCTGTCTGCTATAGCTAGACTCCCACTCCAGCCTCTAACTTGTCACCCGATGCAGACATGCCAAATGCTAAACAATGTCCGGAGATATGAGCAATAAGTGCGTGCGCCTGTGCGGGGTAGAGGGTGGGGAGGTTTGGGTCAGAAGTGAGTGTGTGCATTAAAAAATGCTTAAGGAAAACTCCTTTTGGTTTAGTTGGTGCTACGGTCCCTGATCACAAGCTTTTTGTCACTGGTGTTAACATATGTTGGCTTTGCTTAATTAACCCCCCCAAAAAACTTCCACGTAAAAGTTGCAGGATTTATTTCCTCCTCAGCAGCCGAGGAGAGACCAAGTTGAAAGGATCGTTGACACTGCGCTCAGCTGTAAGCCGTGCAAGTGGGCCAGCAAGCTCTGAGAAGAGTGTTGCATAATTTAAATGAATTACAGTCTCCTGTCAACCTATTGGGGAGGTACTGCCGGCGTTCCCATTGTGTCAGGCACGGCGGAATGTGTCTGGGAGAAAGGAAACTCACATCAAAGAAAGGCATAAGTTCAATTTGGAAAAAAAATATACAACTCCACAAGGATTTGTAAATAGCCTCTTTTTTAAAGTCTTGGGGTGCTTATTCTAATGCTCATGAAAAAAAAAAAGTTGAATTTTCTACCTATGTGCTTGGCTTGGAGGATAATACTACTATCGCAGAATTCATACGGCTGATGAGATCATCGGGACATTTTGTCAATGGGCATCTTAGAGCTTTTTATTATTGTGAATGGCAGTATATATATGGGAATGTTGACAAAATGGGAATGTTGACAATCACAGGTAAATTTTGTGACTGTCCAAAACTCAAAACTAAGTGTGTGGATGTTGTTTGTCACGGAAATGTAATTATAGTCCCCATATTTTTTTTAACATTCATGAAACATTTGGTGCTAATGAGAGTTTATTGACAGCTGTGTCATATGGATTTGCATGAAACTATGGAGAATATGTAGAAACAGACGGGATTTTGTACAATAGCTGGGTAATCTGCATAATCACCAAGTGCTACCAGACAATGTTAATTGACTGGAGAGGTTTTGATTGTCACCCTTCATGTATGCGTCACCTCCCTGGGAATTGTGTACATTGACCAGGCAAAATGCATATCACAAATGCCATAAGTGGGAGTCTATAGATCCTGCTGGCCAATGAACAAACTGTCACTTTAGATTGTTTAGTTGTATTCATTCTCCAACATATAGACTACATATCTTTTCTCAACAATTGTAGATAAAATCTCTTGTGCATGCACTCTTTTGCCATCCCCACCTGTGTATGTACCCAATCAGCAGTGTCTTAATTCAACCCATACTGGCTAAAAAGTACACTAAAAAGATGGTTTCAACAACTTGCATTTGGAAAGCTAGTTTCAGTATCCCTTTGTGACTTTCATCAAAATGGGGAACATAGTCAAACCTGATAAACACAAAATTGTATGTATGTTACTGTAAATGCTAGAAATCTAGAGAATATATTCCAGTATTGGATTTGCATATGTGTCAAAAATATTTTTCGGGGACATTTACATGGTCAAAAATATTCTGCTTGTTAAATATCCTTTGCTGATGGACAGTGGAACTGGGGTTAGCATTTGAATACATTTAATGCAATCCAATATAATCTATTTAGGAGTAAGTCCTATTCCTCTCTGCTAGGGGTGTATAGGATTGCATCCTTAGGGCCCAATCTTATCTAGCACTGATGCAGCCACAATGCAGCCTTGAGGTAAGGGAACAAATGTACCCTAACTTTGTGGAGGCCTCCAAGATGGCACAGGATTGGCACAGCTACATTTGGTCTGGAACGTTGGATAGATCTGGGTCCTTCATGTATTCAGTTGGCTTTGGAATATGCTGGTCAAAGTCTGAATTTTCTACTGTAGCATTTCCTCTTGCTTCTTCAAATCTGCAGAATTATTGGTAAAAGGTAAAGGTTTCCCAACGACCAAATGGTGTAATAGTGACCGACTGTAGGGGGCGATGCTCATCTCCGTTTCTAAGCCAAAGAGCCAGCGTTTGTCCAAGGACATGCGTCCGTGGTCATGTGGCCAGCATGACTGTACGCCGAGGCGCACGGAACGCTGTTACCTTCCCACCGAAGTGGCACCTGTTCATCTACTCTCATTTTTACATGCTTTTGAACTGCTGGGTTGGCAAGAATCATTGGTACGTTCACCAAACTTCTGCCAATTCCTGCAACACATAAATATTAAAACCCTGAGAGATAAGATGACCTGTCTCTATATTAGATAGAATTGCTTGGGAGAGGTGTGAGACAAAGGAGGGATTTGTCTAGAGATTTGGGATGCAGCAGCAGAAGCTGCCACCATCCCTGCCCCCCTCGTGAGCCTGGTCCACCCTTCTCCCCACCTAGTTCCTCCCCGTCCCCACTTCCCCCTGTTCCGAATGGGCTTATTGGCAGCTGGCACTGCTGGAGCTCCAGCTGCTCCGTCCGCCTGTGTTGGGGCCAGGTGCTAACTCGCACCAGCCCCGCCCAGTGGTGTGGTGTCGCGAACGTGCTTTACGGACTGTTTTCAACACTTTTAGCTGTGATGTACATGTACTACAGGGACATGGTGGCGCAGCGGGTTAAACCGCTGCTGCTGGGCTTTCCGACCGGAGTGAGCTCCCGTCGCTTGTCCCAGCTCCTGCCAACCTAGCAGTTCGAAAGCACCTAAATGCAAGGAGATAAATAGGGACCACTTCGGTGGGGAGGGAACGATGTTCCGTGCGCCTCGGTGTATAGTCATGCCGGCCTCATGACCACGGAAGCTTGTTCTCGGACAAAATGCCGGCTCTACAGGCTTTGAAACGGAGATGAGCACCGCCCCCTACAGTCGGTCACGGCTAGACCATTCGGTTGTGGGGAAACCTTTACCTTTACTTTTTATACATGTACTGCCGGCGATAAGGGCCTCAGGATTGGGCCCTTCGTTAGTGCTCAGGAATGTAACTATGCTCTCTAGACAATGATGATGCTTCTGGGATGATGCCTTCATCTGTGGCACAGACTGCATCACTGCATTTACTCCTTCCCATGACGTGATGCCCACAAATTGGCAGAAGGAAGGAGGATCAAAGCTACATTGGTCCTCCCTGTGCCAATGGGAACAATTCACGGTGGCTTAACCTTTCAAGGCACATCGTGTCCTCTCTCACATCATTATATCCCGGCGCACAGTACGGGAACCACTGTGCTAAAAAGCGCATAATTTGGTACTCTACTGTTCGCTCACCTTCTGTATTTAAAGGACGGCTTCTTTTTTTAATTGCCTTATGGTCTTTCCTTAACACTGAACCTGGCAGTTTAATTAAGAACAGGGACATTCTGTGAGGTGTTATGTTAATGCTGTATATTGTCAATGCATTTGAGATAAAACTATTCTGGGACCTGATACTCTTAGGTTGTAGTTCAGTTAACTGCTTCCAGTTTGGAGTGAGTTTGCCCAGAGAAGATGGGGTGGGGTGGGGGAATGTGGGCCATTTGCTCCATGCTCCAACACTACTTTGTGTTAGATAATATATATTGCATTGCAGATCCAGTTCAACAGTGTAAATAGTTCATGAGATTGCGGTCCCCTTTCACTCCAGCGCTGTCCGGTCTCTTTATAAGTATCCACAATTGCCCAAATGCATTTTGGTTTATCTTTTTCCGAGAAATGTGCTAGTCAAGGGATGTGTGGAACACACTGCGAGAAATTTCACTAGTGTCATTGAAATTGGTTTTTGCTTCTCTCAGTACAAACTGCATCTTTCTGATCATCACCTGAGCAATGACATCACTTCCAGCTTAATGACATCACTTCCAGCTTAATGACATCACTTCTAGTCCTCAGCATATGTTCATGAATGCTATTCGGCCTGCTGTATGAGATGTCTTGTGCACCTTCTTTCTTTTGCCTATGCAGGAAACCTTCTGTACCTGCTCATTCTGCCAATGGACAACCAGCTTTTTGACAGACAGGAAGCAACGGGTGAGGCTGGGGGAAATCATGTCCAATTCTCGAACAACTAGTACAGGAGCTCCTCAGGGATGTGCGCTCTCCTGATTGCTCTTTTCCCTTTACACGAATGACTGTACCTCAGTGAATCCCTCTGTTAAAATTTTGAAGTTTGCAAATGATATAACAATCATCGGTCTTATTCGTGATGGCGATGAATCTGCGTACAGACGGGAGGTTGAACAGCTTGCCCTGTGGCATGGACGTAACAATCTGGAGCTGAATACACTAAAAACAGTGGAGATGGTAATAGATTTTAGAAGGCACTCCTCTACTTTATCTCCGCTGACCATATGTGGTAGTATGGTATCAGTGGTGGAGTCCTTCAGATTTCTGGGTTCTATAATCTCCCATGACTGGAAATGGTCGGTTAACATCAGTTCCATTATTTAAAAAAGCACAGCAGAGGATGTATTTTTTGCGCCAACCTAAGAAATTTAACCTGCCAAACAGGATAAGAATAGACTCCAAAGGACAGTCAAAACTGCAGAAAGAATAATAGGAGCCAGCTTGCCCTCTATGGATGATATATCGGATGAGAAAGAGAGGAGAGAGGATTGTCGCAGATCGCTCTCACCCTGGCCACAATCTGTTTGAACTTCTTCCCTCTGGACGTCATTATAGGACATGGTATATTAGAACAAACAGGCACAAGAACAGTTTTTTTTCCTCATGCTATGGGGTTACTGAATAGCTGATTGTGTGGTATTGATTATATGTGGTATTGAGTGTATGTTGATGATCTGATTTGGATAAATTTAGAGTTAGTGGGGTCTTGTTATTGTGGTGGTGTATTTTGTTGTATTATTATTAGTTTAAGCGGAATATGAGTGAGCTTTTGGGCCAGAGTAAAATTCCATGTGTGGTGAAATTCCATGTATGGCCAATAAAATTCTAATCTATTCCTCACACTTGTTTTGAAATCTCGCTTTTGGCAGAAATTGGCGGCAGCTTACCTTGTTTCATAAATAAGCATACATTTGCAGTATTATTGGGGGATTGATCAAATTGCAATGATTACCACTTGCATATACAATAATTCCAGTGTTGTTCTCCTGATACAGAAAATTGCTTATTAAATAGGGTTGTTAAATAGGGTTTTGTAAGAGCTCCCCCCTGTTATCACTCCTGCTCAAGTATATTGTGCTGATTTCAGTGAAAGACTTATTAGAGTGGCACAGAGTGTTCTTGACTACCTGTTGGTAGGAGGAGAGGCTCTGCCAGTCCTGCATGCTGGTGGCAAGGTGTTCCTGTATGGGCAGGGGGAGGGTACGAGGCATGTCAGAGATGGTGGGAAGGGTTGCATCCTGGCACAAATGACTTATGCTGGGATGTAACCCCCCTGTAGGTTCTTTACATGGCTTTCTCTGCTTGAACTTGCTCCAGTTGTATAGAGAACCACCAAGGAGAACCGTAGACAGTTGAGAGGCATATGGCGAGTTAATTATACCAACCTGCACCATGGCATACAGTGCTGTCCCTGTTTTGGTGTTCCTGCATGCTGTAGTAGGGAGAGGAGGATTACACTGGGCTGTTACAATTGGAAATCTTAAAAGCAAATATTTGTAGGTGTGAGTAACTAAGGGCGCAATCCTAAACAGTGCCAGACTGGCGAGGCCGACAGGCCAGCGCCATATCCAACGATGTTTAGGAGAGGCTGGAGCCTCCCCGCAGCAAGGGAGCAAGCACTCTCTTACCATAGGAGAGGCTCCAGCCTCCACTATGTGCTCCTTGGATCTGCGCCTGCTAAAGGGTGGGCGCAGATCCGATGAGACCGCACAGCCCGAATTGGGGCCAAGCAGCCTCACTGATGGGCTTAGGAAGTCACCGTATGGCCACCTCCCAAGCGCGCCCGCATCCCGCCCAAGTCCTGCCCCCTGCCTCTCCCCTCCCACCAATCCCCATCTTGATATGGGACAGAGAATCCCTTGCCCGACCGTCTTCAGTCGGCACAAGGAAGGCTCTCTGTTGGTGCTTTGAAGCCGACGCTGTGAGTAGCAACGGCTTCAGAGATGGAGCGCCGATGCGGGGGTGCTGCTCGCTGCTCCCGCGTTGGCACTCCGCCCCTTGCGCCGACGCTATGATGTATGATGCGCTGCCCATACAACTAAGTAAATAAGAAGTACGTACGTCTGCTCGGATCTGCACCTGCTGATTTGCATGCGCAGGTGAATGTGCGCAGCAGCGGCCCGAATCAGGGCCACCTCGGCCGGTAAGGGGGCTTAGGATTTGGCGCAAGGGCCATCATCTATTGCCGCCCCGTTGCCGCTCATTGCGCCGCCTCATTATGCCCCTGGCATGCCTCTGGAATGTCCTGTGCCAACTGAGCGCTGCCGTCGCTTGACCGAGCGCCATCGCTGCTACTCGCACCTGACCAGCGCCTGACTCTCTGGCACAGATGCTCCTGATGGCATGTTTGCAACAGCACTGGATCAGCGCAAGAGAGCAGTGTTGGCGCAACACCGGTGCAGGATTGCCCTCTGAATGTAATCACTTCTGGCCCTGCCGGCACAATGACGCCATTTCCTGTTACCAGCTTAATTACATCACTTCCTAATGACATCACTTCTGGCCCTAGGTTTTCGGGGGTCCCCCAAAAGATTGTCATACCTAAAAAGGGGGTCCCAGTGCTAAAAAGGTTGGCAACCACTGAATTAAACAATCAACGAATGTGTCATAATTTGGCTGCGTTGAGCTTGCAGAAGTGTAGTTGATGCATAAGGCATCCATTGCCAGATGACCCGTTTATGATATACAGTACTCTGGGCAGAAAAATGAAAACATACACAGTGGTTTTCCAAATGCCATCCTTCTTGTATATATCCACAACCAGATTTCTTCATGATCCGAATATCTAGTCCTCCTATCTTCATTCACATGCTGTGTTTTTTTTCCACCTTTCCATCATGAAAATCACACATTTTTCATCTCTGAGGCCTGTGTCTTACTTTAAATTTGTATAATTTAAGAAGATGGAGGAAGACAGTATAAATAACATGTTATGGCAGATATAATGGACGATTGGGGCTGTTGAAATTGGAGTCCACAGAACGGAGTGTTTGTTCTCCAGAATGCAGCATAGACGTTTCGATTACAACTATGGAAATGATAGACACTATGAATATATCTGATGGATATGAATTGGAAAAAGACGTGATGTATACTGTACTGCTTCCTTCAAAAAATACATTTTGGAGGATAAATAAGAGACCTAGCTATGGAAATCTTGGCTACTCGCATATATTCTTATTTGTCTGATTTGCTGTAGTAGTATAGCGCTGAAGGGTCATAACCAGCGGCGTCATGCAGCCGGAACGCTGGGCGGGAGGAACGGGTGAGCGGCAGCCCGCCCGTTGAGTACCGCTCCGTTTCG
>JAJKFI010000017.1:7599511-7639831 GCA_029204185.1 Lerista edwardsae | reverse complement strand
TACATACATACATACATACATACATACATACATACATACATACATACTACAGTATATTTATATAGTAAATACAAAATACTTACACCGTAAAGTCAGAGAGGCCAGCACACAGACGTACGCCATCCTCCCAGACTCCGAGAGCAGTCCAAACATGTTTTATGGTGGCCCTTGTACTGGCCAAACTTTGCTGGCTTAGTTTATGCGGCCTAACTCCTAACTCCAGTTTAGGATTGCGCTCACATACTGGGACAGAGTGCCTATACCTATAACCATTGTACAGAAGAGGGCATTTGGGCAGGTGCAACTTTTGAAACTCTTCCATGATGAGCTGCACCTGCCCAAATTTCTGTTTGTATACAAAGATTAAAGCTATAGGCACTCTGTCCCAGTTTGTATCTGGTAATCCTATATATTAATCTTCTAGCCAGAAAATAAATTAAGGGTGCAATTCTAACCACTTTTCCAGTACCATGGTAAGGGCACTGCAGCTCTGAGGTAAGGGAACAAACATTCCCATACCATCAGAAGACTTCTTATGGCTGCTCCCTACACCCCCCCCCCACAAGATGCCGCACATGCGCCAGTGGAACAGCTATGTCAGTGCTGGAAAGGTTAGGATTGCGCCCTGAATCACTCTTGTGACCTGCTATGATCCTCCTCATAATGTCCATGAACATGTTGCTGTGCAAGGAATGTGGGCACAGATCCCTGCCCCGAAGGGGTTATCATCTCTGTTTTTAAATTGTGTTTCTGTGTTTTTAAAATTGTGTTTTTTTGTGTTATTTTCATGGAATCGTCTTGTAAGGCAAACGCCTTGGGCATTTGCCTTGAGAAGGAAAAGGTGGGATTAAAATAAATCTAGAAAACTACACCAGGAGAGACAACAAAGAAAGAGGACGGAAGTGGAGTCAGGGGTGAGCAAATAATATAGGTTTAAGTTTCACACTTGTAGGTCTAGGGATCATAGGGGTTGAGTGTGGGGTTGAGTGAAAGGCTTTGTCTGACCGTGGGGTGTGTGCCTGCTGCACCAGGGGCATAAAACAAAATGGGATTCAGGAGGGGTCCGGGCTAGCGGTTAAAGGGGCATCTCCCCCTTTGTAGGTGCAGAGCTGAAGGCCTATGGGGAACAGGCTTGCAAAATCCTTCTCCCCGCTGGTGGATCCCTGTAGGCTCACAGACCAGCCAGCCTCCTCACTACCACTGACCTTCATCCCTGGCCTGCTTATAAAGGGTTTGCTGGTCCCCTCTGGACCTGCCCCTTCCTCCGTCCCTGGTATCATAATGTAGGCTGCAGGATCCTATCCCCCTTCTACCCCTTGGTGCCCCTTCCTTCCTCAGTGACCCTGTTCCTCCTTGCACTCCACCCCCATTGCTCCTGTCCTCCACAGCCAGAGGCGTGGTCTGCTCTGCCAGCTTGGCGACTGCAGTGGAACGGGTGGGCCACCCAGTCCTGAGCCATAGGAAGCCACGCTGGTGGGCTCCGTGGCAGGGCAGATGGTGCTTGCTGAAGCTGAAATGGTGGCCGCTACAGCATCTTCCCCACGCCCACTCCAGTGTGCCCTGACTGCTGCTATGTTGCTGTGCTTGGCTTCTCCAGGCCGTTGCGGGGGCTCCGTGAACTCATCAGGTGGTCCACTGGCCAGGCAAGGGATTGCTGCGTCCCAGGATGGTTCTGGTAAGGCAGATGCCCTGCTGGAAATGGACAGGCTTCACTGAAAAATAAATGAAGTTACTGCATAGATCTTCAAGCAAATATTCTTGATACAATCCAAGGGAAGAAGCGATGTCTTGCAAAATATCACTTATGCCTAAGTTGAAACCCGCTCCAATCCTGCTGGGGTTCCTTCTAGCACCCCCAATTCCTCCCCGATCTGCACCTGCTGTTTAGCGTGCGCAGCTCCGAGCAAGCCGCATGGCTCGAATCGGGGCCACGCAGCCTGGGGACAGCAGTTTGGATTCGTTCACAGCTATTGTCAGCCCAACAACTGGCATAGGATTGTGCCCTTCGTCACTTTTGCTCTGACGGAAGGCAGTATTTTAATGATGACATTTAAAGCAATTAGTTTCCTAATTAGTTTGCTGTCAGAAAGATTTTTGGTTGCTTTCCGGAATCGGCACATGTCGGTGGTGTCCGTGAATGCAAATGTTAAATTATTGATTTTTTTTCCCCTGCACCACGTGAGTTTTGCTTCAGAACCCAAATTATGTTGTGCGTGATTTGTTAACACGCAGAACTGAAAAGGGACGGAGCTGAATGATCACCGTACGTGGCGAGTCGTTCCAGACGGCTCTGTGGGCCTGGCTGTAGAGGCCAATGCTTAATGCAGATTAACATTTTAATTGTGCTGTATGCAAGGTGCAGGGTACAGATACAGCTTTAAAAATGCCCCATGATTAATCTATTTTAGCAGGGGGTGCGGGAAAGATAAACTCCTTTCATTTTGTTTCTTAAGTATGCCTGCCTGAGAAGCTACTGCAGGTTGAGGGGGGTTGATAAGAAATGAAGGGTGATCCATCTTGAGTGCATGAAAGTAAAGAGTGCATGAAATGTAGAAAGAGCACAAGGGCTTAGAGAGGGGGGTGTTTTTTATTAGCAGGGTGGTGGTGTCAACAGTCTGGTCATATGCTTAAGGCTGCATCTTGCATTACACTACCATGTTTATCTGGTAAAAGTGAGTTGACGGGACTAACCAGAAAAAAGACACAGATGTGTCCTTGATATGATAAGGTAGGTAGGCAGGTATGATACGGAAGGATCCTGCTATAGGTACAGTACTAGTGGAGCCTCCACTTGGCTCCAATTTCTCCTTTTTTGCCTTTGCTGCCCTGATTTCCCCCACATTGCCGTTTATGGTAATCCTGTTGGTTGTGCTCACCCAGCTAAGAAGATAAGAACTACCCAGAGGTTAGTTAACCTGTGGAACTCTTTGCCACAGGAGGTGGTGATAGCATCTGGTCTTGATGCCTTTAAGAGGGGATTGGACGGATTTCTGGAAGAAAGTCCATCGTGGGCTATAGGCAATAATGGATTGTGCAACCTCCTTATATTAGTAGTAGGCTACTTCAGAGTACTGGGTGCAAGGGAGTGGCAACAGGATGCAAGCATCTTGTTGTCTCATGCCTCCCTGGGGCACCTGGTGGGCCGCTGTGAGATACAGGAAGCTGGACTAGATGGGCCTTTGGCCTGATCCAGCAGGGCTCTTCTTATGTTCTTATGGAAGAGCCCTGGTGGATCTAGTCCAGCTTTTTGTATCTCACAGTGGCCCACCAGATGCCTCAGGGAGAAACACGAGACACCAGGCTGCCTGCATTCTGTGGCCAGTCTGTTGTACCTGGCATTCTGAGGTAAATTCTGAGGTAAAATTCAGAGGTAAATATGAGGTAAATAAAAGAGAATTTGCTATCCTGTCTGTGGGGAGGGAGCTATAATAACTTGCAATCAAAACTGGGCCTTAAGAAGAGCCCTGCTGGATCAGGCCAAGAGCCCATCTAGTTCAGATTCCTGCATCTCACAGTGGCCCACCAGATGCCTTGGGGAGCACACAAGACAGCAAGATTATGTTGCAAGATTATAATGCCAAGTTTATGTTGGCATTATGTTGCCACTTCCCTGCATCTGGCATTCTGAGGTAACTGACTTCTAGTATGGAGGTTGGACTACCCATCACGGCCTGTAGCCTGCGACGGACTTTTCCTCCAGAAATCTTTCCAGCCGCTTTTTAAAGGCACCTGTGCCAGACGCCATCACCATCTCCTGTGGCAAGGGTTCCACAGATTAATTACCTGCCATGTAAAAAAAAGTATTTCCTTTAGTCTGTTCTCCCAGCTGCTGCTAGAGGCTGCCCAATTTCACAGCAACTTTATAGGCTTTTGTGTATGTCAAGATCTGAGATGATTCTGGAAATCAGCTCTGGTTTCTTTTGCCCTGGAAAACTGCAGGGCCTGAGGAAGGTGATTGAATGCACCTGTGTCTGAGCGATGTACATGCAGTTTGGCATGAAGACCTAGCCATGACTCAGCACTGTGCTGATTGGCTGGAAGGCAGGATAAAAGGCAGTGAGCAGAAGCCTTCTATGTGGGTTGAGAGAGGAAGGGCGAAGTGCTGCCAGGGTGATTAGCCATCTTTGAACCATCTGTTGCTGCATGTATCCTGACTGGCTGTATTTCTGACCTCGGACTGTAATCTGGACTGCTCTAATTGGGTTCCCTTGCAACTAAAATATATGTCTCTGAAGAAGTAACACAAGGCTTGGATGTGCCTCATTTCCTTGGTGGGTTCACTGGCTGGTTGCACGGCTGAGGGGGCTGCTTAATGTGTCTCGGACTTGGCCTTGGAGTCAGTAGCTGAGTTCACAGTGTACATATTCACCACATAAGAACATAAGAAGAGCCCTGCTGGATCAGGCCAAAGGCCCATCTAGTCCAGCTTCCTGTATCTCACAGCGGCCCACCAGGTGCCCCAGGGAGGCATGAGACAACAAGATGCTTGCATCCTGTTGCCACTCCCTTGCACCCAGTACTCTGAAGTAGCCCACCACCAATGTAAGGAGGTTGCACAATCCATTATTGCCTATAGCCCACGATGGACTTTCTTCCAGA
This sequence comes from Lerista edwardsae, assembly GCA_029204185.1. Lineage (NCBI taxonomy): Eukaryota > Metazoa > Chordata > Lepidosauria > Squamata > Scincidae > Lerista > Lerista edwardsae. The sequence goes on along the minus strand of JAJKFI010000017.1, from coordinate 7,635,232 downwards.
AATCCGTCCAATCCCCTCTTAAAGGCATCAAGACCAGATGCCATCACCACCTCCTGTGGCAAAGAGTTCCACAGATTAACTACCCGCTGGGTAAAAAAGTACTTCCTTTTATCTGTTTTAACTCTCCCAACCCTCAGTTTTAGCGGATGCCCCCTGGTTCTGGTGTTTTGAGAGAGGGAAAAGAACATCCCTTTATCGACTCTCTTTATAGACCACCACCAGGTGACCGTCTCCCCCAGCCTGCTGCCCAAAGTGAGTTCTTCATTCAGCCTCATGGTGTCATAGTGCTACATCTGGTGTGACATTGACCAGAAATACTCAGCCCAAAACGAACATCAGTGTGGGCAAACAAGCCCCATGAGCAGTGATGTCATGCACCCACTAGGCACCACTACGTGACTACCGGTTCCTAGAAGTTGAGCTGGCCCCGCCCACTCGAAGCTGGCCCTGTCGGCTGGTTGGCTGAGCAGCTGCGCATGCATACTGCATGCCCGCAGCCATTGCCTGCACTTTCTGTGAGGAGGCAGGCAGGCAGGCAGGCAGGCAGCGTGGTGGTGGCAGCAGCAGCGGCAGCAGCGGAGCGAGAGGACCGGAGGCGGCAGCAGCAGCAGCAGCGAGGGAGACCCGGGAATAAGGCAGCAGGCGTGAGAAGGTAGGCTGCCTGGGGCTCCCGCTCCCTCCAGCTGTGCAGATCCAGTGTCCCGGTTCCTCCTGCAGCCTCCCCCCAGCCCCAGCCCCCACGTGGTCTTTTTTTGGGCGCCTGTTCCCCCTCCTGCTCCTTGCCGGCTCCTTGTATTTAACATTAAAATTAAATGGCTCCCTGTCCCAAAAGGGCTCCCAATCTAGTACAGTCTAGCCTGCTATTTAACCAGGGAACAGTTGAAGCAAACTATGTATATACACATCTCTAGAAATCAAAGCAATAGAAGTTGAATCAACACTAACCACAAGCTGAAGTTCTTACCAACATGATCACATCCATGGCAACAATCATGACCTCACTTCCGGCTATGACCTCACTTCCTGTCATGACATCACTTCTGGCTTATGACATCACTTCCAGTGGGCGGACCCAGTGGTGGGATTCAGGGGGTTCGCCCAGGTTCTATAGAACCGGTTGTTAAATAGCCGGGCCCCGCCCACTCGCTTACCTTGGCTGGCTTTGGTTTTTTTTTTGGCTCCGGCTATAACGTCATAGAACCGGTTGTTAATTCATTTGAATCCCACCACTGGGCAGACCCCAACATGTGCCAATCAAAAGTGAGTACCTGTTCCTAAATCATTTGGATGACACCACTGCCCATGAGGATGCGATAAAGTGAGAGAAAATGGGTACTAATGAAACAGCATTAGCCAGGAAGAACAAACAGACAGCTCACATCATCAAAATCCTGCACATCTTGGTGAAGTATGTATTATTTCCGCAATTTGCTTCAGCCTAGAGAATATCTGGCACCTCCTTAGTAGTGGCAAGTTCTAATCAGTTTAATTGCCAGATTCATCAGCTAAGGTCTGGTGAGGGCCAATTTTAATTGATTAGGTAATTTTTAAATTGGTAGGTGTATACTTAAGCAGACACCTTTGATTGCTTGACGCTTAAAAAGTTCTGCTTTCATTTTTCAGTAGCGTGGCTTTTTAAAATTTGGTTTTGAGGGAATGGTAGCTCTGGTCGTTTGGCATTAAAGACGAATGGAGCAAAAATATAGCAGAGCTGACTAGAGCCAGTTCAACTGCTTTGACACAGGATGACTTTCGAAAGCTTGCGTTTGAAGAATTAGCTGTTGTTGCATGACTACAGAGGATTCCTGAAAAGGTCAACTCTGAAATGTTGCAAGACTTGCGTTCTGAATTGACAACGTCCAATAAATGGCTACAGGCTTGTTGCTCTGTCCTGAACCTGCATTTGTCTGTTTCGATTCCCTGATGGTAACTCCCTGTGCAAGGCAGTCTTGCAGAACAGACTCCGGACGCAATCCTATACTGCCCTGGAATGGCGAGCCCAGCTGGCCAACGCCATACCCAGGGCAGTATAGGACAGTCTGGAGCCTCCCTGCGGCAAGGGAGTGTTTGCTCCCTTACCGTAGGGGGAGGCTCCAGCCTTCCCTATGCACTCCTCGGATCTGCGTCTGCTAAATTGTGGGCGCAGATCTCAGTAGAACGCGCGGCCCGAATCAGGGCCACGCGGCCTCCTGAATGGGCTTAGGATGTGGCCGTATGGCCTTCTCCCAAGTCCGCCCATGTCCCACCCCCAACCTCCCTCCGCACACCAATCCCTGTCCCAGAACAGGACGGTTCCTCCCTCACGCCAACCAGCTTCGGTCGGCGTGAGGAAGGCTCCCCATTGGCGCTCTGAAGCCGACGTTACTCGCGGGGTCGGCTTCAGAGTGTTAGTGCCGATGCAGGCGTGCTGCTTGGCATCCCACGTCAGCGCTAATGACATAGCGCCGACGCAAAAACGTTGTGCCGGCGCTACGTCCTTTATAGGATTGCGCTGTCCATCTGGATTGTTGATGGAACATTGGAACCAGAGACGGAACATTGTTCCCACATCTGCCTGCAGTCTGAATATGTGAACCCTACTTCATACAAAGCAATCCCTCCGTATCAAGCACCACATTTTAGACAAGAAGTTTCTAGACTGTACAGCACCCTGATGTGCTCGTTTTCTATAGCAGGGCAATTTTTATTTTTAGGGTAGTGCACTGAATGATGCAAGTTCCACCTGCAGTCTGAATACAGATTTTACCACTCCCCTGAAGGGATCACCCAATGGTTGACTCTAATCAACCCCTGGCCCTGCCTTAACAATTAATAGGCACGAATTGAAGCCATGGACGGAACAATATGGCTGACTCAGATCATCGCCGCGAAGGAAAATTACATTAAAATCTCTTCATGACACAAGTAGTTGTCAATATGAGAGTAATTTTTTTTTTACTTCTAGACTATTAAGAGTATTTTTTTAACTTCTACACTCACCCCCCCAAAGAAAAAAAACAAATTCTGTTAATGTTCAGTACTCACTGAACGGTAGTTTTATTGAGCCGATGTAATGTGAATACATGAATCTTTCTGTGGAAATTAAGTCCCATTTTTCGTTCAGCAATTTGCACACCTGTATGCAGAACACGCAGGCATGCTTAAAGAGGTTGAAATTAACTTTTACACGTGTGCAGGGAGATTTTTATTCGAGAATTTGTGGCAATCCTCCTCCTTCGCGGCGATGATCTGAGTCAGCCATATTGTTCCGTCCATGGCTTCAAGAATGTGACGTCATGGCTTCCCCAGTGTGTAATAACTCCATGACTCTAATGGTTCATGGCATGAATAGAGTTGGCTACCAAATGCCCACCTCCAGCTGCCCACTCCAGTCACCCAATACCTTACATCAGTGGTTCCCAGACTGTGGGTTGGGGTCCACCAGTGGGTCGCGAGCCAATTTCAGGTGGGTCACAAACAGCCATCATGAAAAGATGGGATGCTGGAAAGGGGGAGGGCTGTGTGGGTGTTTTGCTTGTGCCAAACACAAGCTTTTTTTTTCTCTTCCCAATTCACTTTGCTATTGGAAAATGGCCAACGTATTGCTGCATTTTTGGGAAAGCAGCAGATGATGCCGGCGTCACAATGACGGCACTTCCGGCCATTCTGAAAAGTGGGTCCCGGTGCTAAAATATTTGAGAACCACTGCTTTACGTAATTGCATTGTGCAATGTGTGCATTCAGTTCTAAGGAAGAGCCAATTCCCCCACCCCAAATCTGTTTTTACTACCCCTTTCACAGGTGGTGAAAATGGGGAGGGTGCAGTGATGTCATGCAGGGGGAACGCAGGGGAACTCAGTTCCACTAGTTAAAATTAGGGCTGACTCCACCCACTTCACTCTCCCCCCTCCCCCCTCCCAATTCCTCTGCAAAGAGCTTTTCTTCTTGGTTGGCCGGCACTCAGAGGGTTAAAGGGAGCGACTCCAGATTCCTAGGGGAGTGAAGGCAGTGATGTCATTCAGGGGGAATGGACCAGAATGGGAATCCTAACGGGCTCCGTGGCTGGTTCCGGGTTCCCGACAAGTGCCAATCAAAAGTGAGTTCCTGTTCCTAAATCATTTGAATGACACCACTGGGAGGGTGTATTGTCACTCTTTAGATGGAGGAGGCGTGTATTATTCTGCAGGTAAGCTTCTTAGTGGCCACCAACTGGCATCTGCCATTTTTGCCCATAACCCTCCCTGTAGTGTAACATCATGCAGGGCGAAGTCCCTGCTGGCAGATACCATTTTTTTTTTTTGTCTACAGGTAATTGCCTGCTGCAATTACCAGTGGGAAACACAGACAGTGGCAAGTGAGAAAGAGAAAAAGAGAAAAGTGTTTTGGACCATTGTTTGCCTTTGAAACCACCCCCAAATTTCAGCCAAAATTTCTTCTTGGAGACCTTATTGCTCGACCCTAGTCTTAGTGGCCCCACCCACATTATCAGGCGACTCCTCCCCTTTCTCTATTGTATGGTGCAATTACATCATGCATTGGTCAGAGCTGCAGCCAAGTGTGCAGGTGTGTTTTGTCTTAATCTATTTATATGAATAATCCACCTCTCAACTCACAGAAGTTCCGAATGGAGAGAACAATATGTTAAAAGCCTAAAAATATACGTTAAGCAACCAAACAAATAATTAAAACTGAATCAGCAGTATTATCTGAGCAGCAGGGAGAATAAAACAAGCCCAATTAGATGGTGTCACACTTGGCAGTTAAAAGCCTGCCACAAAAAATAAGGAAAATTTTAACTGCTATTTGCGCAGAGACCAGATTCTCAGATCTAGTGGATCTCAAGTGGCCATCAGTTCCAGGGCTGCCGCAGAATCTGGGTTGCGGCTAAAGAGGTGCAGGGGGGTGTAATTGCTCCAAGCAACAAGCTTTGGGGACGGTGACGACGATGAGAACAAGCTGTGCATGGTACTAGTGGCCAAAATTGTGAAAACCTTGGTATGTATGAATAATACCATCATGTTATATACCATCCAATGTGGAATTTAATGCGGAACACCGTGAAATAAACCAGAGTGTAATAACTTCATTCTACGAAATGTTATGGCCAAAAAACCACAAGAAAATGAAAATACAACTGTGACATGACTTCCGGAGCATCATTTTACACTGGGCTATACTTCCATAGGGATGTGGTGGCGCAGCGAGTTAATCCGCTGTTGCTGGGCTTTCGACCTCAAGGTTGGGAGTTCAAGACTGCGCGACGGAGTGAGCTCCCGTTGCTTGTCCCAGCTCCTGCCAACCTAGCAGTTTGAAAGCACCTAAATGCAAGTAGATAAATAGGGACCACTTCGGTGGGAAGGTAACGGCGTTCCGTGTGCTACGGTGTATAGTCATGCCAGCCACATGACCACGGAAGCTTGTTCTCGGACAAAAACGCTGGCTCTACAGGCTTAGAAAGGGAGATGAGCACCGCCCCCTACAGTCGGTCACAACTAGACCATTCGGTTGTGGGGAAACCTTTACCTTACACTTCCATTTAGCTATGCCAGTGCACAGAATCTTCTCCAGTTGGACAGCTAGCCTTCAGAGGTTGGGACCCACAAAAGAGATTAATTGCTGTACCTCTGTGATTGGGAAGGCGTGTGCTTATTTTCAAAGCATTTATATTAACATTAAAACCTGATGAGAATAAACACTTCTTAAATTATCTTCGTTTCAGACAGTGTGATTTTTAAAGATGGAAATCTATTTTCTTTGTCAAATTGTTCCCTGGAAACCAGGCTGTTTCAAAAACGTCCACATGGTGTAAAAATGCAAAGCTACTGGCAGGTGCTGAAATCTTTGACTGCATCTTGCTGTTGCTGCAACAACTCTTTCCATTTTGTTTCTGGGCCCAGTTCAAGGTGCTAGTCCTTAACTTTTAATAACCTGAGCAGCTCAGGACCAGAATATTTGAAGGACATGCTCCTCCCATTCCAACTTACATGCATACTGGTGTCATCTGCTGAGGCCTTGTCATATGTCCCTCTGGCTAGAGCAGTGATATTCAAAGAAGTGATGTCATTAACCTGGAAGTGATGCTGTGACAGGAAGTGACATCACCAAACAGGAAGTGGTGTAATCAAATGTCACTCCTGGAATGCAAACTATACAACCATAAAACATCTCTGACAGAAAGCAAGATGAGGCCAAAATATTACATAAAAGCGGTGAACTAAAAACAAAATTGAAAGAGAACCATCAGTTGAAAATTCAAACTGTTAACACTCCCAAAAGGAATATAACAAGAGTAAGGCCTACAGTTTCCAAGATGGCTGCCCCCAGCTTTCCACAACCCACCTGACATCAGGTTGCGACCCACCAAGTGGGTCCTGAGCCACAGTTTAAATAACACTGGACTAGAGTTCAGTGAGCATACTTTGAGGATGTGAATAGGACTTTAGTGTCCATGCGTAGGCACTGATATGCATGAGCTCGAGAGACAGGCTGCACCCACCTCCCAGTCGGAGACCCCGAGGCAGTAACTGAATTCAGAAGAATGGCAGTGAGACTTACCATCCACTAGCTCTGCATTGGGTTAGCACCAGCGATAAGCCCTTACCACCGGCAGTAGACTTGCCTTATGGCATTTTTGTGACACCAGCGGTACGGGCTTACTACCGGCATGGGGCTGCATAGGGCAGGGGCCTAAGTCACATTCTTTCCATTGTCATTGGAAAGAATGTCTAACCTGCGCTGGAAGAGGCAAGCCAGCCGGGCCGCCCCATATCCAGCGCAGGATCGGAGCTGCATGTGGCACAACTTGGAGGAGTAGTAGTAGTAGTAGTAGTAGTAGTAGTAGTAGTAGTAGTAGTAATAATAATAATAATAATAATAATAATAATAATAAATACCACCAGTATTTATATACTGCCTTTCTGGTCATTGGACTTCTCTGACTTTAATCAAAGCGGTTTACATGGGCAGGCTTCTCTCAACCCCATATAGGGGTTGTTACAATCACAAGTTCTATCTTTCAAGAGCACTACAGTCCAGGTGGTCCCCTTCACAGTCTGGCATCTCTCTGGCTGCTGACACTCACACACATGGCTTGACAGGCAACTCCTCCACTCTCACTGGGAGGGTCGTCATCTCCACTCCTCTCACCAGCTGGAGAGATTCATCTCTGTCAGCAGCGTTTATCGGCAGTTCACGGTGACTTCTGGTTGGCTCGAACTGCCGTCCGAGGTGACCGTCAGGTTTCAGAGGCAGCAGCTCTTCCACTCTGCCAGACCCTCCTGCACAGCATTTGGCACAGCTTGGAATTTATTCCCTTTACGTGGCACTGCAGCCGTCCCAGTAGGGCCACTTGGAGCTGCACCAGCAAAGTGCCAGAGGCCAGTGTCACCCACTTCCCTGGGCCAGTCTCCCCATGGGCCCACCCTCCCCTGACTTCCCCCTGCCTTGATCCACCCTCTCTCTGCTCTCCCTCAGCCCTCCCCGTCCCCCCATACCACCCAAACTTGGCCGGCGTAAACTTACCCTCCTTGGGTGGCTCGAAGGGGGGATTCACCCTCTGTGGTGCACGTCCTCATGCCAGCCCAGCTGCCCCCTTGGGTCAGTGCAAAAGTCCCTGTGGCACTTTTGCGACATTTGCGACAGCACTGGGTCAGGCACATGGGACTACGCAACACTTGGGATTGTGCTCTAAAGGGGCGTGTGGATGATGCATTATCTGAGAATACAAAATGCAAGGCTACTAACAATCTTCTGACGTTGCAGAGAACTGCCGCATGGTATGTAGTGGCCATGGGTTTGGATATGACTGAAGACCGAACTAGACATATCTTAGGAATTCCATGTTTGGAATTCTAAGACAGCACAATCCTACGTCTTTGCAGGAGTAAGGCCCGTTCAATTGAGTGGGACTCAGAGAGCAATTCTATGTTCAGCAGTTAGTCCCATGGTAGTCAATGGAGCTTATTCCAAGAAAAATGTGTAAAGCACTGCAGACTAATGTTTGAAGCGAAAATAAATGCTGTATAGCCCCCCTTTCGGTTTTCAAACTAAGCAAGGACATCAAGGGAAGCAATATTTGCTTCCTATGCTGTAAATGAAATGTACAATAAAAAAAATATATGTTCAAGCGTTTCAACTGATGTCAAATCACAAGGGCAGACTCTTTCCTTATAAGGAGTACCCTTATATCGGCCCCACAGTACCTCTGAAGGAAGAGTATTGCACCTAGCCAGGGACATAGCTCTGCGAGCCACCGAGTTGTCTAAAGCCATAACTAATGTTTTTCTGCCTCCCGAAGCCACCAGAGGTTGAATTTGGGTCTGGGTGACGGTCTGGGTGGAGTTCGGGCTGAGGGTGGTCTGACACTTTACATCTGCATCAGGATCCCAATCCAACACCCAAGTGGCTATTAGCCGTGGAGGGGGGAATTTATTGACTAAAGTTTTACCCCAGAGTTTTCCCTCTCTGGAGAATAGTAGCTTCAGAGGCTCAGAGTAGGAGATGGTATAAGGTTAAAGATTAGAAAACTTCCTTCCTCACATGTTATCTCTTCCTTTCTCACATGGTATTTGGATGTTATCTTCAAGTTTAACAGCAGCTCTACCCTCTGGACCAGACATCCTACTTAGAAGAGGCATGTCATGCTGTGTTAGAGAGAAGAAGGGAAAAGGGAGGATGTGTCTTTTAAGATGACATCAGCCATTTTTGTTTGTGCTTGTATTAAGAGCAATTAACTTTAAAGAAATATGTCTGATTAAACTGGGGATTTTTTTTTAGAGGGTTGTCAATTACCAAGTTTTGAAATTAAATAATCTGCCTGACTATTAAATTCTGGCTTTTGATGAAAGATTGAAGTTCTATTTTCATTAGTTAAAATAGCAAGGTAAAGGTTTCCCCACAACCGAATGGTCTAGTCATGACCGACTGTAGGGGGCGGTGCTCATCTCCGTTTCAAAGCCTGTAGAGCCGGCGTTTTGTCCGAGGACAAGCTTCCGTGGTCATGTGGCTGGCATGACTATACACCGTAGCACACGGAACGCCGTTACCTTCCCACCGAAGTGGTCCCTATTTATCTACTTGCATTTAGGTGCTTTCAAACTGCTAGGTTGGCAGGAGCTGGGACAAGCAACGGGAGCTCACTCCGTCGCGCAGTCTTGAACTCCCAACCTTCCGGTCGGAAAGCACAGCAGCAGAGGTTTAACCCGCTGCGCCACCACGTCCCTTGGATGCCAAGGTAGCCATCCATAAAGTGTATGGATGAGCAGCCTCCATGATTGACGGTAAAAATGGGCCCCTTGCTCTTGGCAGGTGTAAAATCCACCAGTAGGTTTTGTACCGTAAAATACAAGACATGAACGATGAATGGATACCATTAGACCAATAAGTAATTTCATCAAAGCAAGAAGTTGCTTTTAGGATGACATCATCTTACGTCATGAAGGCAACTAATGAGGTCACAACGGGAATTTTTTTTTTAAAAAAAAATGTTGCAGCATGGGAGATTTTGTTCCACCCAGATGTAAATTGGCTATGCGGGGGAAATGTTTTAACCAAGGGTCAGGGATTTTCTGCCAGACCTCAAGGAATTTTTCATCTCAAGGTGTGTACACAGCTTGAATATGATGAATGGCTGCCAGACCTGGTTTTCCTTGGAGGCATCACTACCAAACAAAATGGACTGAAGTTGGAGCTGCCAGGCAAACAAAACTGACTACTTCTGTCAAAGGCTGCAGACAGATATTGAAGCTACCATCTTCCTCTCACAGGAGGAAAGAGCTCAAGGCCTTTCCAAATTCAACACATGCATTGGCAGAACTGGCATAACGTTTAAAAAAATCATCTCCACAATGGATTTTTGGAAGGTTTCACAACATTTGAACCAGGAGTCAGTCGTGTATCTAGACCCCCTTGCCTTTCTTTTGTTAGTTTGAAAGGTAAAATGCAAACAATATCGAGGACATTTGGAAGTGTATATTTGTGGAACTTACAAAGATGTGGATCTGAGTTTATCTGTGCAGGCAGTTTGGGCTTGGGAAAGGGTTAAAGATTCAGGGAGCATCTCTTCTGCCAAACCTGGGCCCAATCCTCCTCTTACCACAGAACTATGGCCCCTATGTTCCCACAAGATAACTTGAATGGGGCTGAACTTATCATTGTCTTTTGTGGTTGTTCTATAACATAGGACCAAAACTACTCAAAGTTGAATTTTCTGTCCAGTAGGTCCACAAGTTATTCCTGAGAGATGCAGAAGAATCAGAAGAGTAATATTCCCCTAAAATTCTTGAAAAATCTCATAATCATTGACAATTTATATACTTGAGGAAATTAATAGAATAGATACTTAGAGACCACACTGTCAATGTATAAAGATTAGTGAGAACATTCTGACAACCTAATGAAAAACAATAATAGCTGATTGCTAGTTTCTAATTGAGTATTATTTACAGCTGTCAACTATTGTAAATAATTCCTGTTTAATTACCTGACATACTCTCCAATTAATCCATTACATTTAAATGAATGTGCATAGTATCGAAATCTAAATAATAAATCCCTTTTTGAGATAATAAAAAGTGTAAGCTAATAATAAAACAAACCTATCATACATAGAAAAGGCCGTTCAAATGTTTTCCTTTCTATTCTGTATTAAAAGGACACAGTACAACCCAAAGGTCCTTTTTAACAAGTCTGCCCCATTGATTAAAATTGGCTTGCGTTAATTAATAGCTAAAACCTTAGGCTGAAATTCTTTGCATACATACCTGGGGGTGAGCCCTGTTGGATACAAGACATTTATGTTTTGTTGTACTTCTAATTGATAGCTTTGGATTGAGGGATATTATTCAGCCTTCTGTACCTAAACATTGGATATTATTTGCCGTCCCTTTTGCTTTTCCAGCACTGGCATTATATCATTGCACTCCTGGTTATATTGCTAAACTTTGGGCCCAATCCTATCCAACTGCAGCCCCAAAGCAATCAATCAAATGTTCCCTGACCTTGAGGAGGCCTCCGTGACTTCACCACCCCACGGAATGCATCACACACCCCATTGCGATGGCTACATCAGGGCTGACAAATTGGAAAGGACTTGGTCCTGATTCTTCAGAACCTTGATTTGTTGTGTATATATATTTCTTATAAATATTTAAAATAAATGTTTCTTTTATAATTTTTTTAATCAGTGCTCATACATGTTGTTATGAACATTTTGTAAGCCATTTACCTTGGCAAGGGAAAGACAAGGTCAATATGTTTTTAAAATACCGTATTTCCCCAAGTATAAGATGCACCTTTTCCCCCAAAAAACGGGCTAAAAATTGGGTGCGTCTTATTCAAGGGGTAGGCTGGGCAGCGCTGCGTTCTCCATGCTCCTGCTTGCCTTAAAGAGCAGCCGGCCCCAAAAATATATTTTTCAAATTTCTGGCCCCAAAATTAAGGTGCCTCTTATACTTTGGTGCACCTTATACTTGGGGAAATACGGTAAATAAAATACAGGGGCAGCCCAATCCTAACCAGTGCTGATGCAGCCGGGCCAGTGCAGTCGCACTGCATCCCATGCGTGGATTGAGCAGGCTGGAAGTCTTCTTCTCAAGGTAAGGGGACATTTATTCCCTTGGCCGAGGAAAAGCCACAGCCACCGCAATGGGTCTACTTGGACCTGCACCTGCTAATTCACTGGCACAAGTCCAAGTGGAATTGTGTTGGCAGAAAGGGGATCCCACCCCAAATACATAAAATCTGTCCATAACCTGCCCCGATTCATCCCTCCCTGCCCCACTCCTGGCCCTTCCCCAGCCCCTTCGTTGCTTGGAGCAGCTCCTACCTGCGCAGCGCACAGTCCACCTGGATGGCACCAACGGACAGTGCAGGCCTTCGTGACAGGGCCCGATCTTCTGCACTACTGCAATGTGCTTTATGGCACATGTGCTTTATTTACAAGGGGAACTTTCTCATCCATGGTTTTCCCATCTGCCGATTTGACTCACTGTGACTGCAGAAGAGAAGGCCTCTTTGTTAAGCAAACACATTCCGTCAATTAAACAGTTTAAAAAAAAAACTTTTCTTACCACGGCAATGCAGCTGCAGCCATGAGATATGTAGCCAATCTCATTAGCTCTGAGATAAGACCTGGAAGTGTGATTAATCACTTCCGTTCTGCATTTTGCACCTTGCTGCAGGGCGAAGGGAAGAGGTCTTATCTGCAGCCCGTTGCCATGGTAAGAGAAACTTTTTTAAAGGCTGAATGCTAATTAACAGTCTGATTTCATTTAACTTTTTTTTTTTTGCATCTGCGAGGGTTCCTTGAACAGAACCCTTGCAGATAAAAAGGCTCCACCTGTATTTGCAACAGTGCTCTTTGGCGCAGCGATCACTGCACTGGCATAACCGGAGACTAGGATTGTATTGTGCTCTGAGACTTACCTCTGAGTCAACATGCGTAGGATGGCATGGTTAGTTGATGGACAGTTTCAATTAAACTGATGAAAATGTGCGGCTTCATTTCTGTTTTTATCTTTTAATTTTCAACTATAATTTCTCACTTGGCAGGTTCATTTTTTTATGTGTGTGTCTAGGCTGATATTTTTAGCTCTTGTTCTGGGCTAACTGGCCACACTGTCAAACCTGGTTCCTGTTCAACTTTCCATCTTCAACATAATAAGTTTAGTGGTTTCAGCGTAGCCTCAAGTGCAGAGTAGACTGCTGAATAAACCAGCACACAAAATTCTGCTAAATTTGGACTGTAAGGGGGGCCCCAGCTCTGTGTCACCATGGAAACAGTAGCCTTCTTTTCTTTAGAAATATTCCCTCTAGGTCAACTACTGTAGGAAAAAAAAAATCCCCATTCTTAGAGCTATGCAGTGCTTCCTTCCTTCTCCTTCCCTCAGGCTCCTGCCAGCAGAAAAGGGAGCAAAGGCAATCTTTTTTTGCTTCATCCACACAATTGTTCAATTGTGTCACTCAAATTTTCATTGAGGTGTCGCGTAACAGTGTCAGGGATGCAATCTGGGCCAGCATTAGCTGAGAATAATTGTTCAGGGTACTGGGGTGGGGTCTATCGCAGTGATTTTCCACCTTTTTCATCTCACGGCACACTGACAGGGCACAAAATTGTCAAAGCGCATCATCAGTTTTGTGCCCATTGCTCATATCCTCCTGTGGCTCTACTAATAAATGACTCTCCCCAGCTGTGTCATCCTGGCAGAATGGCCCGGTACGCCGTTCCGCTAGTTCTGCGGACAGGCCCGGGCCGCACCACCTCTCCCGAGGACGGGCGAGCTGCTCCTGGGCCCGCCCGCCCTCCTGCGCATCCGAATCGCTCTGAAATGGAGCGATTCCAGGCGCAGGGAGGCGCAGGGAGGAGTGGCTGGCCTCTGCCATAGGGGCGGAGGGCTGCCAATCATCCGGGTGTTCCAGTTCCTGGCGCGCCCGGATGACATCACTGACTCTCCCCCAAACTCCCACGATATGAATGGCTGCTGGGTTGGGGCACCTCCCTTATGAGGACAGGCTACAGCGTTTGGGGCTCTTCAGTCTAGAAAAAAAGCGTTTGAGGGGCAATTTGATTGAGATGTACAAAATTCTGCATGGGATGGATAGATGGATGTTCTTTTCCCTCTCTCACAACACCAGAACCAGGGGACAGCCACTAAAATTGAGTGTTGGGTAAGTAAAGTGAGAACAAAGGAAATACTTTTTTATCCAGTGGGTAATAAATCTGTGGAACGTAACAGGAGGTGGTGAAGGCAACTGGCCTAGGTGCCTTTAAAAGGTGACTGGACAGATTTCTGGACAGGAACAGTCCATTGCAGGCTACAGGCCATGATGGTTAGTGCAACCTCCATATAGAAGTAGGCTACCTCAGAATGCCTGATGCAGGGCAGTGGCAATGAGATGCAGGCATCTAGTTGTCTCATGTGCTCCCTGAGGCATCTGGTGGGCCACTGTGAGATACAGGAAGCTGGACTGGGTGGGCACTTGGCCTGATCCAGTGGGGGTCTTCTAATGTTCTTATGGTTATTTATTAGCCATTTTCCAATAGCAAATTCTGTTTTATTTACCTCATATTTCCCTCAGAAATTTACATCAGAATGCCAGAAGCAGGGGAATGGCAACACAATGCATGCCTCTTGTTGTCTTGTGTGCTCCCTGAGGCATCTGGTGGGCCAGAGTGAGATAGAGGAAGCTGGACTAGATGGGCCTTTGGTCTGATCTAGTGGGGCTCTTCTTACGTTCTTTTGATCAGAGGAGGATCTACAGGGAGGGCAAAGCTCTAAGTGTTGCAAGAAGCCTTACCCTGTCATGTAAATCCCTCCTCTCCCTTGCTGCTGTAGCCAGTAAGCAACGCCAAGATATTGCTTTTCCCCATGAGGATTGGCTAAAACAGTGCAGGAGAGGAGTGATTTCCACTCCTTTCCAGAGGAGTGATTTCCAGAGGAGTGATTTCTGCAAAACTTACAGCTTTGCCCTCCCTTAGATCTTCCTCTGCTTTTGACACACCTACAGACTATTCATGGTACACCATGGACATTCATGGCACACTCGGCACAGTAGTTGAAAATATCCCCTTTCTGCCCCTACCAGTTTGTCCTACCCTTACTCTACCCCTCCTGAAGACCCGGGGTCTTCTGAAATCACATGCCTACTCAATGGTAGGTTAGGGTCAAGTTAAGGAATATTCATCACCTGTGGGATGTGGAATAAAATGTTTCATTTCCCCAGCCCAGTTGTCCGTCTGGCGCAAGTGGCCTAATCTCTTCTCCCTGTTCTCCACCATCTGCTGTTCATTCCTTCCAAATGGGCACCTTAAGTTTTCATGATTTGCAGGGGCTACACTCAGTGGCGTCATGCAGCCGGAACGCTGGGCGGGAGGAACGGGTGAGTGGCAGCCCGCCCGTTGTGTACCGCTCCGTTTCGCCGTCTTCCCTGGGGTAGCTACACTCCCAGGGGGCACTGCACACGAAACTATTTGGGTTTTTTTTTCCCTTTCCCTTTTCTTTTAATTTTCAAGCTTCTTTTCTTACCTAGCAAAGCTCCAAGTATGAAGCAATCACAGCCTTGTCAGTGTGTGGCCCCTGTTCATATGCAACCCCAAAGGCACTCATCAACCTTGAGTTCACTTTCAGTATATGCAAGAGATGTTGCATCTTCCTGATCCTAATGCTCGCCCCCAGCTCTTAGAGGCTCGTGCAAACCCATTCCTTTCCACTCCTCTCATGACCTGTTTTCCTTTTGGCTTTTTTCCAACTTCCAACTCTGCATAAAAGGTTCCTGGGACTACCGAGTATACTCAGGCTATTTTGGGGCCACTTATGTTCACGTTTGCTTAACACATCTGTATGCTTCTTCATACAATGGCAGTCCCCCGAGTATGTAGAAAGCACAATTGTATTTTGAGGTAGCCTCATTTGGCTTGCAATCTGATAGGCACTCAAGGCCAGAATTTGCTGATATGATGGGTGGATGATTTATATCACAAAGGCACTTTACCAATGGTGTCATCTAAATGATTTAAGAACAGGTACTCACTTTTGATTGGCACGTGTCAGGACCCGCCCACCGGAAGTGACGTCATAAGCCAGAAGTGATGTCGTGGCAGGAAGTGACATGAAAAAAGCCCTTTTTGAGGCCTCAGATGATTTTAAACTGACCCAACAGTGGCAACAGTATTCCACAGCACCCCCAGAACATGTTAAGGACGCCTGGCATCATGTTAAAACCCCAGAGCAACTCATTTTTCAGTGGCAAGGAAAGGAAAGGCTCCGCTCGCTGCCTGCCTGCCTGCCTGGCTCTGAGAACATGCAGGCAACTCAAACATGCAGGAAATTCAAACGTTGCAGAGGGCGGAGTCGACGAGTGGGTGGGTGAATGGGCGGGGCCAGCTGTAATACTAGAAACCGGTACTCGCGTACCCCCGCCTACCCCCTGCATGACATCACTGCACTTTACAATGAAGCAAGTTCCAACCACTACTTTAGGCAGAAGAATGTATAGGGGGCACTAGTTTTCTGCCCCCAACTATGTGTCCTTTCAATTAAATTAGCAGGCGAGATGTGTCATTTTGGATCCAATTCTATCTCCTGCCAGACAATGTAGCGCCACTGATGGAACATGAACTGCATTCTATGGACGTGATGGTAGAGACCAGATGGGAGGGAAGCAGTAAAATCCTCTTTTACTTAACTCTCCATAGGCTGCCTGGTCTTCTATGGGTCTCCATGGACCTACAGCAGCTCTTTAGTTGATATAGGTCAGAGAAGATTCCTGGGAAGGAAGGGGGATAGGATCTTGGCAGGCAGGACTGCCACTGAAATCCTCCCCCTCCCTGCTCCGATCAGCTCACATTCCTCCCCTGAACCTCCCCACTGCTGACTTACTGGGGATGATGAGGAAGGGAGGAGGTACGGCCAGCCAGTATCACCCACATAGCACCTGGCCATTGCCCCTGACTGCCAGGGCTCACCAAACAGCACAGCCTACCATTAACCCGGGACTTACTCTGATAGATCATAAGTTCCATTAATGTAAGCCCGGAGTAGGATAGGGCTGTTTCATTTTTGAGTCAGTTATGCAAATGTCTAAGATCCGCATCTTAGGGCGCAATCCTAACTTGCGCTGAAACAGGCAGGCTGGTGGGCGCAAGTTAGGAGGCTACTGGAGCCTCCCCTGTGTAGCAGGTGCAGCTCCAAGGATGCTGCGCGGCCCGAATCGGGGCTGTTCAGCCCAGGGACAGAGCCTTGGATTTAGCCTAACAGCTGTATCCCAACCCCAACTACTGGGTCCACTGACCCATCGCCCAGCTCTGCCCTCCCTCCCTCCTCCCAGATGATCACCCTGGCACCAGCTAAGTTTGGGTGGCTCATGGCGGCTCTCCACCAGCGCTCTCATGCCGACACTATTCCTCGCATCAATGCTAAGTCCAATGTAGGACTGCACCTTTAGTTGCCGGGTCGGGATTGCTGGATCAGCTTCATCCGAAAGCTGAAATTGGGAAGGAAGGGCCTGGCGGTATCACAAGCTTACCAACCCTTGCAAAATCTGGTACCAGCCACAGGCCAGCAGTAAGGGCAGAGACCAATAGTAAAGGGGCAGTGCTCCACACAAGCCTCAAACTAGCTTTAGATTAACATTTGCTGCCCCTACGTCTGAGAGAAAAGCAAAATGATGGGTCAAACATGGTCATTTTGGGCAAAATGGCAACACCCTACGCTGGTATCTATCTGCCTTCAAACTAAATAGTCACGGTAATGGCAGAGGTGGGGTTTTTTTTTCCTTCGGTAACAACATTACACATTGCCATGGTTGTTTAAAGTTGCATGTATATCAAATTGCCTTTTGAAATTAATTTCAGGGATATTAACTTCCACTAAGCACATAATGTAATTTTTGATTCAGGGGACGTCCGTGTCACCAGTAATTACCTAACTAGAGAAGGCGATATTGGATTTCGCACCACTGTATGAAATGCATCAAAGCTTTCAAGAGTTAAAAGAGATGCCAAATACTCAGTACACCTTTTCCTAGATTTTGAAATACCAATTCTAAAAGAATAACCATTATTCCAATCATTCCCTGTTTTCTTGTCGCTGTCCCTGGTAACAGCGGCATTGCCAGCAGATGCTCTTCCCAGGTTGGGTGTCACCCTGCCACAGAACACCCCCTACCGTGCAACACTCCCTTATTCCTGTGCCGATTGGCAGCAGACTGCTGGCACCTGGCATGTGGCATCCAGAAGTGATTTGGCTGTGATGCGATGATGTCATCGCGTCATCATGCCACCGCTAAATTGCTTCCAGGGGCTGCAATTAGCAGCAATTGCAGCAGGTGGGTGGCCCTTCTCATCCAAATGTGGCACCAGCCTCCATTTGGTGGGGGCTGGGGGCGTGCCTGTCACCCTTCTCCAGGGTTCAATACTTGGGACAGATTGCCCTTCCTGTTCCTCGTTTGCTACACTACTGCCCGGTAATGTCCCAACTTTTGCCTTGTGAAAATACCTTAACATTTTGTGTTGCTGAAGTGGGCATTCTTCAGGAATCAATGCCCAGTCCAGGATATCCAGATGTTATTAAACATCTGCTTGCATGCATGTGTTGATGCACGTTGCCTCTAACGCAGCGGTTCTCAAAGCAATCCTACACAGATGTTGAGGCCACTGTAAGTGTCTTCAGGAGTGGGGATTGGGACTGGGGATGGTGCTCCATCCCCCAGTTAAGGGCACAAGCCCCTGGGTGCCCACAGCACCATGACTGCTGTGGCACCATTGGGCACCCCTTTAGTGCCTTCAATGGTGGGTCGCGATCCATCATTTGAAGAGCACTTCTCTAATGCATGCACATGTAAGGTACATGCATGAACACCAAGAGCATGGGTTGGGCAGGAGTTAAGAACATAATAAGAACATAAGAAGTGCCCCGCTGAATCAGGCCAAATGCCCATCTAGTCCAGCTTCCTGTATCTCACAGCGGCCCACCAGGTGCCCCAGGGAGGCACGAGACAACAAGATGCTTGCATCCTGTTGCCACTCCCTTGCACCTGGCACTCTGAAATAGCCTACTACTAATGTAAGGAGGTTGCACAACCCATCACGGCCTATAGCCCACGATGGACTTTTCTTCCAGAAATCCGTCCAATCTCCTTTTAAAGGCATCTAGCCCAGATGCCATCACCACCTCCTGTGGCAAAGAGTTCCACAGATTAACCACCCACTGGGCAAAAAAGTACTTCCTTTTATCTGTTTTAACTCTCCCAACCCTCAGTTTTAGCGGATATCTCCTGGTTCTGGTGTTTTGAGAGAGGGAAAAGAACATCTCTCTATCGACTCTATCCCTTCCATGCAGCCTCTTTTCTAGGCTGAAGAGCCCCAAGCGCTGCTGTCTTTCTTCATAAGGGAGGTGCCCCAGCCCCGTAATCATTTTTGTTGCTCCCCTCTGCACCTTTTCCAGCTCCACTATGTCCTTTCTGACGTGCGGCGACCAGAACTGTACACAGTATTACAGGTGTGGCCTTACCATCTATTTGTACAATGGCATAATTGGCTGATTGATACATTTGGGTGTTTTATTCTCAATAAAACAGGGCCTGTTGAGGGCCTGTTGCCATCAGAGGGTCCACTGGGCTAAGCTGATTCCGAAAATGTCAGTACTGGTGACCCAGTGCAGCACTGGGAGCAGATGGGGGTGCCTTGGGGCACCCCAGTGCAGGGCTCCCAGCAATCTGATGCTGACACCGATAAAAGCTAAGGCACCAGGTTCTTCATAACTAGGGGGTGGGGGTGTTTTTTGGCAATATTTTTTTCCAAAATTTCTTGATTAAAATAGCAGATTGCAGTGTTATGTGTTTTCATTCTACATTCTCAATCCAAGTTATCATTTTTATTCACGTTAAATGCTTTACAAATGTACTAGGTAGGTGATCTAGTGTCAGCAGATGCAGCCACAGTATTATTTCTAATTGGAAAAGTGCTTTATTTTAATTTCTGGAAAATACCCTAAACACCAAAATGCGGTGTTTTGTGGTTTTATTCAGATATTTTAACAACCAACAGTGGTTGTCGACGCCCAGAAGGCGGTTTTCAACCAATAGAACCTCACCTCTATTCATAACATTTCACACTGCAGAGGCTTATTTTGAACGGTTGATAACGGATTGCAGATCGAACGCCTTTTGGGCTTTTAAAACAGTGCAGGACAGATTGCTTCCGAGTAAATGAATACAGCAGATAGAGCTGAACACCAGCAACGTATTGGTGGGGGGGAGTTGGGAACGCTGGGCAGTGATCCTTGCTATGGAATACCGTGTCTTGGAAGTGCTTTCATGTGTGGAACGTTGAAGTACGATGCTGCATTTTGAAATAGTGAGGGGGCAGATCTGGACCAGCTCTGTGGCACCACTATTGGACTGCAGTAGTGTAGTTGGGGAGGGGGAAACAGTAAGTACTGCAGGCATTGCAATGCTCTGTATAAGCAGCCCCTCTCACCATCAGAGCCATTCCAGGACGGAAATGCACAGGATCCAACAGTGAGTGGGAGGAGCTGTTTACATAGTGCATTGTGGTGCCTGCAGTACTTACCATTTCCATGCACACACACACACACTCTGTAGCTATGCTACAGTTAGGCTGGAAATATTTTAATGATTGGTTGGTCTTTTCAAGCCTTTGGCTGCTGCATGGGGTCAATAAAGATCTGACGGGCCTCTAAACCATGGTAACCATGTGATAAATCTTTTGGAGAGCCTGATAAGGCCTAGAGCAGTGGTTCCCAAACTGTGGGTCAGGACCCACCAGTGGGTCACAGCCATATGGAAAAAAATGGATCGGCCATATTAAAAATATTGGAAGGTGGGATGCTGGATAGAGGGAGGGCTGTGTGGTTGTTTTGCTTGTGTCAATAAAAAAAGACTAAATCACTTGGCTGTTGGAAAATGACAGAAAACTACCCAAATTATTGCTGCATTCTCAGAAAAGCCGCAGATTTTAACATCATAATGACAGCACTTCCGGCCATGACATCAGTTCTGGTGGGTCCCAAACAGACTGTCTTTCTAAAAAGTGGGTCCCGGTGCTAAAATGTTTGAGAACTACTGACCTAGAGGCTGCAGTTCAATCCACGCTTACTTGAGAGGAAGCCCCATTGACTATAATGGGATTTATTTCTGAGTAGACAGGCATAAGAGGAGGAGGGCTGTAAGACCCTGCTGCTCTGGAACAAAGCACCACCATTTCTGATTTGGGCCCGTTGCCCTGCTTATTTTCCGCTCACTGTGGCTTTCTTTCCTGGAATGGACTTCAGGCAGGCCTACTAGAAATGTTCCTTTCTATCATTACTGTTGTAATTATTCTTATTCTTGGGAGGAGTAACTATATAGCATGCAGTGTGCCACTCTGAATCACTTCAGAAGTATGAATGGGATTTGAGTGCTTGTGTTGATTCATCAGGAAACCAAGCTTGGATTTAAGATGCTTGAAAAATTCATTAAATCCAGTCATCTGGTACTTTTGTTGTCCCCTTTAGTCAGATGGCATGGATTGATTTCAAACTCCAGAACCGTCTGAATATAGAAACTATTTGTGCATGCATTTTAAATCTAGCAAAGCAAAAATTGTCTGCAGCCATAGCCATTAAATGAATTTGGATTATTAATTGAATATATGCTAGCTTTGGCAAAGTTAAAAACATAACCTGTATTGTCTAAATTTTCATTATACAAATGTCTTGATGAGTTTATAGTTTTATTTTTAAAATATGTGTTCTACCTTTTGCCAAATAGGGACATGTGTCAAATACATAGCCAAGTGCTTCTCTCCATCCATGTAACATATACATGCAGTTTTATGGTATGGCACCTTAAAGGCTACTGGCTCAGTTCTGGAGGCCTCCACAAGGTAAGGGGACATTTCTTCCCTTACATTGGGGTTGCATTGCGGCTGCATCAGAGCTGGAAAGCTGGATAGAATTGGGCCCTAAGAGTTCTTGTGGCATAAACCCTATACTAAGAGTTCTTATGGCATAAGAATTCTTGTAGCATAAACATCTACAAATTAGAGCAGTGGTTCTCAAACGTTATAGACCGGGCACTCATTTAGACTGTTTAGAATGGCTCTCATGTTGAGACCCACTGGAAGTGATGTCATTAACCTGGAATCTGTCATCGTCGGAAGTGACATTGTCAAGCAGGAAGTGCCGTCAGTATGATGTAATCAAATGACACTCCCAGAATGCAAACTGGTATTCTTGGACTGAAGCAAATGCACAACCATGAAACATCCCTGACAGAAAGCAAGATTAGAACAAAATATTATGTAAAAGCATTGAATTAAAAATTAAAAATTATTTTTTTATTTAAAAAACCCTCACTTGAAAATTCAAACTGTTAATACTCCCAAAAGGAATATAGCAAGAATAAGGTCTGAAGTTTCAAAGATGGCTGCTCCAAGCTTTCCGTGACCCACCTGACATCATCAGGTCATGACCCACCGAGTGGGTCCCGACCCACAGTTTGAATAATACTGAGGGTGCAATCCTAACCAATTTTCCAGCACTGACATAGCTGTGCCAATGGGGCATGTGCTGCATCCTGGAGTGGAGTAGTATTCATGGAGCCTTCCTCAAGGTAAGGGAATGTTTATTCCCTTACCTTGGAGCTACATTGCTCTTACCCCAGTGCTGAACAGTTAGGATTGTGCCCTGAATTGGAGTCCACCTATCAGATGCACAAAATGTGTTGCGGTGGGGTCAAAAGGCCATGAAATGTAAGAGGTCCAATCTGATGTTATATTACAACACTCAGATATGTTTTTTGCATGGTAAGCACAGTGACTACTCACAGCAGCAGTCAGACAATAACACCATCTTTTTCTGCTCCTGCTAATTGGGCAAGAGGCACTTGAAAAAGTGGTGCTCCTCTTATATTTAGCAGGGGGGTAGTAATTGTTCCTCTACACCCCTGCACAGTGTCTTTTCTAATGGCTATTGCTGCTGGTGTTGTGCATTTTTTAATATTGTGAGTCCTTTTGGGACAGGGAGCCATTTTATATTATTATTATTATTAGTATTTGCCTGTAAACTGCTTTGTGAACTTGAAAAGCGGTATATAAATACTTTGATGGATGGATGGATGGATGGATTGATCTTTCTATCTTACTAATACAGCAACCTGTAGCGGGAGAGAAATGTTTCATCTTTACTGCACCCTAAGCAAATGCAATGAAACTTACGGATGTATTTTAGTTCACAAATGGCAACGCAAAAGTCCGTTCTACGTCACCAGCACTGTTTTCTGGGAAACGGAAACTCAAATGTGATCGTTGGGTAGAACCTTTAACCAATTTCAATGGCAGCATTAAAAGCCCACCTCCTAGTCTTCAGATGAGAGTAGTATAACGCCTTGACGGGGGCTGAGTGGAACCACACATTCCTGGGTGCCCCAAGGGGTTGTAAGGACTCAGAAATGTTGCTTGGCGTATCGTCTTTAAAGGGCATGTGGACTCCCACACTGAAAGCAACAGTAATTGCCCACCTGTCCCCACTACACAGCCCCCCCACAATCTGTCATTTAAAAGTCATCAAAATAAATAGCAGGAGCACTTGGTGCTTTTGGAGCTTGCTCTTTTTGTGCCTTTGAGACACCCACGTGCAAAGTGTTTTTTTTTTTTTAATCTCCAGTAACATCTGGCCCTTTTGTCTCTGATCTTCCCTGGAAGCAAAATATTGTGATTTGTTGTGTGCAAAGATGTACAGCAATTTGTCCTTATGCGTACAAGCCTGTTCTCTAAGTACTAGTTGCCAGAGAGTGTGTTCCTTGGAATCTTCGAACTTGTCTTCTCTGTTTTCAGTGCAAGCAACACCAGCTTGCCAGCCTGCTGTAACCTTCTCCTTTGCTTTTGAAACTAGCTTTAGAGCACCAGAGGCGTACCAGGGCGAAACCGCGCCCATGGCACGCAACGTCACGACGTCGTGACATCACGACGTTGCGGGGTGTGGCTTCTGTCCACCATGTTAGCTAACATGGCGGGCAGAAGCCAAGCCCCGACTCCTTGTCTCCTGGCTGCCGCTGGCACTTTAAGGCCAGCGGCGGCCAGGAGACGCCAGCACCTCCCCGGTAATGCCGCGGCTCAGGCGTCCTCTTGGGCGTTGCGAGGGGGAGCTAAGAGCCATGGGCGCCCCCCAGGCAAATGGCACCCATGGCTCTTGCCACCCCTTGCCACACCCTAGATCCACCCCTGTAGAGCACAGTTTTACCTGGAGTTAGGCCAGCAAAGTTTGGCCGGCACAAGGGCCACCATAAAGCACGTTTGGAGAACTCTCAGAGTCAGGGAGGATGGTGCACATCTGTGTGCTGGCTTCTCTGACTCAGAGAGTGGTCCAAATGCACTTTACAGTGGCCCTTGTGCCAGCCAACCTTTACGGGCCTAACTATGCCAGCCTAACTCCAGGTTAGGTGTGCACTCTTAGTTGCACGGGCAAGCTAAAAACTATTTTTCTCTCATCTTGTTTTTGTTTTAAATCATTTCATATTCTATTATGAAATCTGGCACTCTTCAGATGTGAATTTTGAAATTTGACCCCCAATGAAGTTCACCTCCTCCTTCTCCCCACCCCCACAATTCCTATAATGCGCCCTTCATTTCAGAGCTTATGGATGAGGCTGCAAAGTGCGGGGGGCAGCTGTCTCTTATTTTCAGGGTAGCTCATGGTTTTCACATAGGCCAGTAAAATTTCAATAATAGAATTTCATAAGAACATAAAAAGAGCCTTGCTGGATCAGGCCAAAGACCCACCTAGTCCAGCTTCCTGTATCTCACAGTAGCCCATCAGATGCCTCAGGGAGCACATGAGACAACTAGATGCCTGCATCTCATTGCCACTCCCCTGCATCAGGCATTCTGAGGTAGCCTACTTCTATATGGAGGTTGCACTAACTGTCATGACCTGTAGCCTGCAATGGACTGTTCCTGTCCAGAAATCTGTCCAGTCACCTAGGCCAGTCGCCTTCACCAGCTCCTGTGACAAGGAGTTCCACGAATTAATTTCCCACTGGATAAAAAAATGCCTCAGGGAGCAGAAAAGACAACAAGATGCCTGCATCCTGTTGCCACTCCCTTGTATCTGGCACTGAGATAAAATTCTGAGGTAAATATGAGGTAAATAAAACAAGATTTGCCATCCTGTCTGTGGAGAGGGAGCTATAACAACTTGCAACCCAATCTGGACCTTAAGAACATAAGAAGAACCCCCCTGGATCAAGCCAAAGACCCATCTAGTGCCGCTTCCTGTCTCTCACAGTGGCTCACCAGATGCCTCAGGAAGTACACAACAAGATGCCTGCATCTCGTAAGCACTCCCCTGCATCTAGCATTCTGAGGTAGCCTCCTTCTACAATAAGGATGTTACACTCCCTGTCATGGCCTGTGGCCTGCAATGGACTTTTTCTCCAGAAATCTGTCCAATCTCCTTTTAAAGGCACCTAGGTCAGACGCCATCATCACCTCCTGTGGCAAGTAGTTCCATGCATACCCCATAATGCCCCATGCATGTCCCCCCCCCACACACACACACTCTGCTTTGGTTTTTATCAAATAGTATGTGAACAAATAAAAACATTCACAATGTATATAGGGAACACTCCCAACCCGGGATGAGGATTAAGTTTGTGAAGTACACGATCTCTATCAAAAGCATTAGCCTCCTGCCCAAATCCTCCCATTTAGGCAGTGTGAGTTCTTGTTACGTTATTAAATTTGGCCATGTATATCCTCATTAATTACATTGAACTGGGTCTCATTTCTAAGGAAACCTCACAACACTTTTGAAGATACAGCGATAAAACAGTGGGATGTTAATTTGATAGAAGCCCATTGAGAAGCTTTGGGTTAATTCTTGGAGTAATTCTTAATTATTTGCAAGGATTTGTTAACCTTGTTTGCAGAAGAGCTCTGCTGTCCCTTCAAATATCGGAAAAACACACAGGAATTCCTTTATATATATACCACCAGGGCAGGTTCTTGATTACAGATTTACCACTGTAAATATGCTGGGGAAGAATTGCAATAACAGAGGTGGTAGTCTGGAAACAAGGCAGGACTATCCAAGTCTGTTCAACCCCTAGAGTGTTGGGTCTATGGGCTATGTGGCTTCTCTCTGTCCCACGTGCAAATTGGTCTACATGAGTGAAAGAGTCTAAAAGTTTTGAAAATAAGCATTATCTGGGCCATAAGAACATTCAATGTGGTGTGAAGTCATCCATCTCCTCTCTTACCAGTAAATCAGAAAAATCTCCCTTTACCTGACTGCCACGGAACTGTAAATTAGATAAAATGTTTGGATCAAAACACTCCCCCCCAGATAGCGCCACATCCTGTAATGCAAACACCCTCTTTGCATTCAGAAATTCATCACAGTTCCCAGGGAAAAGTCTTGCAAGTCTGTTTCTTACGGATGTTCTTGAAAAGATTAGGAATCGCATGAAGGACTCTTGAAAAGCTTTTCTTTGGACTTTCCTATTGAATTAGCACTCCACTGATTCAATACATCGACTGTGTTAGAAGAGCAGGTAGACGCAATGTTCACAGCTGAAGTGGAAACAGCAGGCTCTGCAATAAAGTCTGCTTCAGATGATTCATTAGCCAGAGTCACCTGAAACACAAGAAAGAAATTGTGCGGCCCAACCTTACCTGCGGCCCAATACTAACTAGGGCCTGAGTCAGTGGAACATGTGTTCTGCCAGTGCATGCTTCGCAAAAGCACCATAAAGCCCAGGCGCACTGGCAGGAAGACTAGAGCCTTCCTGTGTGCACTGATGGAGCAATGGAAGCCTGCTGGACCAGGTAGGTTCCATGCAGGGGCGGGGAAAGGGGAGTGGAACGGGGTAGGGGGAGTGCAGAATGGGACAGTGACAGGGAAGGGGGTGGATGGATTGAGCGTGGGAGGGGTAGGTTTGGTGGCAGTGATGCACACCATATCCAACCCCTTTCCTGGGTCTGATCCACCTGCATGGATCAATGTGGACTTGCGCCAGTGAATTCACTGGCACAAGTTCATGCTGACCCATTGGAGCTCCTGGGGTTTAACCATGGGCAAGAGGACAAATGTTCCCTTGCCCCAAGAAGACCTCCAGCAGCCTCCAATCCTCCACAGGTTGCAGAATAGCCAGTGCTGGCATTCTTGCATCACTGTGTGGGGTTCACTTAGGATTGCGCTGTTGGCCATTAATGCTGGATGCATGTCACTTTGGATTTGAGTTGTCTTCATTTTGTTTCTGTCTTCAGTGGGAAGTTTTGCTGGGGTATCTCGTTAGGCTGGAACTAGACTTTATTACCTGTGCATGGCTGCTTCCAAAATGGCAGCCACATGCCTAGTTTCCGTGTGTTTCACCCCTTCCGCTTTACTTCATTAGCTTCTGCTGACATCATGACAATCATAATACCAAAACACAAGTAAGGACACAATCCAAACCTGGAGTTAGGCTGGCAGAGTCAGGCCAACAAAGTTTGGCCGGCATAAGGGACACCATAAAGTGTGTTTGGACCACTCTCGGAGTCAGAGAGGCCAGCACACAGACGTGCAACATCCTCCCTGACTTTGAGAGTGGTCCAAACATGTCTTACGGTGGCCTTTGTGCCAGCCAAACTTTGCTGGCCTAACTGTGCCAGCCGAACTCCAGGTTAGGATTGCGCTCTAAGTTGTAGAAGACATTACAGAAGGGGAGCTAAGGGAACTAGGCGCATGATTGCTCTGTGTGTGTGGCAGTCCTATACTCACAGTTAGTTCCATCCTTTGTTGAAAATACCATCTGCAAAGTGATTGTCGCCGGCTGTGAAATCAGAGCCACGCTAGACCTGCTGTTAGTCACTTCATTAGCCTTGATGTGCTTGTTCTTTCTCGTATGTAAATAGCACACACGGAAGGGTGTGCACACATAATGTGAACTCAGACTGTAGCAGAGGATGGGGGACACACACATGAACCCTGACTGCCCACTGCAGTCCTGATGCAGAATAAACTCCATTGTGCTGTTTACTCAAGGTACACAACTCAAGGTAAAGTCAGTAGAAGCTTTTTCCCCGCTCCGGTGTAAATAGCACCAGGGGAAGGGGGCCTATTTTGAATGGAGATTGTGGTGGGTATACGGTGAAAGCTTTCCTGACTCCTTATATAGACCCAATTGGGATTCCCCCATTCCATGCACTGTTAATTAAGGAAAATAAAACAGACACAGCCAAATGATATGACTAAGGGTGCAATCTTGACCTGCACTGGAATAGGCAGGCTGGCTCACTTGCGCTGTATCCTAATGACATTATGAGGTGGCAGCAGCTCAGCACAGGCCAAGGAAAATTTCCCCCTTGCTCCAGGGTAAGCCCCAGCCAGTCCTATGGGGCTGCTCAGATCTGTGCCCGCAAAAGAGCAGGTGCAAGTACATGTGGCCAGGAGCGGCCTGAATTGGGGCCTCCCAGTCCAGGGACAGGGGTTTGCACATGGCCCAATGGCTGTGTCCCGTCTCCACCCCATCTCCACCCAAGATGCTGCCCCGTTACGCCTCCTG
This sequence comes from Lerista edwardsae, assembly GCA_029204185.1. Lineage (NCBI taxonomy): Eukaryota > Metazoa > Chordata > Lepidosauria > Squamata > Scincidae > Lerista > Lerista edwardsae. The sequence continues at coordinate 7,607,212 of JAJKFI010000017.1, read as the reverse complement.
CCCACCTCTGGTGTGCCCTTGGCCCAGCGACTGAATTCGCGGTGCAGACGTGCCTCACAGCACATTTGCAACAGCACTGATCCAGCACAAGAGCACTGCGCCGGTGCAACACCAGGTTAGGATTGCGCCCTAAGCCCTAATTGTTTGCCCTTAGGACAGCTTTGTGATAGACGGGTCTATGAACAGCCAGTAGCCACGGTGACCATGTGGACCACGGGGTTAGAGGCAGCAGGTTTCTGAATTACAGTGGTTGTAGTGGAGCACCGTTGCCTTCATGCCCTGCTTGGGGTCCCTTCAGAAGCATCTGGTTGACTATTTTGTTAAAAAGATGATGCTGAATTAGATGGGCTTTTGGCCTGATGCACCAAGCATCTTCTTTTGTTTGGTCTTATGGAATAACTATGGCTATCTCCTTTTTTTTGTTTTGTTTTGTTTTTAACTAGGACAAATAGCTAGATGACTGTGCAACCCTCCTTCAAACTGGCAGGGAAGTAAGACTTTGAAATGGGAGATGGGAACTGACATGTGAACTCCATCTTCTCAAATAGGGTGGCCCCATTGCAGCAGAGTTCTGGTGCTTTTGAACTGGGTCTGACTTGAAATTGGACTTGCACACTCCTCCACCTTAACATAAGAACATAAGAAGAGCCCTGCTGGATCAGGCCAAAGGCCCATCTAGTCCAGCTTCCTGTATCTCACAGCGGCCCACCAGATGCCCCAGGGAGGCATGAGACAACAAGATGCTTGCATCCTGTTGCCACTCCCTTGCACCGGGTACTCTGAAGTAGCCCACCACCAATGTAAGGAGGTTGCACAATCCACCATGGCCTATAGCCCACGATGGACCTTTCCTCCAGAAATCCGTCCAATCCCCTCTTAAAGGAACCCAGACCAGATGCCATCATCACCTCCTGTGGCAAAGAGTTCCACAGATTAACTACCCGCTGGGTAAAAAAGTACTTCCTTTTATCGGTTTTAACTCTCCCAACCCTCAGTTTTAGCAGATCCCCCTGGTTCTGGTATTTTGAGAGAAGGAAAAGAACATCCCTCTATCGACTCTATCCCTCCCGTGCATAATTTTGTATGTCTCAATCATGTCCCCCCTCAGGCACCTTTTTTCTAGACTGAAGAGCCCCAAACGCTGCAGTCTTTCTTCATAAGGGAGGTGCCCCAGCTCTGTTATAATTTTCGTCGCTCTTTGCTGCACCTTTTCCATCTCCACTATGTCCTTTTTGAGGTGCAGCAACCAGAACTGGACACAATATTCCAGGTGCGGCCTTACCATCGATTTGTACAATGGCATGATAATATTGGCTGTTTTATTCGCAACCCCTTTTTTAATTACCCCAAGCATGGAATTGGCCTTCTGAATTGCTGCCGCACACTGGGTCGATACCTTCATTGAATTGTCCATCAGCACCCCAAGATCTCTCTCTTGAGCTGTCACAGACAGCTCAGAAACCCATAAGCCTATAGGTGAAATTTTGGGTTTTTGCCCCAATGTGCATCACTTTTCACTTGTCTATGTTGAAACGTATCTGCCATTTTGCTGCCCATTCCCCCAACTTGGAGAGATCCTTCTGGAGCTCTTCACAATCCCTTCTGGTCTTCACCACCTGGAAAAGTTTTGTGTCATCTGCAAACTTGGCCACCTCGCTGCTTATCCCTGTCTCCAGGTCATTTATGAACAAGTTGAAAAGCATTGGCCCCAAGACAGATCCCTGGGGCACTCCGCTTTTCACCTCTCTCCATTGTGAAAATTGCCCATTGTCCCCCACTCTCTGTTTCCTGTCCCTCAACCAATTCTGAATCCATAAGAGGACCTGCCCTCTTATTCCCTGACTGTGTAGTTTCTTCAGCAGCCTTTGGTGGGGGACTGTGTCAAACGCCTTCTGAAAATCCAGGTATATGATATCCACAGGTTCACCCACATCCACGTTCCTGTTGACCTTTTCAAAGAATTCCAAAAGGTTTGTGAGGCAGGACTTACCCTTACAGAAGCCATGCTGACTTTCCTTTAGCAGTACTTGTTCCTCTACATGTTTTAGGATTTTAGTTTTGATGAGGCTTTCCACCATTTTACCCAGAACAGACGTTAGGCTGACCGGCCTGTAGTTTCCAGGGTCCCCCCTTCTCCCTTTCTTAAAGATTGGCATGACATTGGCTATCCTCCAATCCTCTGGCACCATGGCCGTTTGAAGGGACAAGTTGCATACTCTAGTTAAGAGGTCAGCAACTTCGTTCTTTAGTTCCTTAATAACTCTTGGATGTATACCATCTGGGCCTGGTGACTTATTTATATGTAGTTTATCAATTTGATCTAAAACATCTTCCTTATTCACCATTATCTGCTTTAATTCCTTAGTTAGGAAGGGCTGTTCGGGCTGTGGTATCTGCCCAAGTTCTTCTGCTGTGAAGACGGACGCAAAGAATTCATTTAATTTCTCTGCAATCTCCAAGTCCCCTTTTATCTCATCTTTCCCTCCCTCACCATCCAGCGCCTCTCTGGCAGGTTTCCTGCTTCTAACATATTTGAAGAAGCTTTTATTATTCCCCTTGTACTTCCTCCTAATCTTTGCTCACCCCCCCCCCAAGCCACTTGGATGGAGGATCGTGTCTCTTTATGTTGGGGAAGAGGATAACAGGGAGGGGTGGGCAGGAGCATCATTTCGTACTAGGCATCTGGAAGTGACCCCTTGTGCATCGTTTCCTGCTAAAGGAAGTCCTAGCATTCGTTTCTGCCAAGGAGAAATCAGCATGTCATTCTCCTCATCCCTATAATGCAGGGCTGTCAAACAGAAGGCCTGGGGAGGGAGGCTATTCTAAAGTGGGCATAGGATTTCAGAAAGGGAATTTGGTGGGACTAATAATCCAGAAAAAGGGTGGCAGCACATTATTGAGCAAGTGTTTTGCATTCAGAAGATCCCAGGTCAATCCCTGGCATCTCCAGATACAAAGACTGAAGGGCTGGAAAATGTGTATGGACATCATTAGAGTGTGGCTGGAAACAATAGAGTCATGGATCCCAGTCCATGGGGAACTCCTCAGGATATGGGAGAAGTTGATATTATTTATTTATTATTATTTATTAGATTTTTATCCCGCCTTTATGCCCGAAGGCACCCAAGGCGGCATTACAAAAAATATATAATTTAACATTAAAAAACAATATTAAAACAATATAAAAACAATATAGTAAAAACAAAATTAAAACAAAACAATAGAATTTAAAAACAAGCCCTGTGGATCATAAGATATAAAATATAACACACCAGCCAGCCAGCCTGTCAACAATTAAAAGCTTTTTGAAATAAAAAGGTCTTCAGCCCCCGCCGAAATGTTAACAAGGAGGGAGCAGTTCTCAGTTCTAAGGGGAGGGTATTCCAAAGTTGGGGGGCCACCACCGAGAAGGCCCTCTTCCTGGCCGCCGCCCCTCTCACTATATGGTATATAGTATGTTATTTATACTAACACTATATGTTATAGTATGATATGGTATGTTATGGTATGGCTAGGCAGGGAACAACTGGAAAGGAGCTCTCTCTTCTGTCTTGGGCCCAGTTTGTGGATGGCAGGATAGGGTAGCTGGTGTGTGCATGCTCAGGCATAGATACCACAAGTTTTGTGTCCAGGGGCATCCTAAGAGTTGGTGCAAACCCTTACAGGGAAAATACAACCCACTGAAAACAAAAGGTGCAGTGAAATGCACATTATCTACAGAGTTGTACAGTTTACAATTTTTTTAAAAAAAAAACTCACAGCGTGGTGGAGAATTCCTAAAGCAGCTGGTGCATTTTGGAAATAAGATCAGGTGACTTTGCACAGTAAAATCCGTGGAGAAATTCAGATGAGAATTTGGGAGGCATCTTGTTACAAGCCCCATTTCTGCGGCAGCTCAAATTACCAATTGTGAATGACATCATGTTCCAAATCCACTTCTTTCAAAAAGCTTCCATTAAAAACGTGTTGGTCTGACTTTCATCCACTGCTGTCGAGTCGAGGAGGTCACAGGTACCTCTTTCCACATTTAAGGCCTTTCACTTGAATGTATTGATTCCGCTTGGGCTTATATCATGCGCCGTCCAGAGGAAGGGCCAGCAGGCAGCATTTCCATGCCCTGTGCTCTGCTCACAACCAAGCACCCTTAAGCAGCTGTGCCCTTGGTTGAAAGGGATGTGGCCCACTGGTTCAATTCCAAGCTCAATTAACTTCTAAAAATAATAAAAAAGGATAACTTCGGTGACCGCCTGGGGTGATGTGTTTGGCAGAGGGCTCAGGAGGAACGGCAAGAGTAAATTTCATCCTCTGTTGACTCCCATCGTGTCCATTGCAATAGGTCAGCAGAGCATAACAAGAGGCTGTGCAGAATTACGAAGGGAAGAGCAGAAGTCAGCGGTGTCCCCGATCCAGCAAGAGTTTGTGGCTGGCTGAAAGAATGCCTAAACTTACAGTATATTCCTTGGTCTTCAAGGGCACTTCGGGTGGGAGGGGGGCAACTAAACATCATAGGGGCTCAAGAAGGACGCACTGCCATTATAGACACGCACGTCTTTGTGGCTCCTACACTTTCTTTTCTTGGCTTAAGACACATGCAAGTTGCAGCCCCCAAACCTGCTTAACTTCCTGAATTTGCTTTCCTCAGCGGCTCAGGCTAACAGTCCTGCTCTTACTCTATACGATCCCTGGATTTGGCCCAATCTGTTGAGGCCTACTTCTGGTGAAAAGGAAATGTCTTGTGTGGATAATGAAGGGCCCAGCTCATCTTTGGTGCAGCTCAGGGGTGATTCTGAGGGGGATGGCACCCAGGGCAGTGATGTCATGTAGCCAGGACACTCCGGAACACCGTGCTGGTTGTTCCATGAAGGGCTGGCTCCGCCCACTGCAGTCGGTCCCAGTAGCTACTTCCTGTGTTCCGGTTGTTGGCGCAGGTAGATTCCACCACTGACCCAGGAGTGTGCCCTCCAGCAGATGCCCCCTGCCCCCACCCTCCCCGCAGCCTCACGCCACTGCAGCCCCCCTTCAAGAAGGGGTGGAAGCCACTTCTCAGAGCAACCAGGAGCACTCCAAAGGGCCACACACACACGCCCCTATTGGAAGTGTCAGGCTGGCTCTTTGGAGCTGTGCCAGTTTGCTCCGCTTCGGTTCTTGAAGTGACCAAATGCAGCTTCCCAGCCTCTTGGTAAGTTTGCGGACAAACATGCATATTTTAAGAGCCGACATTGTGCATCTCTGAGGCGGCTGCAGCGACGTGTGGACGCATATGGTTGCTACAGTCAGCGGACTCTTTTAGGGAATGCTGCGGTGACAATCCACAGATGGCCGCATGTCCGTACACTGCAGCGGAGTTGACTCTCTAATCCCAACCCCGGGCCTCCTTTTTCGTAATCCTTGCTGCACCAGTGCCTGGAAGGACATGAGGAGGAATTGTAGTGAGCTGCTCAACCTGCACATTTTCCTGTGTCTTCCTGCCCTACACCTTTGTGACGGCTCAATCTCTGAATCACTGGTGGGAATGCTCAAAATTTGATCACCACCAGAGAAACAGGTGCCTCTCTTGTCATCTGAATTTATCAGCTTCTGAGGAGAAAGAGTCACATATTTTCATGAAGTGTGAAGGAAGCGCTTTTCTCCCACACACTTCATATAGCATTTCTATTATTATGTATTTAGATTTCTCTCTGGGAATTTGCAGTATCTCCCCCTCCCCCCCCCCACTCCCACTCGGGCTCTTGGCTTTTTGAAAATCTACACAGCTACCCCCAGGAATTAGTTTTAAATGAAAGGCAGAGATTAACCCCAAACAAGAACAGTGCAACGTTTTTGTGCAGAACATGTAAACTGGTGGAGATTTAGATATTTCTTTCTTTTCAGTCAGGGGAGCAGAGTCGGATAGCAAGCAGCCCCCCTTTGTGAAATCTCCTCAGGAAACCTCCCTCACTGACTGGATTCTGACAGGAATAAAAAAAATACACGAGGTGGAGGCTTGTTAAAGTTTCAGAACCTGAAGTTTACACATCAAACTTTCAGCATCTGGTTGACACAGGTTCAGACTTAAATGATAGCAAGCCCCTAAATGCTTAAAATGGTGGAGGCATCAGAAGACCTGATCTGTCCTGTCAGATCTGTGACAGAGAGTGAGAGTGCAATCCTAACCTGGAGCTAGGCCGGCACAGTTAAGCCAGCAACGTTTGGCTGCCACAACGGACATCGTAAAGTATGTTTGAACCACTCCTGGAGCCAGAGAGGCCAGCACACAGATGTGTGCCATCCTCCCTGACTCCAGGTGTGGTCCAAACACACTGTATGGTGGTCCTTGGGCAGGCCAAACTTTGCTGGCCTAGCTGGCCTAAATCCAGGTTAGGATTGCACTCTGAGAGGGGAAAAAATAGGCCATGCCCCTAGAGTCACAATTCAGTGCTGATTCCTCTCTGCAGTAGTGTGCCCCCACCCTACAGACAACTGAAGGAGTACGCTCCCCAACTCCACCATAAACTCTGTTCTTTAGTGATGTCCCTCAAATTCACTGACAGCACAATCCTAAACTGTGCTGGAATAGCAAGGCCAGCTCACCCTTGCCCCGGAGGAGGCTCCGGCCTCCCTTATGGTCTCCTTGGATCTGCTAATGGGCGCATCCCAGCCCCTCCCCTGCTTTGGGCTAGCACTCCTACTGGCACACCCTCCCCCCACCCGCTTGCCCTCTTCCCAGAACTGCCCTTGCACCAGCCAAGTTTGGCTGGCACCCTTGGACTGATGCTACTGCTAACATCGGCCCAAGCCCACGAGTGCCAACATAGGGGATTGTGCCAAGAATGGGGGGGGGAGGGAAGTAAGATTGTGTCCAGCCAGGGTGACCAAATGCCCTCTTTTCTCAGGACATGTCCTCCATTTCAACCTTCTATTCTGGGTACATTTCAAAATGTTGTACATTTTAAGGTAAACAATGTATGTGCGTTAGTGCGTTCGTGTGCGCGTGTGCGCGCATGCCAGCGTCAAGAGGGGCTGCCTACTGTACATCACTCGCTTGTGTGTTTCCCCTTTGCTCCTTTGTTCGTTGGGTTCATTAAAGGAGGATAAGACACCCCAAACTCAGTATCAATGAGTGCTTTTCATCTTTATTTTGTAGTGTCTTACCTTTTTTTCTTGAGTATTCTACGTTTTGGGGTGCTGTGTCCTCGTTTGTGGTTATGATAGCTGGTCACCCTGCCTGTGGCCCTGCTCCCAATCTCAACACTCCCCCCACCTCCAGTTCGGCATTTGGTATTCTTGAGAAAGGAGTGATATGTGCATAGACCAAGGAACTGTTTTCTCAAAAATGCCAACGTAAAGCTGCCACTGGGCACGTCCGTGTCACATAGCAGTCCCATTCCCTCTCACCATATTTAGTGAACTTTTGCTTAAGAAGAAGGTTTGAGACTTGCAAAGCAGCAATGATATGGCCAATTTGTCCCTCCTGCCACTTAGGAAGATAAGAAGAGACCTGCCAAGGGCCCATCTAGTCCAGCTTCTTGTTTCTCCCAATGGTCCACCAGATGCCTTTGGGAGGATGCAAGACAACAAGATGCCTGTATCCGGTTGCCACACCCTTCCACTTAGCATTCAGAGATAGGCTACCTCTAAAACCCAAAGGTTTCTTTTATTATTATTATTATTATTATTATTATTATTATTATTATTATTATTATTATTATTATTATTATTATT
>JAJKFI010000017.1:7587048-7599501 GCA_029204185.1 Lerista edwardsae | reverse complement strand
TTATTATTATTATTATTATTATTATTATTATTATTATTATTATTATTTGAAGAATGTGTATCCTACCTTTTCCATGTCAAAGCAAATGCCGAAGGTGGCTTACACGGGCAGGCTAGTCTATAGTAAACCACCCATTTTCAATTGTTGTTGTTGTTGTTTTTACAAATATGCAGTATTTTGTGATTCACCCAATCCTCAATCCCAGATGTAGCCTCTTCTCTGGCTGCATACTAAAGGTTGCATACGATCGCCATGGTTGATAATGTGTGATGGATTTTTCCTCTGTCTGTCCAATCCAGCGGCGTCATGCAGCCGGAACACTGGGCGGGAGGAACGGGTGAGCGGCAGCCCGCCCGTTGCGTACCGCTCCATTTCGCCGTCTTCCCCGTCCCCGCGGGAGTGGAGAAGACAGCAAAACAGAGCGGTACGCAAAGGGCGGGCTGCCGCTCACCCGTTCCTCCCGCCCAGTGTTCCGGCTGTATGACGCCACTGGTCCAATCCCATATTAAAGGCATGTTGTAGGCCTTTACAATCCCACGTTGTAGGCCTTTACAACACTGTGCCATCACAACATACTGTGGTAAAGAGTTTCACAGCCCCCTCCCTGAAAATTGAGGCTCCAGTCTTTAAAAAAAACCTCCTAAGTTTGTTACAAGGTCTCTGTTTTTTTTTTTTAATGGAAATGAGTTTCCTTCCCATCTAACTAGAGGCAAAGTTGCTGGTGTATGCTATTGGTGGAAAGCCTGAAGGCATTTATATCTGCAGCCATGATTATGTGAATTAAGTGTACACCGTACATACATTCCAGCCTCCAGATTCTTCCTCCTCCCCCCCCCCCCGGGCTATGGAGAGTTCCTGCTGCAGGCTCCTGCGGCCATGTCATTATTGCCACTTACTAAAATGACCACTTTCCCATTTTTAATTGGAATTTTGTTGCTGTTGTGGCTTTATAGGCTGTTTGTTTTGCTGATGCAAGCCACTTTGAGCTTCCCTGCAGGGATCGGACAGGCAGGATATAAACGCTTTAAAATAAATGAATAATTTCATGACAAGGCAATGCGCTCACATCCTTTTTAGGAGTGACATCAGGTTCACGCTAAAGTGTGTCTTCTCAGAGAGCATTTTAGAGATGACAATTGCTGGAAATTTGATCTCGGCATATATAGTGTGACCATGATGATAACGTTCCTCCTCCGCAGTGGGAAGGACATACACTAATCGACCTCGACTCCCATTGTTTCCTTTTGAATTGGGATGCGTAAGTCATCCTGCTGTCAATTATCTCACAGTTGTACCATCTCCAAAGAAGACTGTTGCTTAAAGACATCTTGGTAACGCTTGTGTGCCTGGAATTAATTCTCAGTGCTCTGATTGTGTTCACGTGAGGAAGGGTGGCTGTAGAGGTTGTTCGGAATTAAGCAAATGCTTTCCCCCAATGTCAGGAAGTTCTATGCATGAAAATTCAGGACTAACAGGGCCAGCCTTAAGCCATTGTGACCAATGTCATCACTATTGGGCCGGAGGTTTAGTTGAGAGGGTTAAAGCCTCCGTTTGCCTGAAGATAAGATCTGAAGGTTCGACAACACCGGAAGTCTCCGTGAGCGGCAGACCATGAGAAGTGTGGCTGATTAGAGCTGCCTCCAGCTGCCTCTGAGAGAGGAGTTGTGCTGGGCCAGCTGTTTCTTTGGTGGGAGCAGAGAAGCCGTTTTATCAGCCAGCAGGAAGGCAATTGTGTGGCCAGAAAGAAAGACTAGACCACAAAAGTTCCATCTGTATGTTGTTGTAGTTCTTGAAAGACAGAACTTCTTTGTAATTTGTAAAAAACCCTTGCGGGTTTAGAGATAAAGCCTGCCTATGTAAACCGCGTTGAATTAAAGCCAGAGGAATAATCTAATGGCCAAAGAAAGGCGGTATATAAATACTTGCATTATTATTATTACTTGCATTATCTCACCTGCTGCAGCAGCCGAGATCTCGATGGGCTGTAGGTCAGTAGAGCGAGCACAGCAGCTTTACCTTGGGTCCTCCCATCTGCCCCTGCCTCCAAAGGGCCTAAAATGGGCCTCCTGGAAGCAGCTGGTGGAAGCATTTCCAGGTGCTGCACTTTGCATTTGGCACCACAAGCACTTTTCTTGGTGAGTGGGTGGGTGGGGGGCTTGGGAATGCCCCGCATTGGGCCCTGCTGCTCCTAGAGCTGGCCCTGATGACTGATACCCAGCCTGGAGCTCTCTCCCCCACCCTTTGTGCAAGTGGAGTAACGCTTACCCATATATAGGATTACCCATCCTTTTCCGGATGTCAGAAATCCAGACTCTTCCGAAATCCAGACATCTTTGTCCAAAACTTAAAAAAAAACAAAAAACTTTCTGTTGAAAGAAAGTCTTGAGCTCATTCCCATGTATAGGCTGTACGTTCTATTCTCTGCTTTGTGGTGTGTGCCTTTGTTGAAAAACATCAAAGAGGTCAGCAGACACTCGTGTGGGTAACAATGAAAAGAGCAAAAGGAAGCAGTTCTCCTTGTATTTTTGCCATTATTCCAAAATCCAAACACATTCCCGTCCTAAGCAATCTGGATAAGGGATACTGAACCTGTACTACATAGACATAATCACGCAGTATGTTTCCCTGGCTTATCCTTGGCGGCGGTTGCGACTGCTACTGGTAGCACAAGGAAATGCACAATGTCAGGCCATGCACTGGGGTTGCCCATGTCAAGCGGTCACTGAGAGTGCCATCCGATACTGCACCTGAATGGCAAGACCGACAGGCCTGTGCCAGATCCAGTGCAGTGTATGGGAGGCTGGAGCCTCCCCAGTGGTGTCATTCAAATGATTTAGGAACAGGAACTCACTTTTGATTGGTACTTGTCGGGAACCCGGAACCAGCCATAGAGCCCGTTAGGATCTGGAATGCCCGTTCTGGTCCATTTCCCCTGAATGACATCACTGCCTTCGCCCCCCTAGGAATCCGGAGTCGCTCCCTTTAACCCTGTGAGTGCCGGCCAACCGAGAAGAAAAGCTCTTTGCAGAGGAATTGGGAGGGGGGAGGAGGGAGAGTGAAGTGGGCGGAGTCAGCCCTAATTTTAACTAGTGGAACTGAGTTCCCCCGCGTTCCCCCTGCATGACATCACTGAGCCTCCCAAATGCACTCCTCAGATCTGTGCCTGCTAAATTGCAGTCACAGATCCGAGGAGGCCGCGCGGCCTGAATCTGGGCTGCGCGGCCTGGCAAATGGGTCTAGGAGTCGGTCTTATGGCCTGGGCCTGCCCTGCTCTTGGGTCAGCCAGCCTGCCGGCCGGCTCACTCACACCCCACCCACAGTCCACCCAGAAACACCCTCCCCCGCCCACTCCCTCCCTCGTTTTGCGACTGTGCCGGCCGGCTTTCACCAACCCGGGCAGCACAGCATGGGCACACCGAGGACTGTGCTGCCTGCAGCGCCGGTTTCAGCGCATTAGTGCCGACACGGGGGTGCCACTCGGTGCCCCAGTGTCAGCCCTAATGACGTAGTGCTGACTCAACGACGTTGCGTTGACGCTACGCCTATTATAGGATAGCGCTGTGAGTCCTTCACCGCAGCAATGGAACTGCCCACCCTCAGATCTCCTGGCCGAACTGCTGCTTCTTTAAACATTGTCAGTCAACAACAGTCAACAGGTACTTATATACCGCTTTTCAACACGACGTTCACAAAGCGGTTTACAGGCAAATAATAGTAATAAAGTTAAATGGCTCCCTGTCCCAAAAGGGCTCACAATCTAAAAAAAAAAAAAAGGCAGACCGCCCGCTACAGCCACTAGAAAACACACTGTGCTGGGGTGAAGAGGGACAATTGCTCTCCCCCTGCTAAATATAAGAGGAACACCACTGGAAAAAGTGCCTCTTGCCCAGTTAGCAGGGGTACCCATTCATCAGAAGCACATTTTTCTGTAGCCAGTCCCGGACCTACCATTGTGCCTGCAAGGGCAAAAGCCCAGGGCGCAGCATTCCTGGGGCAGCAGGAGGGTGGCCGCGAGGTGTCTCGCCTTGCCTAGAGGCGAGAAGTCACATGGCTCAAAAACGGAGCCTGGTGTGGCATGAGGGTGGAGTGGAGCAGCACAGGGGGGCAGGGGAACAGCGGAGGGGGCGGACCCCTTCCTGGGTCCACAACTGCGGATGGGTCCACAATGGTCTGTAGCCAGTGGTGTCATCTAAATGATTTAACAACAGGTACTCACTTTTGATTGGCACGTGTCGGGACCCGCCCACCGGAAGTGACGTCATAAGCCGGAAGTGAGGTAGTGGCAGGAAGTGACATGAAAAAAGCCCTTTTTGAGGCCTCAGACAATTTTAAACTGACCCAACAGTTGCAACAGTATTCCACAGCACCCCCAGAACATGTTAAGGAGGCCTGGCATCATGTGAAAGTGACCCAACAGTTCCAAAACCCCAGAGCAGCTCATTTTTCAGTGGCAAGGCAAGGCAAGGCTCCGCTCGCTGCCTTCCTGGCTCTGAGAATGTGCAGGCAACTCAAACGTGCAGGAAATTCAAACGTTGCAAGGGCGGAGTCAACGAGTGGGCGGGTGAATGGGCGGGGCCAGCTGTAATCCTAGAAACCAGTACTCGCGTACCCCTGCGTACCCCCTGCATGACATCACTGTCTGTAGCCCAAACTACAGAGAGTGCTGGCAAGGGAGGGAGCAAGCAATGGGAATATGAGCAGGAGACAGTGCCTAGAATTTGAAGGAAAACAAGCGAGCAATGATGGGGAGGGAATGTCTCTGTTTTGGACTTGAAACCAGCGCTGGACGTGCGTTAAGTTTCAGAATGTGGCATAAACAAAGGAGGGCAAACTCAACATGGTGCCGCCGTGTTAGGTCATTTCCGATTCCACAACCCTCAGACATGCCAAAGGGCAAACTAGACATCCTTTCGGTGCGTTGGTGTTTATTGTCAGGTTGAGCTGGAGCTTCAGCTTTCTGAACTTTAAGCTCAAAATCTGGAGGTCAAAATACGAGAGGTTGAAACCAGAAAGCAACTTTAAGAAGGAGAACATCTGCAAGACTTTTTGGGAAGACTCATGAATGGCAAACGTGCTTCTTTGGGCAGGCCTATCCTCACCTGCGTTGGAGCAGGCAGGCTAGCTGGCCTGCACTGTATCTAACACAGGTTTGACTGCCACTGGGATTCACCTGGGGTCTCCTTATCCTAGGGTAAGCCCCACCCAGAGGCGGATCTAAGGGGGGGCAAAACTGTAAGTTTTTCCACCACCCTTAGATCCGCCTCTGGCCCCACCCTCCCATCCCCGGAACTGCTCGGATCTGCTCCAGCAAAATCACTGGCAGAAATCTGAGTGCCCAGATCAGGCCCATGCAGCCCAGGGCGGGGGTTAGGATCCAGCCCAATGGCCCTCCCCAGGCCAGCCCACCCACAGGCCCCTCCCTCCCTCCCTCCCTCCCTCCCAGCATTCTCTTGCACTGTTGCGAACATGCCTTATGGCACATTTGCGACAGCCCTGGGCTGACGCAAGCGAGATGCGTCTGCCCAGCAAGTGCTTGGGATTGTGCCCTGAATTTTTAATAGAAGCAAGTTACAAAAAGGAAAAATGGGGGGGGGGCATTGCTACCAGTGGTGTTATGCTGCCGGAATGCTGGGCGGGACATCCGGGGGATAGACAGCCCGCCCGTCGCGTTCCTCAGCGTTACGCCGTTTGCGTAACGTACGCAAGCGGCGTAATTGGTTACGCAAACAGCGTAACGCTGCAGAACGCGACGGGTGGGCTGTCGATCACCCGGATGTCCCACCCAGTGTTCCAGCAGCATAACACCGCTGATTGCTACTACCTTCAAATATCACGTGTGCAATCTTTCATCCCCCCCCGCCCTTGAAAAATCACTGAAATGGGCTTCTGAATCCACCAGTGTGGTGTCCAGTTGTGGGTAGAGTTTTATTTCAGCCCAATATTAGCCCACTATCTCACTGTGCCCTGAAGAAGTCTTGTTTTCCTTAATCCTATGATAAAGACAGATGGAAATTATTTGGCCATTGGCTACATCCAGACTGCTCTCCGTGGCATGCAGGAGTGAATTTGAGGATCATTGGGTGTATTACTTACAAGATTCTGATGGAAGTAAAAACAAATGAAACATGAACTTATGAAAGGGCTGCAATAAAGCTGTGACTTGAATACTGCCTAATTAGCAAATACGATAAGGGAAAATCACGAAGGCTTCCCCCCCCGTCTACTTTTAACATTGAACATTTCTTTTTGTATCAAAGCTGTTCTTAAAAAAAAAAAAAAGAGCTCCTTCCACGGCACTGAAAGGATGCTCAGTTTGCCCTTTGGCGCTTCTGATAGCTACAGCCTCTGAGATGACCTAAATTAATTGAACTGAACTGTCAGTGTTGCGCATGGAACAATCATCTGATTTAGCACACTTCATTACCGTTGATGGATATGTATCTAACCTTTTCTCAAAGCCCAAACGGGATTAGAACACCAGTGTATTTAGGCTGGTTTAGAAAGCTGGGAATTTAGAACTGTATGTGTATTATTTATTTATTTATTTATTTGATTGATTGATTTTTTTTTGCCCCTCCTTTTCTCAATGTTTATGGAGCTTTATTTTATTAGTGCAGTTTTTCCTGTGTAGGCTGTTCAGTCTCTAGCATATTGAGACCCTCACCCTAGAGCTGTCATGGTACGTTATTCTTTGCGTGAACCACAAATGGAGAAACGTGTCACCTTGTACAGACTGAGGGCGCAATCCTACGTTGTGCTGGAATGGTGAGGCCAGGGGGCATGAGCCGTATCCAGAGCATTGTAGGCGTGCACATTCGCACCCTTACCCCTGGGGAGGCTCCAGGCTACCGACAGGGTTCCTTGGATCTGCACCTGCTATATAGTAGGCCGCAGATCCAAGGAAGCCATGTAGCCAGAATTGGGGCCTCACGGCCTGGGGATGGAGCCTCGGGTGCAGCGTACCGGCTGCATCCCAACCCCAACCCCCTCCCTGGGCTGGCCCACCCACCCCTGCCTAGTCCCTCCCTCCCGCCTTCCCTCTCTCCTCCCGGAACAGCCCTTGTGCCAACTGGTGCAAAGCTGGCTTGGCGCCAGCGCTCCTCAACCAACACTACTGCTAGTGTTGGCCCAAGCATTCTAGCGCTGATGCGGGGTTGCCGGTGCCCATGCATCGGTGCAAGTGATGTTGTGTGTGTAGTGTGTAGTGATGTTGTACGCCATCATGTAGCGTTGGCACAACGTCCGTTATTGGATTGTACCTGTCCGGGGTCCCCCCCGGACCCCAGCCTTACCTAGATCCGAGGGGCGCCGCCACGGACGAGGAACGGCAACAGCCTACAGCCTCCCACCAGGGCCCAAGAAGGCGCTCAGGGAAAGCAGGAGAAGGACTGGCCAGAGCGAGCCAGGCCAAAACCCTGAGGACGGAGAGGAGGGCCAGGAGTGATCCTGCCACCCCCGTGCCCTTCTGGGCAGCTGGGCCTGTCTCAGGAGGAAAGGAAGGGGTGGAGTCTCAGGGGCGGGACCTAGCCATAAAAGCAGCAAGCAGCTGGTGATGGGGGCAGTTGAGTATGGGAAGGCAGAGCAGGAGGTTGTGGAGCAACAGCCTCCTACTCCCAGGGTAAAGGACCTAGGGTGAATCTTCCTGGGGTTCCCCGCTTCCTCTCATCAACAGGTACCGATGCACCTGGTGGGGTACGAACCCCTTTGGACCAGTGGTGTCATCTAAATGATTTAAGAACAGGTACTCACTTTTGATTGGCACGTGTCGGGACCCGCCCACCAGAAGTGACGTCATAAGCTAGAAGTGATGTCGTGGCAGGAAGTGACATGAAAAAAGCCCTTTTTGAGGCCTCAGATGATTTTAAACTGACCCAACAGTTGCAACAGTATTCCACAGCACCCCCAGAACATGTTAAGGAGGCCTGGCATCATGTTAAAACCCCAGAGCAACTCATTTTTCCGTGGCAAGGAAAGGGAAGGCTCCGCTCGCTGCCTGCCTGCCTGGCTGGCTCTGAGAACATGCAGGCAACTCAAACATGCAGGAAATTCAAACGTTGCAGAGGGCGGAGTCGACGAGTGGGCGGGCGAATGGGCGGGGCCAGCTATAATCCTAGAAACCGGTACTCGCGTACCCCCGCGTACCCCCTGCATGACATCACTGCTTTGGACCCCTCGGGCCAGCCACCCCAGGACCGGGCTCGCCCCGGGGACGTGACGGCCCCCTTACCTGTTCACAAACACACCAATACACACTGGTGACCGACTGGTACGGAGCAGCAAGCTCCCATGTTTTCAGCTAGAACTGCAACATTCACATCATGCTGTCCACCTGTGGGCCGCTGAACTGGTCCTCTACAAGTTTTAACGTGGGGGCCATATTCAGCCCAACCCCATTCTCCCCCCTCCGCTGTTGCAGAGATGGCTACCACTGCAACTTGCAGGGGGCTCACCTATGGAGGTCTCCTCTGGCTAAGGAAACCTTTGCTCCTTTACCTGGGTGTAACCTCCACAGCATGGAGGGGTCTACTCAGACCTGCTCTAGCAAATTCAAGGGTGCAGCTCAGGGCTGTATTATCCACAAGGCTGACTAGGCTGAAGCCCGGGGGCACCACAGAGACTAGGGCCCGTCAATTTGGCACTGTTCCCTGCGCTCAATGTTACCCCTGATGGTACTGTTAGCCCCCAACACCTGAAAGCCTAGGAGACCGTCCATGGGTTAATACGGCCCTCGTGCAGGCCACCAAAACTGCCCCATTACTGGACCCAATCTGCCCAGGGGTGTGCCTCTACAGGGGAGGGGAATGCTAAGTATTGCAGGAGCCTGAGCTCCTGTGTAACACAACCCCTCCCCCTCGCCTCCAGAGCTATTCGCAGCTCAGGGACCCAGCTCAGTTGCTTTACTCTCATAGCTGCGATTGGCTCTGGAAGCGAGCGGGAAGCGTTGTGTTACACGCAAGCTCAGGCTCCTGCAACACTCGGTGTTTGCCCCCCCTATAGGAATGCCATTGGATCTGCCCTTCCTCCACCTTGGTCGCTGCCCCTTCCGCCCTCTCCTGTTCCATCACTGCCTCGTTCTGCCCACCCCTTTCCCTGTTGGGCCCTCCCCCCATCAACGTACCTGCAGAGGAAGGGCTCGGGAGGGGGTAGAGCCAGAACCCAGCACTTAGGCTTGATCCTAACCTCCGTCCTCAACCTGGTTGGCCTCAATCTGGGCTGCTCAGATTTGCGCCAGCAATTTTGCGAGCACAGATCTGAACAGCCCTATCGGGGGTGGAGAAGGCTGCCGCCTGCTGCTCGGTAAGGGGGATAACCTCCTCTTAACCTGCAACAAGCAGAAACCAGCCCCCAAACCCCAGGGGCCACAGTGCAGGCCACCTGACCTGCCTGTTCTCCTGTGGGTTAGTCCTGGGCTGTGGGTTTGACTCCATACAAGTCACCTTCATTCTTGGAAGGAGATCATTTTCTAGGTGAGTTGCTTGCTCTGCTAGGGTGTTGCAAACCTGGCTGAGGTGTTTTGTTTCCTCCTCCCAGTGTACAGAAATACATTTTCAGGAGTAGGGGTGGATGGCAATGGTCTGGGCAATTAGTATTAATATGGTGATAGACAGAGGGAGGCAGTCCCAAGTGTACTGTAATATTTGGGTCACATGTTACTGAACTAGTAATTCTGTAATAAAACACATCAATAATCCTAAAAGTATGAAATGCATAATAATAATAAAAGACAGCAACAAAATCTGGAAACACCAGTGCACAAACCTCATTGTTCCCATAGCAACATAAGGCTGATTATAATTAAAACAGCAGCATAACCTACTAACAACAGATACCCAAAATAAAACAGAAGAGAGCGACAAAAATGATTACGGGGCTGGGGCACCTCCCTTATGAAGAAAGACTGCAGCGTTTGGGGCTCTTCAGTCTGGAAAAAAGGCGCCTGAGGGGGGACATGATTGAGACGGACAAAATTATGCACGGGAGGGATAGAGTCGATAGAGGGATGTTCTTTTCCCTCTCTCACAACACCAGAACCAGCGGGCATCTGCTTAAACTGAGTGTTGGGAGAGTTAAAACAGATAAAAGGAAGTACTTTTTTACCCAGCGGGTAGTTAATCTGTGGAACTCTTTGCCACAGGAGGTGGTGATGGCATCTGGTCTAGATGCCTTTAAGAGGGGATTGGATGGATTTCTGGAAGAAAGTCCATCGTGGGCTATAGGCCATGATGGATTGTGCAACCTCCTTACATTAATAGTAGGCTACTTCAGAATGCCAGATGCAAGCGAATAGCAACAGGATGCAGGCATCTTGTTGTCTACTGAACTCCCTGGGGCACCTGGTGGGCTGTTGTGAGATACAGGAAGCTGGACTAGATGGGCCTTTGACCTGATCCAGTGGGGCTCTCTTATGTTCTTATATTAGCAGCAGAATAGCAAAAGTTAAAATCAATAATCAAGCCATAGGCAGCAAGGATTTTAAAAAACACACAGTTTACCCCCCCCTACACTCCCCACCCTCAAAATCCCCTACCACTCCCTAAAAATGTCTCCAGCCTTCACTTAGGCAACTGTGCCGCATTTGTATTCTCAGAAGGGTGTTTATGCATTGTTTTGGCATCGCTATGGGGACCAGTATTACCATTTGTTCAAGCGTCACCCCATATCCGTGAGGATGAGTTCCAGGGACCCCCAGGAATATGGAAAAGCAGATACAGAAGAACCCTATCTCCATGGGCCCCCTGAGCCCCTGCACTTATTAACTCTGTTTTTTACTTACGGTTGCTGCCAAGATCCAACGTTTCTTGCTATTACAAGTCGCTATAAGCACAAAGCTTGTAGGCAGGCAGGCAGGCAGGCAGGCAGGCAGGCAGGCAGGAAGACTGCATGCTAGAATGGACGACCAGAGAACATTAACAGGAAGAAGACGCTCCTACTTCCTGTTTATGTTCTCTGGTCATCTCCTCTAGCATTCAGGCTCTCTGCCTGCTTGTCTGTCCATGCGCTTTGTGTTTACAGTGACTTGTAATAGCAAGAAATAGCAAGACAGGCGGGGAGACAGTGCGCTAGAATGGACGACTAGAGAACAGCTCCTACTTCCTGTTTATGTTCACTGGCCATCCCCTCTAGCATTCAGGCTCCCTGCCTGCTTGTCTGTCTATAAGCTTTGTGCTTATACACAACTAGGGAAAGCAAGAAACTTTGGACCTTGGCGCCAGCGGGAAGAATACAAAGTTCATTGGTGTGGGGCCCCAGATCCAAAGATAAATGAAACCTTGTTTACTGAATCTGCAGAAAAGGGGGGCACCAGTATATAATATACACTAGTGGTTCTCAAACTTTTTGGCATTGGGATTTTTGGCCCTTTTTATAAGTCAATCTGTCTGGGACCCACCGGAAGTGATATCATGCTTGGAAGTGCCGTTACCGTGATGCAAGCTTCTGCTGCTTTCCTAAGAATACAGCCATAAGTTGGGTTCTTTCTCAGCCATTTTTCCAATAGCAAAGACTCACAACCCTGACACAAGCAAAGCAACCACACAACCCTCCCCCTTTCCAGCATCCCGTCTTCCCATATTTTCAATATGGCAGCTCTAGGTGCTTTGCGACCCACCTGAAATTGGCTCACGACCCACTGGTGGGTCACAACCTACAGTTTCAGAACCACTGATATATACTATTGTCTTGATGGCCTTAATCCCTTGCCACCCCTGTTTCCTGTTTTGTTCAATTTATTTCAATTTATGAAGCTCTGTACACTGAAAGTTTGGATAATAATAACCCAACATACAAGCGGCGACTTGTTGGTCCAAGTCAGGACACAGCTGCTTGACGGGCATCTGCAGCGATGGGTGAGGATGTCACAAGCTGCTGCCAGCTTCTAGAGAGCTGTGGACGAAATGTGCCAAGGATCCACAAGCCTTTGGCCAGTTTAAGGGAAAGCAATTATGAGATGGCATCAGTAGAGTCTACTGTGATCATCACGGAACCCTCCTGGCATCCTGTTCTGCACAGGGCCGCTGCCATCTAGTGTCAGAGAAAGGACTCTGCGAGGAAGAAAAGAAAGAAATTTGACAAGATGCGAATCCCTGCACCGTACCTCTCAGCAACAAGTCAAAACACAAGGCAGGGCAGGAGAATAGCAAGGCAGAACAGCACATTATTCCTTAACATTTGATGTGGGATTTCAAACAGAGCTTGCATGAGAGGGAAACCTGTACTTAGTGTACATTTGAAACACAGAGGGAAAATGGTATTAGCTAAATTAATTTCCAGTGTGCACTTGTGGGGTGGTGTTAGTAATTGAAAGGAGACCAGATGGAGAGAGAAGGTGACAATATAGAAAGACATACGTGGCCAGGGTTCCTCATATCTAAACAAACAAACAAACAAAAACCCTGCATGAATAATATCTCTCTCTCTCTCTCTCTCTCTCTCTCTCTCTCTCTCTCTCTCTCT
>JAJKFI010000017.1:7537236-7587038 GCA_029204185.1 Lerista edwardsae | reverse complement strand
TCTCTCTCTCTCTCTCTCTCTCTCTCTCTCTCTCTCTCTCTCTCTCTCTCTCTCTCTCTGTGTGTGTGTGTGTGTGTGTGTGTGTGTGTGTGTCTGTGTTTCAGCATAACTCTGGAATGCCTGGAGTGATTGACACCAGATGTGGTACACATATGCCTTACGATCTGGAAAGAAATACTGCGGGGATAAGACACCCCTAGCACCCCTAGGGGTGGGGGTGCGAAGGGGGTGACATGTAAAAATGATTGGAAACGGCCGATATTAGTGTCAAATCCATAGTTTTTGGGGTCGCTGAGATGAATAGTGACACTCCCTATGCCGTCTAAGTCCACGTTCAGCCCCCATCAGCAAGGGGGGTGAGAAGGGGTGCAAGATACAGTGCTTGGAAATAGAATATCCGCAGCACGCTGATGGTGGCGTAGAGGACGCCATTTCATTTCAGATTTCAAAATTAATCCCACTTCTAGAAATACTGCGGGGGTAAGACACCTCTAGCACCCCTAGGGGTGGGGGTGGAAAGGGGGTGACATGTAAAAATATTCGAAAACGGCTGATATTAGTGTCAAATCCATAGTTTTTGGGGTCGCTGAGATAAATGGTGACACTCCCGATGCCGTTTAAGTCCACGTTCAGCCCCCATCAGCATGGGGGGTGAGAAGGGGTGAAAAATAAAATGTCAAAAATGTCCGACATTTGTGTCAAATCCATAATTTTTGGGGTTGCTAAGCTGATTGGTGACAGTACCGATGACATTTAAGCCCAAGTGTAGTCGAATAGAATGAGTAGAACACTGTAGAACCTTCTGGAAATTTTGAGAAATCATTATGCCCCGGTCTTGGACTCCAATCAACTCACTTGATCCGGCTGGATTGCCACTACATGGTCTTTTACTTACAGGGGGATCGCCAATTATTTTACTACGGAACCTCGACCCGCCAAAACTTTACAACGGCACAAGGCTGTGTGTCAAGAAGATGCTGGGTAATGTAATTGAAGCGACCATCTTAACAAGAAAGGGAGAGGATGAAACAGTTTTTGTCCCACAGATAACACTCATTCCGACGGATCTCCCTTTTAACTTTAAGAGATTACCATTTCCAGTGAGACTTGCAGTCTCGATCGTCCTGCGGAGTTGATTTGAGATCGCCATGTTTCTCCCATGGACAACTTTATGTTGCTTGCTCAAGGGTGGGTTCACCCAAGACTTTATTCTTCCTCCTGGAGGTGAAACTAAAAATGTTGTTTATAATCAGGTTTTGAGTTAAATTAATATTATAGTGAATTTGTAAAAGATTTTACTTTATAATTTTTATACTGTACTTATACTTTTAATTACCTGTACATAAAATTACTTCGACTTTACACTATAGATAGAATTCATTCCTTTTCCTGTCTAACAGAAGCTTGGGATACATAAATACACAGGCAATGCCGAGTAAGGACAAGCTAGTGTAAGATAAAGTGAACGTTACCTTTTTGATGTTCAAAAGTCACAACCGCTGGGATGCATAGAACCTTTTTCTCGTAACTGCCCAAAATCTGTCTGCCCCGCGAGGCTCATGGAAACCAGAGAATGAGCAACTTCTAGAAGTCATATTTTGTTGTGCTGATTTTCAGAGGGAGAAAATTATCATATTGTTACCTGCTCTGAGCCCTTGGAATGGGGAGGTCTAGAAATTCCATCGGATTTGGACTGAATTGGGCTTCCTGGCCAGGGAGGTAGCATAAAAGCTCCCTTAGGCACCTGGTGGGCCACTGTGAGATACAGGAAGCTGGATTAGATGGGCCTTTGGCCTGATCCAGTGGGGCTCTTCTTAGGTTGTTAAGGCCCTGATTGGATTGCAAGGTATTATAGCTCCCTCCCTACAGGAAGGATAGCAAATTCTGTTTTATTTAACATCATATTTCCCTCAGAAGTTTACCTCAGAAATTTCCCTCAGAATGCTACATGCAGGGGAGTGGCAACAAAACGTAGGCATCTTGTTGTCTCGTGTGCTCCATGAGGCATCTGGTGGGCCACTGTGAGATACAAGAAGCTGGGCTAGATGGGCCTTTGGCCTGATCCTGCAGAGCTCTTCTTATGTTCTTATGTAAAATACGGCAGCAGGGTCTACCATCTTCTCCACCCTCTCCTGGGCTTGATCCTCCCCCAGTTCCCCTTCCCTTCCCCTGCCCTGACACACCGCTGTGCTAGCTGGTGATAGTAGATAACCTCAAATGTCCTTATGGCTTTGAGGTCCAGTACCAACTGCCTCTGTCACAATGCCAGCACTCCCTCCTCCCTGGGTGCTACGAACGTGCTTTATGTGTGTATTGCTGGCATTACAGGCCGTAAGATTGGGACCTCAGTCTTTCTGAAAAAGGAACAGATTCAGTTTTCTTAACCCCACGCACACAGCTGTTCTATAGGAGGTATTTTTCTGGAGCTAATAGCAACAGGGCAACCCAGACTGGATTAACTAATGGTTAATTGCCCCATAACGGTCCCCCACGTATGTTTTTTCCTTTGCATATATCATGTGTGCAGGACCAACCACACAACTTGATGTTCAGCATCAACAAGGCACATTGCAGCTCCTGCCATACTTACCGCAGTGCCCCCCCATAGCTACGCCACTGATGCCCTGTTTTACAAGTGGGCAAGGAAAGCAGGATCTAAGACCTTGCCCAATGGAAACCCAAGTTGCACAAGCCCCCCACCAGATTTCTATTTCAGCACCCAATGCCTCTTATGCAAAAGACATTATTAAACGTGATGCAACAGCACAGGCAGAAGGTATTTTGGAACAGTGCAAAAATACAGCCACATTTGAAGACTCTCATTACCATCAAATAGGAGCAGATGGTGAGCAGATACAAAATTTCAAAGTTTAAAATACATGCAAGCCACCCAGAGCCAGCTATAACTTCTGAAATAAAGTTTGTAGCACTTTTCAGAAGAACTAGACTAAAAAAAAATTGGCAAGTACAGCCAAAAGACATCACTGAAGGAGAGAGATGGAGTTATGATCTAAGAAAGGGCATACTCTGCAAACCTTAGAGTGCTGGGAAAATACGCTTTGCTGCAGGTTTAATAGGAAAGGGAAGAAGAGGTTATTTCGACAATATGAAGCAGGAGACAATTGCGATGGCTAAAGGGAGACAAGTTATTATAGCTCCCTCCCCACAGACAGGATAGCAAATTTTGTTTTATTTAACTTCATATTTCCCTCAGAATTTTACCTCAGAAATTTACCTCAGAATGCCACATGCAGGGGAGTGGCAACAAAATGTAGGCGTCTTGTTGTCTCGTGTGCTCCGTGAGGCATCTGGTATGATCCGTTCCCATTAGGAGCTGGTAACTACACCCCAAAAGTCCCTTTATACTCCTACATCTTGCCTAGAATTCGTAAAAATGTAAATTATTTTTATTTTAAAACCAGAGTTCCTGTTGCTCTGTACACTGAGTGGAAATACACTTTGCACTTATTAAATACAACACAAAGCATGATCTACGTATTCACACATAGGTAAAATATTAAATGTAGAGTGCCCTTATATTGTTAGATCAGTGGTTCGCAAACTTTTTAGTATCAGGACCCTCTTTTTTAGAATGATGGGCTGTCTGGGACCCACCGGAAGTGAGGTCATGGACGGAAATGTCATCATTGTGCTTCCAGAGCAGGCTGCTTTCCTGAGACTGCAGCAATAAGTTGGGTTATTTCTCAGCCATTTTCCAACAGCAAAGGGAATCAGAAAGATTCTAAAGTTTTTCTAGAGGGTTTTTTTTCTAGCTTGTAAAGGGGCACAGAAAAGCTTCCTGTTCTCTGCTTAGGCTGGGCAAGGGGGATTCCTTGTCTCTTGGGTGTGGCCTTCTTTTGGAAACTGCTGAAGGGCCTAACTCTGTCCAACTTTCCAGTGCTTTTGTGGCAGCAATGCAGCCCTTAGGTAAGAGAACAAATGCTCCTTTGTCTGAAAATGGCCTCCGCGACTATTCTGCCCTCCCACTGCATGATGTAGCGCATGTCCTTTGGCGTGGCTGCATCAGCACTAGAAAGTTGGCTAGGATTGGGCCCGAGGTCATTTGCATGAGGAACGGGCAAACTGGTGGCTTCTGTTCGCCCGCGAGCTTTGCATAAACCAACAGGAGCCTTCAAAGTGGTTTGAATCTGTCTGGCGTTATGGCAGGGTCTCTTGTAACATACACTGACAAGCATCTCAAATAGGAAGTTCCTATCGGAGCAGGGGGTTGTTTAGATCAGTGCTGCGGACTGCTTAGGGTCCCCTGGAAAAACTTCCCCAAGAACCCCTTGCCAGAGGCAGAGGAAGGGTGTAGCCTGGGGTGGCACGAGCCATGGGCGCCGGCAGCAGTGGGGCGCCATTGTGCGGAGTTTGTGGAGTAACCCGCACGCTGTCTGGCCCGCCTGCCCTCCCTAGCGTCTGTTCCGCTCCAAAATGGAGCTATTCCGGGTGCAGGGAGGCGTGGCTGGGCAACACACGGGGGCGGGGCGACGTGCTGGGGGCGCGGTTTCGTCGCCCTGCCATGGACGCACTCGGGGCTCCGTTCGTCCCTGCCCCTTGCCTGCCCTTAATAGTACATTGGGCTCTTCCACTGCTGCCAGCACTGAGGAGTCAAGGGTCAGCCTATCCAAATAGGTCCTGGCCACCAGCCCTGCTTTAGAGACAGAGTTCCCAGGTTGTTCAGAGCCTTAAAGTTCTCTATTTCATAAGCACATATTTCAAAATGAAAAGCGATCCTAAAAAGCAGAGAGGAGACAATGACAGATTACAGGAGACAGTGTGGCTCTGCTACCCAACAGCCATGAGTGGGTTTTGGGGGTGATATTTTTTTCCAAAATTTATTAATTAAAATAGCAAATTGCTGTGTTATGTGTTTTTATCCAAATTTTTATTGCACATTGTACGAACAGCGCAATAAATAAGGGTGACTGGCCCTACAAAGGCAAGCAATCACTGGCACACACACCCCAAAATAACCTGTGCAAAAATTCCCAAGCTGCACTCTGATTGCTGCTTGGAGCATCAAGAAGCTGCTAAGCAGGGATGTCATCTGGGCAGGACGGTCCAGAACGCCGTACCACTTGTTCCGAGGATGGGCTGTGACGGGGCGCCATTGCGCGGCAGATGCCGCACACTTTTTGGCCCACCCGCCCTCCCCTGCGCTTGATTAGCTCAGATATGGAGCTATTCCGGGCGCAGGGAGGCATGGCCGGGCTCCGCACGGGGGCGGGGAGCTGCCACTCAACCGTGCGTTCCGGTTGTTGGCGCTGATGGATGACATCACTGTTGCTAAGTACTACTTCCACGTTCCATTAAAGTCGCCCCAGCATGCACTGTAAACTAGGAACATGCGTGTTCATGCAAGTTTAAGCAAGCTTCCTCCTGTTTCTGCCGTGCCTCCTCCTGATCCCTTACTGAAAACTATTTGTGGATTCCTCAAAACTGTGTCAAAAATACACAAAAGTGTTATGTTTGTGAAATTGATCTAAATTTGTGTTGAACTCTGTCAAAATAAGCAAAAGTTGTGTTTTTTCTCATGTTGACCTAAATTTCGTTTTATGTAGTGTTTTGAGTAGAAATTCTAATTATTTAGTGTTCTGTGTTGATCATGGAAAAAATACATCCCTACCAATAGCGTACCAAGGGCAGGGTGGGGGTGGTCTGATCTGGGTGGCTGCCCTATGAGGGTGCCAGCATCCCTTTGAATCTCAGATAGATCTGACCTCCTCTGTGCGCAATCTCAAAGCAGAAGCCAGCTCTACCCGTGGCTTCAAGCAGCCAAGGTGCAGGAGGTGGGAGGAGCCTGCCCCGGGCACTAAGTACACCACTGATGCTACCCTTTCATATGAACCTGAATTATGCCCTGAATTGCTTGAATGTGCCCTAATCTTGCAACCTCACTACCGACCATTACTTGGCATCTGGCAGTGACTGAAAAGTGACAGGCCAATTGGGTTAACTGTATGCAACTAAACACCAAAATGGGTGATGGCAGACCTCTGGCTTGCTTGTGCTCAGCGATGGGATTCACAGATTGACAAGGGGAATGCTGGGCGGGACTTAGGCGGGACTTCCGCTTGAGTGGCAGCCCGTCTGCAGCGT
The DNA here is from genome assembly GCA_029204185.1 of Lerista edwardsae. Lineage (NCBI taxonomy): Eukaryota > Metazoa > Chordata > Lepidosauria > Squamata > Scincidae > Lerista > Lerista edwardsae. The sequence continues at coordinate 7,580,936 of JAJKFI010000017.1, read as the reverse complement.
TCCGCAGCTGTCCTGGCCTCAGGCGGGGCTCCCGCTCGCCGCGGGGGACAGATGAGGGTCATGCCGGGTGCCTAGGCAAGCAGCGGTGGGGTGCGCTAACCGTGGGCAGCCCCCCTGAGGCCAGGACAGCTGCAGAACGCTGCGGACGGGCAGCCAATCACGTAGAATCCCCGCGTTAGTCCCGCCCAGCGTTCCCCTTGTCAATCTGTGAATCCCATCGCTGCTTGTGCTGTATATGGCCTGTGTCCTATGGTACTGAATATGTTTTTCCCCTCTCCTGTTAGACATTATAATTGGCTGCCTGGCTGTCTATCTACTTGCCCATATGCTAACACTTGTGCAGAGGTGTTGACAGCTGGCTGGCTGCCTGCTATGTGCAAACAGCAGGGTTACAGATAGTCCAGCTCGTTGCATAGTCAACTCGTTTGGTCACTTGCTGAACAAATAGAGAAAAGATGCCAAGTTTCACACTGTATGGCCCAGTTTACTTATGCACTTGATTTATAGCCCGCCTTTCTCCCCGCAGGGCACCTAATGCAGCTCACAACGTATTGAGTGTGCATTAAAAATACATAAAAATATAAAATACAGTTCAAAGATTTTCTTTTTCAGATGTTGCAGCAAATTGTGGTTTGTTGGATCAAGAAGGAGCTCCAGCATATGGTATTGCTTTCTCCCCCTAGTTAGTCCAGTTTACTAAAACACAGTAGCATAGCTAGAGGAGGGAAAGGTAAGTACTGCAGGTGCTGCAACGCTCTGCTTTATACTCCACTTTATCTCCCTGATGGGCATTCAAAGCAGCATTGTTTTATCAAGAACAAGTTGTGTGCCCTCATCTTTCCACTGGCCGTTTCCACTTGCCATTGGAGCCATTCCAGGCAGTGATAGCAACACCCACTTGCTCGCCGAACCAAACAGCTTATCCTGTGTGCTGCTGTTGCTGCGTGGAATGACTTTGATGGTAATTGGGGGGCATTTATACGGAGCATTGCAGCCCCTGCAATACTTACTGTTTCCCCCCTTCTAGCTATGCTACTGCTAAAACACAGTTTACCACGATAACTGAATTAAGAAACTGTGGTGTTAAGTGCTCTCTGCAGACCACAATCCCAACCACTACTTTTTCTTAGTTTGTAGGGAGCATTGAAGCACAATTAAACTGTTCAGGCATCATGAGTAATTGGTTTTGTGACTCAAGAGCCTTGGAATTCAGTGGGGTGTGTGAGAGGAGGAAAAGTGAGTGCACACAACTTGTTCTTGACACAACAGTGCTGCTTTGAATGCCCACCCGGGAGATAAAGTGGAGTATAAATTTGTAAATTTATAATTTACATGTAAATAAATGAAAAAAACAAAATGTGATATGTTTATTGTCTGAGCCAGGTCAGTATCATGGCAGCAAATCTGCAGAGACGCCCGTGTGTTTCTGCAAATCACTCTACCCCAGACCACTGCAAGAAAAGGGCAACTGTCAGCTCTGCTGAGATTACGAGATCTTTTGTGATTGTCACAGACTTAATAGGAAAGTGATTGGTGTCAAAGGATACAAAAGCAGAGTCTTGACGTTCTGCCAAGATAAGAGCCCAAAGTGCAAGAAATACCACAACAGCCAGTTTCCTCACAAAGTGCCACTTTGGTTTCCTTTTTTTTTTTTTATGACTTTGTTTCTTTATTCCTGCCGCTCAATTGGATCCCCTGACAATGCATGATGGTGGAGCACATGCTGTATCCAAGGAGGGCGGGGCAATCAGGTGTCCTGCTAAAAAGGTGAAGGTTTCCCCACGACCGGATGGTCTAGTCGTGACCGACTGTAGGGGGCGGTGCTCATCTCTCTTTCAAAGCCTGTAGAGCCAGCGTTTTTGTCCGAGGACAAGCTTCCGTGGTCATGTGGCTGGCATGACTGTATGCTGTAGCACACGGAATGCCGTTCCCTTCCCACCGAAGTGGTCCCTATTTATCTACTTGCATTTAGGTGCTTTCGAACTGCTAGGTTGGCAGGAGCTGGGACAAGCAACGGGAGCTCACTCCGTCGCGCAGTCTTGAACTCCCAACCTTCCGGTTGGAAAGCCCAGCAACAGCGAATTAACACGCTGCACCACCACGTCCCTACTTACATAGGCCTTCTTGTGGCCTACGTTTCTCTTCCGACCCATCACAGCTATAGAGCTGGTGTAAGTCCAAGGAGAGAAAAGGGGCTGGGTGCATTGGAAAAGAGGGGCTAATATAAGAAGGCCAAAGGCCCATCTAGTCCAGCTTCCTGTATGTCCAAAGTGGCCCACCAGATGTCTCAAGGAGCACACAAGGCAACAACAAACTTGCATCTCATTGCCACTCCCCTGCATCTGGCATTCTGAGGTTGCCTACTTCTAAAATAAGTACCGCCTGTAGCCTGTGATGGACTTTTCCTCCAGATATCTGTACAATCCCTTTTTAAAGGCACCTAGGCCAGATGCCATCACCACCTCCTGTGGCAAGGAGTTCCACAGATTAATTTCCTGCTGGGTAAAAACAGTATTTACTTTTATCTGTTCTCACTCGCCCAACTCTTATTCACACTGGTGCCACCTGGACCCAGCGATGGGAACTACAAATGAACAAGGGGAATGCTGGGCGGGACTTACGCGGGGCTTCCGTGTGATTGGCAGCCCGTCCATAGCGTTCCGCAGCTGTCCTGGCCTTGGGGGGGCTGCCCCCAGTTAGCGCACCCCCCAGTTCTCGCCCAGGCACCCGGCACAATCCTCACGTGTCCCCCACGGCGAGCAGGAATCCCCCTGAGGCCAGGGCAGCCGCAGAATGCTATGGACAGGCTGCCACTCAAGCGGAAGTCCCGCCTACGTCCCGCCCAGCGTTCCCCTTGTTCATTTGTAGATCCCATCGCTGCCTGGACCCACACCCTCCCTCCCCTCTCCTTGCTCATGACATGCCCGCACCACCAACTTACTAGTGCCAGTGGAGCCTACAGGAGTGGCCTCTCACTGTTTGCCGTAATGGCACAGAAACATGCAATAGCTTTTGCACCACCATCACGGGAGTTTCAGCAGCACCAGGTCCAGATAGGACTGAGCCCTCAGTCTGTGTGTTGTAGCTTCTTTTGTGGAAAGGGAACCTGTTGTGTTTCGTCAGCAATATGGAAGTCGCAATGGTGTGCCTGAAAGTTTGACACTGAGAGAGGGCCGCTAGCTTTCACCGGCCACCAAGGCCAGCTTGCTTGAGCAGACACTAGCAAGTTTTCACATTAACCTCAATGCTGTGAAAAAGCTTCTGGTTTCTCCATTTCCACTTGTTCAAAGTGGAAGGTTAAGTCGGGCCATTGTGTTTGGCCTCTTGTTTTCGTTCGGCTTGTTGGCATCCCTAATTCGGAGAAGCTAGAATTCTGGAAGTTTCTCCCCTGCTATACTTCTAAATATGCCAGAAACTGGAAAATCTCCAGTTCAGCCCAGCTCAGAGCCAAGCTACACATTACACAGAGCAGGCAATTGAAACGGATGTGCATTCTGTTTTCTTGATTCAATAGGATTGATGTGGGCCCCAATCTGGGTTGGAACTGCATGCTGTGGGGAGGGAGCAGGCCAGCGGTGTTATTCTGCCGGAATGCTGGGCGGGACATCCCGTTGCGTTCCGCAGCGTTCCGCCGTTTACGTAACATACGCAAGTGGCGTAATTGGTTAAGCAAATGGCGTAACGCTGTGGAACATGACGGGCGGGCTGTCGATCACCCGGATGTCCCGCCCAGCATTCCGGCAGCATAACACCGCTGGAGCAGGCCCTGCTGAAGTGTGGCCACCACCTCAGGCAGCACCAATGGTGTCACTAGGGGGTGTGGACTGCCCCGGTTGACACTGTCGGGTCACATCACTAGTGGCCAAAATTGTGAAAACTGTGGTTTTGACGAATAATACCATTATGCTGGATCTCCTTTGATAGATAATGGGCAGCGCAATCCAATGGACGTTAGCGCCAATGTAGGGGTGCCAAGCGGCACCCCCGCATTGGAGCTACAACTCCCAGACTGGCGCTAGCTCTCGGGAGGGAGGGGGAACTGGGTGGGGGTGGGAGGGCCGGCCCGGCAGGTGTGCCGGCCCAGGGCGGGGATGGGTCTCCCAGTAAATAAGCTGCAGAGGGGATCAGTGGGGGCTGCGACTCACCAGGACCCTGCAGGAGGCCAATGCTGCCCCCCCCAGGTAACTAACAAAAAGCCCCTTGGCAGCAGCAGAGCTGCGATCTCTGCAACACTGTCTGTCACTGCCCCCCTCCCTGCCCTCTCAAACACGGCCCTGTAGGAGTTTGGGAGCCACTCTTCCAGTGTCTTCTAGCTTGCTTGTGGCTTTTCCATCTACTGCTACGTTCTCTTCATGAGCTGGCCTGCACTGCACCTAACACATGCTAGGAGGCAACTGGAGCTCACCTCGGGGCAAGGTGGATACTTTCTCCTTACTCTGGTGTAAACCCCAGCTAGCCTTATGGGGCTGTTGGATCTGCACCAGCAAAATAGGCTGGATTGGCCCTGACTGGCCCAGGGATGGGGGTTGGGATCTGGTCTAATGGCCGGATCTGCCCTCCACTCCACCAGCCTGCCCATGGGGCCATCCTCTCTTCACCCTGGGCCGCCCCTTCCACCTTTCCCCAGCCACCCCCCAGCCTGCTTTTGGACGGTGCCCTTAGAATGCTGGTATCCTCCAGAAATTCCCATGGTGCAAATACTTTAAGGCAGTGGTTCTCAAACCTTTTAGCACCAGGACCCACTTTTTAGAATGACAATCTGTCCGGGACCCATCGGAAATGATGTCATGGCCGGACGTGCTGCCACTGTGACACCAGAGCCTGCGGCTTCCCTGAGAATGCAGCAATATGTTGGGTTATTTCTCAGCCGTTTCCCAATAGCAAAGTGAATCAGAAAGAAGAAAGCCTCTTTACACCCTTGACACAAGCAAAACAGCCACACAGCCCTCCCCCTTTCCAGCACCTCATCTTCCCATATTTCTAATATGGCTGCTCTCGACCCACCTGAAATTAGCTCACGACCCATTGGTGGGTCCCGACCCTCAGTTTGGGAAACACTGCCTTTAGGGGAACAACTTGCACTGAGCAATAATTTGTAAAAAGAATTCATTTGAAAGTAGGATGTGGTTTGTCAGGTACATACTGTATCTCTATTAAACACCCATCTATGACCATTTGTGTAGCTTTAGCTCCTTCACCTGGAAGAAAATGCAATAGACTTGAAAAGGACACTGCAGCTGTTTTATGCCGTTGATGGAATAGGTGCAGATATTTGTGGCTCTCATTTCAGCAACATCGTAACAGGCAGCTCTTTGGGGAAAATAAGATTTAATGCTTTTATTATTAACTCAGAGAGAAATAAAACAGAATTATTTTATTCCAGATGAAACCTGGAAATTGATTTCTGTGATCTACTACCTGTGTTATTGGACAAGCGTTCCAAACAAGTATTTCCAATGGAGGTGCTCAGCCAAGCCACAGTTAAACTCTGTTATATATTATTTATTTCAATGGCAGTAACTTAAGCCACAATCCTGTGTATGCTTACATGAAAGTAAGCCCAGTGAACTCAATGGGATTTACTTCTAAGTAAATATATGTAGAATTAAATTACCCAACACATACCTTTTCTGTTGAAATCCATAGAGCAATGGTTCTCAAATTTTTTAGCACCGGGACCCACCCCGACCCACTTTTTAGAATGGCGATCTGTCCGGGGCCCACCGGAAGTGAAATCGTGGCCGGAAGTGCCGTCATTGTGATGCCAGAACCTGCTGCTTTCCTGAGAATGCAGCAATACGTTGGGTTATTTCTCAGCCATTTTCTAAGCTGAATAGAACTTGAAGACTGCGGCCAAGTCTCTGAAAAACTGGCAACCTGCGAAGAGGACCATCTTGGAAGGGGATAATTTTGTGTTCTCCAAATGAAGGCAGACGCCTCAGGAGGCCACCAACATGAATGTAGTTCTAGCAGCACAGCGCAGCACAGCAAACAGTCTTTTATTTTCATTACAAAGTGGAGCATGCACACACGCATTTGCGGAGCGCACAGCTTGGCCAGGCACAGCAAAAGTGGGCACCACGGCTGGAATCTTCATGTATTATTTATTTTTTCAATTTGCAGAAATGCATTGGTCAGCGGACTCCTGGAGTGCGGGCGGGAGGAGACCATTTGTCAGTTAAAAAGCCCTGCTTGCATTTATTGGTCCAATAGGCAACCCCCGTTCCTCTACCCTGACCACTGCCCTTGAAAATGTTTCGGTTTGCAGGGGGCAACAGATTCAAGCTCTGTTTTTGAAGAAGGTGTGGACATTTCAGCATTTCTGTAAGTCCAAGCACTGCACATATCTTCCTGGGCCTGCTCTGGCGCCTTGAACAATAGCTTGACACGCAGAAATTGTGTGGGTGAAGTTTTGTCTGGAATGGTGGGAATGTGACGGGAAATTCTCTGCATGCTCCGGGTGTTTCATGATGTTAAGGCTCTGGAGCTAGTAAAAACATTGGCAACCCTAAGCTGTTTAAGGCAAAGATTTATGTTTATCTCAGGAATAACGTGACCCTTTGAGCAAGCTATTCATAGGGGTGGTTTCCATTCCGCCACCAGGCCTGGGCGCAGTCGCGTTCCTATATAGGGGGGGCAAAACACTATGTTTTTCAGGAGCCAGTGACTCCTCCCCCTCTGCTTTAGAGCCATTCCAGCTCAGACAGCAGTGAATGGCTCTGAAGGCGAGGGGGAGGGGCTACATTACACAGGCGCTCGGTCCCTTGCAACACTTAGAGCACAATCCTAACCTGGAGTTAGGCCAGCACAGTTAGGCCAGCAAAGTTTGGCCGGCACCAGGGCCACCGTAAAGCATGTTTGGGCCACTCTCGGAGTCATGGAGGATGGCACACGTCTGTGGCTTGCCTCTCTGACTCCGTGGGTGGTCCAAACTTACTTTACGGTGGCCTTTTAGTGCTGGTCACACTTTGCTGGCCTAACTGTGCCAGCCTAACTCCAGGTTAGGATTGTGCCCTTAATGTCCGTCCCCCCCCCGGGGGGGGGGACAACGCGATCAGAGGGGGGGGCGGGGGGGGGGGAGGGCCCCGCCCCGCCCCTGCCCCAAAGCCACGCCGTTCGCGTAACCAGTTACACCGCTTGTGTACGTTACGCAAACGGCGTAACGCTGCGGTACGCAACGGGTGGGCTGCCAATCACCCGGACATCCCGCCCAGCGTACCAATAGGATAACACCACTGTCCCCCCACCTAAGAACGCCACTGCCTGGGCAGGGTTCATTGGCCTTTAGGACAGGGCCGTCCTTAAGCCAATGTGACCAATGTCATCACATTGGACCCCGCACTTTGGGGGGCCCAGCACCAGCACAGTGAGCAGATCACCTGCTGCCGCAGCTGGGATCTCTATCAATGGGGCAAGCACAGCAGCTTTACCTTGGGGCCTCCCACCCGCCCCTGCCTGCAAACGGCCCAAAATGGGCTTCCTGGAAGCAGTTGGCAGTGACATCATCATGTCAGCCCCAATGATTTCCAGGTGCCACGGTTTGCCTGCAGCACCACAAGCTCTCTTCTTGGGGAGTGGGGGCCCCCGTGGGGAGGGTTGGGGCCCCACAGGAATGCCCCACATTGGGTCCCACCAGTCCTGGAGCCAGGCCTGCTTTAGGAAGTACAGTACATGACAGGCAGAAAACTAGCAGTTACAGTTCCCTTCATCTTAGCATGTCTGTATCAGGAATAACATAAGAAGAGCCCTGCTGGATCAGGCCAAAGGCCCATCAAGTCCAGCTTCCTGTATCTCACAGCAGCCCATCAGGTACCCCACGGAGGCACGAGACAACAAGATGCTCGCATCCTGTTGCCACTCCCTTGCACCCGGTACCAGTAGCCCAACACCTTTGCAAGGAGGTTGCACAATCCATCATGGCCTATAGCCCACGATGGACCTTTCCTCCAGAAATCCATCCAATCCCCTCTTAAAGGCATCAAGACCAGATGCCATCACCACCTCCTGTGGCAAAGAGTTCCACAGATTAACTACCCGCTGGGTAAAAAAGTACTTCCTTTTATCTGTTTTGAATGAATGAATGAATGAATGAAGTAGTCTTTCTAGCTGCTATTGCGGTCCTAGAGGCACAGGAGCCTTCTCAGAAAAAAAACAAAACAAAACAAAAAACTAGAACATTGCAACCTTAGTAAGAGCTTCCCGCTGTTAAAAGATTCAAAAACAACATTGTATTCAAGCTACATTCCCATATATGTTGGCTGCTTCTGGTAATCATTGCTTGCCACTGCTGTTTTGGCATCTTCTGAATACAGATATTTAACTCCTATGAGGTCAGCCTATGCAATGACACATTAATCTATATTCATCGTAGCTCGTGTTGCCAGGTTGTTGCTGGGAAATGATGTCTGTATCTTTTTAAAATACTACAAGGCACTGAGATTACCTTGGAATGCTCTGAACAGCTGAAATAAATGTTTAACTTAGACCTGAGTTTAAATCCCTGTTCAATCAAGCTGCTTTTTGGTTGGCTTTGGGGCCATCACTATATGTCTCAGCTTAACTTACCTTTCTGGGTGGTTGTGAGGTTGTTAGGATTGCCACCATTTTTATGCTCATGGTCTTCTGCCTGGTACACAGAAATAGACTGTGTTATGACTTTTCCTGGCTTAAACCAAGCACAGTGAGATATATTTCACAGTAAACTTGCACAGGATTGTACTGTAAGACAACCTGCTGACACAGGGCTGACTCTACGTTTGGGGAGGCCTTTGGCAGAGTTGTTCCTATCCCACTGGTTCTCAAACATTTTGCACAGGGGCCCACTATTTAGAATGACAGTCTAGGCAGTCTAGTCTGTCTAGGACTCATCAGAACTGCCATCATTGTGACACCAGAGCCTGACGCTTTTTTGAGAATGCAGCAATAAGTTGGGTTATTTATCAGCCGTTTTTCCATAGCAAACTGAATCAGAAAGAAAAAAAGCCTTATTTTACTACTGCTGCTGCTGCTGCTGCTGCTACTACTACTACTACTACTACTAGTAGTAGTAGTAGTAGTAGTAGTAGTAGTAGTTGTAGTAGTTGTTTAACATTGTACTTATTTTAGAAGTAGTCTACATCAGAATGTCAAGTGCAACAGGATGCGGGTATACTGTTGTCTTGTGGATTCCTTGAGGCATCTGATGAGCCACTGTGAGATAAGGAAGCTGGACTACATGGGTCCTTGGCCTGATCCAGTGGGGCTCTTTTTATGTTCTTACAGGAAGCTGGACTAGATGGGCCTTTGGCCTGATCCAGTAAGGCTCTTTCTCGGAGCACCATCCTAACCTGGAGTTGGGCTGGCACAAGTTAGGCCAGCAAAGCTTGGCCGGCACAAGGGACACCGTAAAATGTGTTTGGACCACTCTCGGAGTCAGAGAGGCCGGCACACAGACGTGCACCATCCTCCCTGACTCCGAGAGTGGTCCAAACGCACTTTACGGTGGCCGTTGCGCCGGCCAAATTTTGATGGCTTAACTTGTGCCAGCCTAACTTCAGATCAGGATCGTGCTCTAAGTCTATTTACAACCTTGTCACAAGCAAAGTAACCACACAGCCTTCCCCCTTTCCAGTGTCCCGTCTTCCCACCTATTCAGTGATGACTGTGCTAGGTGCTACGCGACCCACCTGCAATTGGCTCTCCACCCACCAAGTGGGTCCTGTTCTTGTGTTTCTCCATCCACCAAGTGGGTGTTTCAGAAGCACTGTTCTAATGGACTCCACCGATTACATTGGCTTACAACAGCTATTCTATTCTTTGACTGCTGTCTATGGTTAGGACTGGCCCCAAGTCTCCTGGCAAGATGCCACATGCCAGATGCTGCCCCTCTCACCTGGCACAACACTCCACTAGTCTTACTCTTCTCCGTTTTCCCTTCGGCTCTGTTTCACTCTTCCTTTTGCAAATCAGGTGGTTGAGGATGGCAAAGGCAAGTGCCCCAATCCCCACCAAGGTCACTGCCCCAATCAGCTTTGTGAAGGGGCTTGCCCTGCCCTCCTGGCAGCAGCAGTGACTCCCTGCAAGGAGCGCATTCCTGAAACCAGCAGTGGTGATCAGCAGACATGGCCACCATTTGCATCACCACCACCAATGCCGCCCCAAAGTGGCGTAGTCCCAGGACGATGCTCCTTCAGAGGACGTGGGGGCATTCAGCTGGCAGCCAGTAAAAGAAGCAGCAGGCAGATGTCGGTGGTGGGCCTTATTGGCTTCCCAAGGCTCATTCTCCTGAATGTGTATTTCAAACTGTTGATAACTGACTGCAGGAAATTAGACAGCCAGCCCTCATTATCTGCCAGGGTGGTTGTTGTTGTTCAGTTGCTAAGTCGTGTCCGACTCTTCGTGACCCCCTGGACCACAGCACGCCAGGCCTCCCTGTCCTCCACTAGTTTCCGGAGTGCGCCCAATTTCATGTTCATTGCTTCGGTGACACTATCTAACCATCTCATCCTCCGCCGCCCCCTTCTCCTTTGGCCTTCGATCTTTCCCAGCATGAGGGTCTTTTCTAAAGAGTCCTGTCTTCTCATGAGGTGGCAAAAGTACTTGAGCTTCAGCTTCAGGATTTGTCCTTCCAGGGAGCAATCAGGCTTGACTTCCTGTAGGATTGACCGATTGGATCTCCTTGCAGTCCAGGGGACTCTCAAGAGTCTTCTCCAACATCATAATTCAAAAGCATCTATTCTTCGGTGCTCTGCCTTTCTTATGGTCCAGCTCTTACAGCCATACATTGCTACTGGGAAAACCATTGCTTTGACTATGCGAACCTTTGTTGGCAGGGTGATGTCTCGGCTTTTGATTGAGTTGTCTAGGTTCGCCATAGCTTTCCTCCCAAGAAGTAAACGTCTTTTAATTTCATGGCTGCAGTCACCATCTGCGGTGATCTTGGAGCCCAGGAAAATAAAGTCTGTCGCTGCTTCCATTTCTTCCCCTTCTATTTGCCAGGAAGTGATGGGTGTGGTTGCCATGATCTTATTTTTTTTAATGTTCAGCTTCAAGCCAATTTCTGCACTTTCCTCTTTCACCCTCATCAGAAGGTTCTTGAGGTCTTCCTCACTTTCTGCCATTACTGCTAGGGTTAGGTTCCTCCAAATCGCATAGCTAATGAACAATCGATCCTATGGGAACCTTGGGGTTAGGTGCAAGGGGTACCTTATTTGCCATCAGGAGAATTCAGCAGAGCCTCTCAGGAAGCCAGCAGAGGGCAGCAGGAAGTGCCAAGAGATCTCTGAATGCTCTGTCCTCATTATCCACTATGCAGAGACCTGAACTATGCAGGGACCTTCAGAATGGCACCTGCGACCAGCATTGATGCCTTTAAAATGGCTGGCAGAAGCATCCGCCAGGCTTTTTAGGGGTTCCATGTTGGTTGCAGGTGGCATTCTGAAGATCCCTGCAGCCTCTGGAAGGGCTCTGCATGGTGGATAATGAGGACAGGGAAGCGAATTTGCAGGTAGCAAGTTTGCATAGAAAGAGGACTGACTGTATTTTTCTAGTCTATCTTTAACTGAAACAACAATTGCAACCACAGTTTTGTTCAAGGGCCTTTCCCACCCCTACTTGAGGAGTGGGTTGAACCAGGGATCGAACCAACTGCTCTGCCACAGTCATGCATCTCCTCCCTAACGTGGAATGCAATGATTTGCCACTCAGGGCGCAATCCTAACCCCCTTTCCAGCACCGGGGCAAGGGCAATGCAGCTCCAAGGTAAGGGAACAAACGTTCCCTTACCTTGAGGAGGTCTCGTGCCCCATTGGCACTGCTATGTCAGTGCTGGAAAGTGGGTTGGGATTGTGCCTCAGTCATACAGAACAAACAACTGGAACGATCCGTCTTGGCATTTTCAGCACTAAACCCCTGATCAAATATATGATTTGGAAGCAAGACCCATTGATTGGAAGGCAACTCCGTTTCAAGCAGTCTGCTTAGTAATGCGATTGCACGTGTCCCTTTTAAGCCGTGTGTGTGTGTGTGTTGCAGCCATAAAGGGGAAGGGTGGGGAGGGAAGCAGAGGCAGATCTAAGGGAGGGCAAAGCTCTAAGTGTTGCAGGAAGCCTGACCCTGTCATGTAAGTCCTTCCTCTCCCTTGCTGCTGTAGCCAGTAAGCAACGCCAAGATGTTGCTTTTCCCTGTGAGGATTGGCTAAAACGGTGCAGGAGAGGAGTGATTTCCACTGCAAGGTAAGGCTTCTTGCAAAACTTAGAGCTTTGCCCTCCCTTAGATCTGCCTCTGGAGGGAAGGGAACTGGGACTGCCGAGGCTAGAGAGTGCCCCTTACTGTGGTGGAGGAATAGTGGCAGTCGGGTTACTCACCCTGCTCGGTCGGCGCTCTGTGTCTTTAAAAAGGGGAGCTGCTCCGAGCTCTCGTTTTTCCTCGGCTGGATCGAAGATGGATGCTCCTGCAGCAGCACAGCCCACAAGCAGACCTTGCCCTGCTTGGCTGTCTTGCTTCTCCTGGAAGCTGGCTCCAGACAAGCCATCTGCACTGCAGGCAGGAGAGGGCCGCTCCCCTCAGGTAAGGCTCTGTCGCTCGTGCCAGGCTGTGCTCTCTTACACACCTGCCCGGGACGGGAAACTCCGAGGATGTGCAGCTATTGAGGATGATGGTACTCTGGAGCATTTCCAGTTTTCTTTCTTTTTGAAACAGACAGACTACGTCTCTCAGTGGAAGGACAAATCTTCTGTCCAGGGGCTCTTAGCATTTCTTTCCTTGGCTTCACTAGAGCGGGAGGGAAAAGGGTGGTAGTTGGCGTCTGGTTGGTCCATCTATCTCTTTCTGGAGATGCAAATTAACTGCAACTGAAATGAGTTGGAGGACCATGTTCCCATCTCGTGTGGCCACCTTCTGGCCTGTTCGAGTCTTGTTGACCCGAATGATGAGCCGAGAGGACGCCATTAAAAGAAGTGTGACAGGCAGAGATTCAACAGGTGCGGCACTCCCCTTGATAGAGCTGGGCGAGGCATGTGCTGCACCTGTTACGTTTCTGTTTGTCATACATCTTTAGCAGATGAGGAAGACTATTATCACATAATTGTCCCACCCGTTTTTCATAATTTCAGGCAACGTATGTGGGGTTTCTTCTTGCCCTCAACTTATCCTCACAGCAATCCCGAGAGACACTGGCTGGCCTCAGATCGTCCAGTGAGTGGGAACTTGAACCTGAGCCTCCTTAATCCTAATCTGGAGTCTTTCCAGGGGTTGCGCCACAAGAGACCTGGCAACCACAGACAGGCTTCCTGACAGCTGACTTGGCCTGCCCGCACAGAGCTTCCTCGGCAATGCACAGCTGCAGAGGAGCAATAATGTCCATACTCTGCCTTTCTACGGGGTGCATTCTACGGGGTCTACGGGGTGCTCTCATTGGGAAGATTGTGTCTCTTCTGGACTTACCACCCTAATCAGGATTCTACAGGTGGAAACAAGGCACAATAAGCGGCAACCAAAATGATTGAGGAAAAGTAAAAAAAAAAATCAGAGTTTTAAAAGTTTGTTTTTTTTTTAAAGGTGTCTGAGAGTGCAATCCTAAACTGGAGTTAGGCTGGCATAAGCTAAGCCAGCAAAGTTTGGCCGGCCCAAGGGCCACCATAAAGTGTGTTTGGACCACTCTCGGAATCAGGGAGGATGGCTCACGTCTGTGCGCTGGCCTCTCTGACTCCGAGAGCGGTCCAAACGTACTTTCTGGTGTCCCTTGTGCCGGCCAAACTTTGCTGGCTTAGTTTATGCCGGCCTAACTAGGATTGCAGCCACTCCTAAAAGGTTGATAAAGGTTATATATGGTCTGGAGAAAGTTGATAGGCAGAAGTTTTCTCCTGCCACAGGCTTGGTCCAAAGCCTTCAGACCAGTGGTGTCATCTACTCCCGCGGAGACGGAACGCTGGGCGGGACTTATGTTTGATTGACAGCCCGTCCATGGCATTCCGCCACCTGCCTGCCTGCCGCGCGGGGCGCCCCTGGTTGGCGCGCCCCACTGCTGCTCTCCCAGGCACCCGGCGCGCAACCCCATGGCCCCTGCGGCGAGCCGGCGCCCCCTCCAAGGCCAGGGCAGCGGCAGAACGCTACGGACGGGCAGCCAATCAGAGCGTAAGTCCCGCCCAGCGTTCCGGCAGCTTGTTTGTGAATGACACCACTGCTTCAGACCATTTCCTCCCTCCCATTCCTCCCTATCCTTTGGTGCACAAAGCGCCCTTCACAAGCTCTCTGCTTCCTCCACAACATCCCCACTCTTTTTCTTCTTTTTCCTCTTTCCTGGCCCGCTGATGATGGCAGCAGCCAGCTTCTCTGGGTTCCCATACCGGAGCCAGAGTTGAAAACCAAGGTGCCAGCTCTTCCTGATCTGCTCACTGCCCTAGTACAGGGCCCCTTCAGGCATGGGTCCCGATTGGGCCCAATTGGCCCAATCACCCTAAAGCAAGCCCTGAGTTCTCTCCCATTGTTGTAGTGCAACATCCTCTGAAGTACAGCAATGATGCTAATAGTAGTTTGTCAGTGCGGGCAGACAGCATGCTAAAATATTGCTGTATCAAACTGTGGCCTATGATTCTGACTTGGCTGCTTGCAACACTCCCTTGATCGGTGGTTCCCAGTGACCAGGTCCCCCTTTTTAGGTACGACCAGTGGTGGTATCTAAAGTGGGAGGAACCGGTACGCTGGGCGGGACTTACGTGTGATTGGCTGCCCGTCCGTTCCGTTCTGTGGTTGCCCTGGCCTCGGAGGGGGCGCCTGCTTGCCGGGGGGATGGGTGGGGGGAGCGCCGGGTGCCTGGGCGAGCAGCGGTGGGGCACGCCAACCGGGGGCAGCCCGTGCGGTGGGTGGGCAGGCAGCGGAACGGAACGGACGGGCTGCCAATCAACCATACATCCCGCCCAGCGTTCTGGTTCTTTAGATACCACCACTGGGTACGACAACCTGTTTGGACTCCCCTAAGACCTAGTACCCAGAAGTGATGTCGTTAATCAGGAAGTGAAGTCATTGTTTTTAGTAAACCACACTTTTTTGGAAGTCGAAAGAACTTCACATCTTTTTTAGAATGCTCTGAATGTTTTGTATCTAAGGGCAGAGTTACCAGATGCAAACTAGGACAGAGTGCCTATACCTTTAACCATTGTGCAGCTGCAAATGCAGCATCTAACATGGAAAGCTTTAAAAAGCTGCAACTGCCCAAGTTCCCTCTTCTATGCAATGGTTAAAGGTATAGGCACTCTGTTCCAGTTTGTATCTGGTAACCCTATCTAAGGGTGCAATCCTAACCTGGAGTTACACGGGCACATGTTAGGCCAGCAAAGTTTGGCTGGCACAAGGACACTGTCAAGTATGTTTGGACCACTTTTGGAGTCAGAGAGGCCAGCACACAAATCTGCGTCGACCTCCCTGACTCCCAAGAGTAGTCCTAAAGTGCTTTTCGGTGTCCCTTGTGCCAGCCAAATTTTGCTGGCCCAATTTGTGCTGGCCTAACTTCAGGGATGTGGTGGCGCTGTGGGTTAAACCACTGAGCTGAGCTTGTTGACTGGAAGGTTGGCAGTTCGAGACCGCGCGATGGAGTGAGCTCCCGTTGCTCGCCCCAGCTCCTGCCAACTTAGCAGTTCAAAAGCATGTCAAAATGCGAGTTGATAAATAGGTACCACTTTGGTGGGAAGGTAATGGTGTTCCGTGCACTATGGCATATAGTCATGCTGGCCACATGACCACAGAAACCTGTCCTCGGACAAACGCTGGCTCTTTGGCTTTGAAACGGAGATGAGCACTGCCCCCTATGACTAGATCAAATGATCTAGGGAAACCTTTAACCTTTTTAACTCCAGGTTATAATTGCGCCCTATGTGACGTCTGAGTTTTGAGTTCAGTGATTGACTCAGCACTGAGAAGAACACTGCGCAGAACGCACTGTGGCTTCTCTATGCCATTGGTGATCAAGATGGTAAAGCCACATTTTAGATAGTTTTAAAAGCATTTCCATTCTTTTCCCCTGTGTGCTGAGACTCATGTGGGCATGCACATGGAAGGCGTGACTTGCCCACTTGGAAGGAGACCCCGGAGAGACTTCGTGACATGCATCAAGACAAGCCCATAGCAGGGCTAATTTCCCTCACAGCCACAAGCATTCAGGAAGTGGCAGTTCTTCCCTAGCCTCTTCCCTAGCCAAAATGAAGATTCTAAGATGGTGTTACCCAGCTCTTCAAGCTGGCTGCTCCAAGCTCTTTGCAACCCCCTGAAAATTGTTTGTGACCCTGTTGGGGGTCCTGATCCACAGGTTGGGAACCACTGCCCTTGACTATAGTGTGGTGTCTGACTCGAGTGATTGTGTTGGCATTTTTGACAGGGGTGAAGCAGAAATTACATGGAAAGTGAAATTAAAAGCAAATGTTGTGGTTTCTCCCAAGGGGAAACATCTGTGAATATTCAAGGGAAGCCTAATGAGCTTCTATAAGACAAATGGAATTTCTCAGGGGAATCCTGTACATCTTGTTAGCAAGATAAATATGTTACTTGCAACAAAAAATGATCCCAATTTTTCCTCCCTTTTTTATGTCCTCCAATTTCCAAAGCAGCAATTCCTATCATGCTGTTTCTATTCTTCCTTGACATCTGGTCAGTCTAATTATTTGCAGATTGCCTTACAAATCCCAGGCCACTTAATTTTTTCTCCTATAACCTTGTAGCCTATGACCCAAGAAAAGGCAAACGGACATCTGTAGTTGCTTGTGTGTGAAACTTTTTTTCAGGTCTGCTAATGGAAGCTTGCAAGAAGTCGGCCTTTTCTCGGTATTAACAGAACAAAGCAGTGTGCGTTTCCTTGGAAGCAAGTACCATTACATTCAATGGAATCTATTCCCAAATATATGACTGCTGCTTTGTATAGCTCATCATTCTGGTTGGGCCACCCAAAATTTGTTCCATCCAGTGTGATTTATACATAGAATAGGAATAAACTGGGATTTTGCATACATAGAATAGGAATAAACTGGGATAAAATAAATTGGGATTTTGCGAGTAGAATCGTAGAATCATAGAATCGTTTTCCCTGTTGAACTTCATCTTATTCTTTTCAGCCCAGTATTTTGTCAAGGTTTTCCTGAAGGCTTTTACTGTCTTCTATTGTGTTTGCAACTCCCTTCCAACTCTATGATTCTATCATAGAGTTGGAAGGGATCTCCAAGGTCGTCTGGCCCAACCCCCTGCCTGTAGCAGGAAATTCTCCTAGAGCATCTCCAGCAGGTGCCTGTCAAGCCCCTGCTTGAAGATCTCCAATGAGGGAGAATCCACCACCTCCCTTGGCAGACTGTTCCATTGTCGAACCGTCCTTATCATCAAGAAATTCTTCCTGATGTCCAGCCGGAATCTCCTCTCTTGCAGTTTGTACCCAGTGGACCTAGTTCTACTGTCAGAGGCAGGTGAGAACACATTTGCCCCTTCTTTCATATGACGTCCCTTCAGATATTTGAAGAGTGCTATGATATCCCTCTTCTCCAGGCTAAACATACCAAGTTCCCTCAACCTTTCCTTGTAGGACTTGCCCCCTGATCATCTTTGTTGCTCTTACCCACACACACCCCAAATAAATATGCCAGACTGCAGCTTGGATTTAAATAGGGCCACTTTTATTTTAATGAATGCCAACAAATACTTGCAACAGGGTTAGGGTGGGGCCATGCTGGAATTAAGCCCCACCCTCCAGCGTGCGGGGTCTCAATAGGGGAAATGGACCTAGCTGTCTACGTCCCCTTTTTCTCTTGGGCGAAAACATCTGACTCCAGGCGACCATCAGTGCCATGCACCGATTAAGCCTTTCGTTGTCACTCCTGAAGGGTCAAGACAGTGGGATGGCTTGGCCTGCAGGACGAACCCTGCAGGGCTCTACCCATCCAATCGAGGTTTTTGCCAGCTCAGCCTCTTCGAGCCGGTTAGGCATGATCCGAGCAGTCCTGACTCACACCTCGACTTTTGCCGTCTTGGATGCACACCGATATGCCCTACTTACCCGTACCCCGCATGCTTCATGCCAAGTGACCAATGAAAAAAAAACAACTTAAGTCATAAATGATAGGATAAATCCTTCTGATCCGTCCCAATGAAAACCCAGTCTGGGGTAGGCGAAAAAACTGCCTTCCAACGCCAGTCAGGAAGACAGTAAAAAATTCCTACCCGACCCTCAAGAGAGCGATCAGCTAGTCTCAGACTAAATAAAGGAAGGGAGGGTGGGGGTCGCTGCTGCTCAAGTGCGCTCAGCCCCGCCCACTCCTGGCACAAATGAGCCAATCAGGAGCGCAGCGGCTGCAGCCCGGCTCCCCTGGAGGGGCGGGGCAATCTCCATTAGTGCTAACAGCGCTAACGGCCTTTCTCTGAACCTGCTCCGATTTGGCTGCCTTCTTCTTGAGTCTTGTGTTTGCAATTCAGCTTTCCCTTCAGTTTGCATTTTAGTGCATTTTAGTCTATGTTTCCAATGCTCTGTAATTGTGCTTATGGCATGTTTAAAAGGTTTAAAGGCAAATTTTACATGAAAATTTATGGTGTTGCGCAAATCTGTTCAGTGTGCTGATCAGGATAAGGTAAGGGCCACCAGATCCCAACCGCCATGCAGGGCCCCACAGCCTTGCATGGAGGGCCTCACGTCTCCACTGCGCTGTCCTTACAGGGGGGAAAGGAGACAAGCGTCCCGTTCCCCTGCAGAGCCTCTCGCAGCTGCCTGGCTTCCACGGGATGCAGCTGTAGCCACCTGGATACCACTGCACTTCCAGGTGGTCGGGCAGCGTAGGATTGGGCTGTCATTCCCTTAGAGCACGATCCTATGCACGCCTACTCAGAGGTTAGTCCTGGGGTCAGCAACCCATGATTCTGGAGCCGCATGTGGCTCTTTTAGCCATCTGCTGCGGCTCCAGAGTCCGGGTGAAAGTAGCAAAGGAGGCTCCCAGCATTGGCTGCGACCGCGGGCTTGCTCTCCCTCCCGGTAGGCTGCACTGTGCTCAGGGCTGCAGGTTGGGAATCACCCCCTTTTCTCCCCTTCCCTCTGAGCTGGGAGCGGCTACCGAGAGCGCCTCTCCGCTCGGCACCAGTCCCGCGCTGCACGCTGCTCCGGGAAGTGGGGAGAGCGCGCTGGCGGCGGCGGTGGCTGGGCTCCCGCTCGCTCCATGGATAGCCTTGTTCAGAAGGCAACCCGCGAAGCTCCAGAGCTGATCCGCTGGCTAGAAGGGTGCGGGGCTTTTTGTGTTGACTGTTCTGGGAGGCAGCGGCGAGCAGCAGAGAGCCGGTGGGGAAAACTTTCTGGCTCACTCTCGGTCAGGTTGCAAAGTTGCCTCTGGTTTTGCACGCGTTGGGGCAGCTCCCGCTTACAAGCACGGAAAGCGCCAGGTCTCGCAGTTGTGTGTGTGTGTGTGTGTTTGTCGCCTGTTTTCCAGGATCTCTTGCCCGGTCCCTCTTTCTGCAATGTGGAGGAATTGTTTGCATCGATGGCGTGCAAGTTGCAAAAGTTCCTGTGCACGAGCCTGGAATCCCCCTTTTGCAAACCTAAAAATAAAAAATCCTCCACCATTTTGGAAAAAAAAAAACACCCCATAGTGGCAGCAGTTGCAAGGGCAGCTGCTCGCTCGGCTCTGGGGTTTGCCCTGCCTGCCCATCCTGCTGCTGCTTGTTTTCTCTGTAGCAGTTCATTCATTTCAAAAATGTAACACACTATAGTTTTTTTATACATAGCATAAAGGTTAAAAAAAAACTATATATGCAATGTTATCTTCATTTTAGATGTCAAAAGGGTTTTGTGGCTCCTGAGGTTTTCTTTTCTCCAGAAAACAGGTCCAAATGGCTCTTGAAGTGTTTAAGGTTGCCTACCCCTGGTGGTCCAATTGTCTTCAATTGTCTCAAGGAAGTGTGCACAGGATTGCAGCCTTAAACTCCCAAATAAAATAATCAAGTTAAAGCCAGGGCCTAGCGCCCACTGACTATTGAGGGCCCAAATCGATTGACCCTAGCACCGGTGGTAAGCCCTTAGAAGTCTCTTACGGCGCTGGCAGGAGTGGTTAGGGCTTACCATTGGCTCTAGAGTCAGTAGAATTAGGTCATTAATAGTTTCTCTTCTTCTAAGAATTCTTCCTTCCATAGTTTAGGAAAGCTGCTATAAAAGCTACGATAAAAGGTGAGTTTAGAGAATATAGTTGGAAGATTTGGATTCAAAGTTACAGAATTTCCCTAAGATGTCCATCCCAATAATCTACAGTGCTGCTAAGAAGGGATAAGTGAACTCCATTCAGCTTTCGGCAAATGAGCTCTTACTCTCCTGTTTGTTTGTTTGTTTGTTTGTTTGTTTTAATTCAGCCTGATTTGCTGTGGCAAGACTTCTTTTAATCTGTGTTGAGGTTAAGTTTGGTTGGGGTGGTACTCTTTGATTAATGCTCAGGGAAGAATGGTAGAAACAATTAGCGGACTGGGAAATCCTGTGCCGTAGCAGAAGATAAATAGCATGTCTTAGGCAGCTTGGACAAAAGATGCTGCTAATTGCCTGTAGTGATGGATGGACACCATTTCACAGTCTGGTTCATAATTAAATTGAGAAAACTGGATTAATTCCTTGGATGTCCAATGGATATTGGAATACTAGCCTAGGTTCCCCCGGGATTACCTAAGAATTTACTTCTATACATTCCTTGTGTGCTCAGGGACTTCATCAGAGGATCAGAAGAGACTCCTGACATTCAGTACCTTTCAGGTGTGAACTGAGCTGTCTCTGCCAACCTCTTTTCCGCTACTGACTGGAGGTAGGGAGGGTGGAGACATAACAGGTTTATTCTTGCCAAGAAGGATCGTAAGGGAGTTAAGACATCCAGCTAGATATCATAGGAAATACAACTTCCAGCCTTCTTTGATGACTAAGAGACATCATTCATGACATCATTTCTGGTGGGTCCTCGACAGATTGTCTTTCTAAAAGTGGGTCCCAGTTCTAAAAAGTTTGAGAATCACTATTTTAGAAGTTTCTGCTGCAGCAGAACTCTGCTGCTTTTAGAGCTCCTAACACGCAGCTCTTGGATCATCAACAGTCAGTTCCAGTTGTAGAAATGTACAAGCATAAAAAGAAATTAGAACATTTCAGGAGGTAATCATTTTTCTTTTGTTTCATAGAAACATTTATAAAAGTGTATAGACAGTATCTTCCCATTCAAAGTGATGACTAAATTTACTTTGTGAGTGTTCCCGGGTGGACTGATATTGTTGCAGGTGATCACACTGCTGGAAAATGACTAGAATTTCTGTCTCTGAATATTTACATTCCTACTGCATTTGGATAACTGTTGGCTCAATTCGTTTTCTTGGTCAGCTTGGAGAAAGACTCCCTTCTCAAGGATTTCCTTGGGCCTGCTTGCAAAGGATAAGGGCCATTCTGGTGGTGCTGCCTTCCTCTCTGCTTGCCCTTCAAAGTGGACTGAGGCATGGTCACTTACTCAGGAGTAAATGCACAGGCGTGTCTCACAGCGCAACCAGCGGTGTCATGCAGCCGGAATGCTGGGCGGGAGGAACGGGTGAGCGGCAGCCCGCCCATTGCGTTCCGGTCCGTCTTGCCGTCTTCCCCGCCCCCGCGGGCTGCCGCTCACCCGTTCCTCCCGCCCAGCGTTCCGGCTGCATGACGCCGCTGAGTGCAAACCAATCTCCGCGGTAGGCTGGCACAAGTTCCTTGGGCTGGCCTCCAAGTGTTGCAAGCATGCCATAAAGTGCGTTGGCGACTCTCTTCCAGGGAGGGAGGGTCAGGGAGGGGCCTCGCTGCTCCCAGGCCCAGTCCTGAAGACCCAAAGGTAAGGCCAGCCTTGCTCGGCTTGCACGGGGGCTCGGGGAGGGCGGGGGAGGTGGAATAGGGTGGGGGAAGGAGTTTTGGGGCAGGGAAACCAGGGGATGGGTTGGCCAATAGGCGTGCTGGCCCGGGGATAGTGCCAGGATCCGGCAGTTGTGCTGGATCCTGTACCCCTTCCTCCGTCCAGGCAACCCCGATCTGGCCGCTCAGAATTGTGCTGCAGATTTCAGCTCCGAGGTCCGAATTCAAGCCACTGTGCCATTACTTGGGGGAAGGAGAAAATACTCATCTATCATCTTGCCAGTTTCAGGACCCAGCAACAATTAGGTTGCAACACTCTGGGATCCCAGAGTTTGGGAAACACTGCGTAGGGCTGGTGTCTTCCTTGGGGGTGGTGCAGGGGTGGTGGGCTGCCTTGGAGTGCTGGATGTGGGGGAGTGGCAGCGAGATACATGTATCTGGTTGTCTTGTGAGCTCCGTGAGGCATTTGGTGGGCCACTGTGAGACACAGGAAGCTGGACTAGATGGGCTTCTGGCCTGATCCAGTGGGGCTGTTCCTGCGTTCCTATGAGTACGTGTCTGAAGAGGAGCATCTGATTCTGGAGGCTGTCCAAGAGAAATGCTGTGGAGAATCTTGACTGGCCACCAGTGTGTTTACCTCAGGATTTACCTCAGAATGCCAAGTGCAAGGGAGTGGCCACAGAATGCAGGCAGCCTGTGTCCTTGTGTGCTCCCTGAGGCGTCTGGTGGGCCACTGTGAGACACAGGAAGCTGGACTAGATGGGCCTTTGGCCTGATCCAGCAATAAGGCTTTTCTTATGTTATTAGGGCTTACTTCTAAAAAAAAGAGAAAGCACACATAGGATTCTGCTTAACACTATGGTACCAATTTTGTTCTTTAGCTTGTGCGTGCAAAACAAACCACACGTTAAATACAAAGCAGTGTACTTTGGATCGAGTCAGCATGTACTTTCATTTTTTGGAATGGCTGCAAGAGGATTGAAAAGACAAGGCATTAAACTCGAGTCCCTTCAGAACACCTTCTATTCCTTCTTTTCATTTTGTCACGTGCACAGGACGTTCTTGCTTGCCTGATATAGTGGGCTCACTCAAAATAGAAATCTCACATAAAACTTGTGAATGGATCTGCTGTAATGGATCTACTTCAGGGGAAATCTTAGGAAGGACAAACAGCAATTTTATCTGTCAGATATTTTAGTTTGAGGGAGATGATAAAAATCAAACGCATCTCTCTTCCCCACTGGCATTTTAGAGGAATGTCTCTTCCTAAAAATATTGTAGTTCCGCCCCCATGCCAAATTGCTGCTTATTGGGCCAGCAATGCAGTGTGTGCTCTCACCTTTAAGGTAACGGGATGATTCATTTTTTAATGATAGTGGCTGCTGGCTTGTAACTATGGAGTGAATTGTCATGGAAACCACACTTTTTTCTAAATTTGCAGCAGTGCTTGTTGGAAGTGAAAAAGCACCAACTTGAAAAAGAATCTGTTTTAATAAGTAGCTTTATAATGAGGTGGTTGGATGTGGATGCAGATATATAGTGTCACCTGTATACACGTGTTGCCTTAGTGTTGTGTGTGCTTCAAAGCATTATCATCATGACATGGCTTTCAGCATGACCATAGGCTGCTTCGCACATTGCATCTTGTATGTCCAAGGTTTTGTCAGTGTACACCTAAAAGTGGAAGGTGTGAATCTACCAGAAAGCTGTCTTCTCCTTCAAGCTTCCCTCTGCATTGCCCAAATCAGCACCACCCAAGATTCTGCTCCATTTTTAAAATTTATTAATGATGCATTCAAGTTGGTATACAATAGAAATGAAAAACACAATGTATTTGAAGTTATAAGTAAAGTACCATAGATACTCAAGGATAAGTCACTCTCACATATAAGTCAAGGGCAGCTTTTACACCAAAAATCATGGGATTTTCTATGACCCTTAGATAAGTTGGTACACTCCCTAAGTTTTAAGCGTCTGACCATAATTTTGTCAGATGTTACCCTCCCTTGTTGAGAAAGTCGAGCCAATCAATGCAGCAAGCGGAGAGTGAAGGAAATGGTGCTTGTGAAGAAGAACATAAAACACAAACACACCCCATGACACAAGATGGAAATCATTGAATTGAGGAGAGGGGAAACCAGATTCAAACTGCAGGGGGGAAAATATAGGTTTTACACTGCTGGGAAAAAATACCACAACACAGCAACTTCAGAAAGGGTTGGGAGTTAGGGAGTTAACAGCATGCTCAGAAGAGCTAGTTGCTGAGCTCCTCTGACCAATAAAAACAATGAAATGGAGATAAAACTCTAGAGATCAAAGGACAGCTCCAAGTGTAATTTAAAGCCTGGAAACTTTCTGCAAGCATAAAATAAGGTCTGCAGACACTTTGCAGACAATCAACAGGCAGCTGACATCCCTGAACTGCCCTAACCCCCGGCTGACCCTGACATAAGACGAGGAGACAATTTACAGCTCATTTATTGGTAAAAAAAAGTCTCTTCTTATAGTCGAGTATGAAGGGCTCTTTGATAATAGATCAAAGGTGAAAACAGGAGGCATAACCTTGTGTGAGAAAGAGAAAAGATGACACCAAGGAACATGTCTGGGTGCCATCGTGAAAAGTGCCTTCTCCAGGAGTCTCCCGCCAGTGGGGATGTGCTAGCAGTCTCTCACTGTCACATGGACCTGTTTTGGGCAGGGTACGCCGAGTATGCCTGGGGGTCCCTAGGGTAAGCCTTCCGAGATTAGTCAGCTCTGCAGTGGGCAGAAACCCTCAGGAGTTTCTTCCATTCTCCCCATCCACAGGAAGCCCAGGTGGCCTGGGAGAGCCCCAGTTACTGGGCATTAGTTCCTGCACTACAGCCATGCGGGGCTTTCTGAAATCGCCTTCTTCCCCAGTTCCTCCCTCCTTTCCTTTCTCTGGTTTTACCTGCATCGCCTCTTTCTTGACCCACACTCTCTCACTCGCTCCCTCTCCACTTCACCTGCCTTCTTCTCCCAGCTCTCCTCCTCCTTTCCTGGGCCATTCCTCCTGCCTCTGTCCAAGCTGGCCTTGTCCCCCTTCCTCCCCTTGCTGGCCTGCTCCGTGTTTGTTCCCCTTTCCTGCACCCGTCTTTCGCTTGGCTTCTCCTCTGCTTTCATCTCATCTACCTCTCCCGCCCACTTTGAGCCCTCCCGCTCCCCTTTCCGCTAGGATTGCAGCAGCTGAACCACCACAACCTTCCTCCAGGTTCAGGCGCCCGATGATGACATCATTGCCTTGCTGTTAACCTGTATTGCTTGAGACATGGGCGCTTCCTGCAGCTGCTCTTGAGCTTGGACTGGGAGTCAGACACCATACCTTGCCGTGAGCGTTGTGGCCCAAAATGTGGGGTGGGGGGGGAGAGAAAGAGAAGGCTTTCATTGAGGTTGGAGGAGAGGTTGACAGCAGTCTCAGCTTCAGGGGTGGGGCACTAGAACTTGCCTTTTCAGTGTCCCCAAATGGGAAACTAGGGACATGAGGGGACATGAGGGGCAGCGCCAACCTATTTGGCGCTTAGCATTGCAACAGTGCAACGGCATTAGCGCCATCGCGGGGGCGCCAAGCAGTACCCCTGCGTCGGAGCTAAGGCAACAGGACTGGCACTGCTGGCAGTGCCAGTCCTACTGCGCCCACGCAGCGCCTCCCTTGCGTCGGCCAAAGCCAGCCAGCGCGAGGGAGGCACCATGATGGGGTGGCACGGGGATTGGTGGGAGAGAGGGCGGCGGGGTGGGATGTGGGCGGGCTTGAGAGGTGGCCATATGGACACATCCTAAGCCTGTCAGTGAGGCTGCGAGGTCCCGATTCAGGCCGTGCGGTCTCCTCGGATCTGCGCCCAACTCTTTAGCGGGCGCAGATCCGAAGAGCACATAGGGGAGGCTGGAGCGAACGCTCCCTTGCTATAGGGTGGAGGTTCCAGCCTCTCCTATGCAGTATTGGATATGGCGCTTCCAAGTCGTCCTTGCCATTCCGGTGCTGCATAGGATTGCGCCCTGAGACGTACAAAATTATGCATGGAATGGAGGGAGTGGATAGAGAGATGTTCTTTTCCCTCTCTTACTACACCAGAACCAGGGGCCATCCACTAAAACTGTTGGGAGAGTTAGAACGGATAAAAGGAAATACTTTCTTACCCAGCGGGTAATAAATCTGTGGAACTCCATGCCACAGGAGGTGGTGATGCCGTTGAGCCTGGGTGCCTTTAAAAAGCGATTGGACAAAGTCCATCGCAGGCCGCAGGCCATGATGGGTAGTGCAACCTCCTTAATTTAAAAGTAGGCTACCTCGGAATGCCAGGTGCAAGGGAGTGGCAACAGGATGCAAACATCTTGTTGTCCTGTGTGCTCCCTGAGGCATCTGGTGGGCCACTGTGAGATGCAGGCAGCGGGACTCAATCCTTGGCCTGATCCAATGAGGCTTCTCTTATGTTCTTACGTTCAAGACAAAGCCACTGAGAGCCCAATCCTATTCACCTTTCTAGGGCTGATGTAGCTGTGCCAACAGGGTGTGCTCCACATCCTGTAGTGGGGGGTCCCTTATGGTAGGGGAATATTTGTTACCTTTCCTTGAGGATGCATTGTGGCTACATTGATGCTGGAAAGTTGGATAGGATTGGGCCCAGAAAGAGGAACAATGGCCCTATTAATAGGGTTTCAGCTTTAAAGGGATGGTTTTCCCAGGCCAAAGGCTGAAGTTCCACAGGTGCTGTTCCCCAGCACGGATGACACCGGTTGAGTAAGAGCCTGTAAATGCCGTTCCCAAAAGGGACGGGACCTCGGACACCTTTTGTTGGCAATGGGAAAGGCGGGACATAACTAACTTGAAGAAATAATTAACCTCACTCCTTTGAATCTTAATTTAAGCATGAAGTAGATCCAATCGAAGGCTCTGGCTGCCATCTGCTGGGCAAGTTGGGTAACTATCCACAAACTCCTGATAAACTTTCTACTCTTCTTGTCCATAACAAATCTTCTACAATCCCTTGGATTAAGAATGCTACCCAAAAGATTTTTCTGTTTTCTGGAGACTTGGGGAGCTTCAGTTTTACAGGGGTGTAAACCTTTTATATCACAAACTTCCCGCTGTGACCAAGTCAGCAAAAATGGCCTTGCTGAGCTCGGTCAGCTGCAGGTCTGATCCATCTAGCCCAGAGTTCTATTTCTGAGATCACTCAGATGAGCTCCCTTGTTCTCTGTCTTTAGCAACTGGTGACTCAGCTGCCATTCTTCAAGACCTCTGTGATGGTGGGGTTCTCAGCTGCTCATTAAAATTTGCATTCACTGGCTGTAGTGCAAATTAAACCTACTCATTTTGCCATTGAAATGTTTAAAGCACTCTGTGGGGATAGAACTATGAGTCGTGGTTGTAAAGGAAACGTCAAACTTTGGTATTGTTTCTTGTACTTAAGCCCCCCCCCAACGCAGTTTAATATTGCTTTTCAGTTTAGTAGCCCTTTGCAGTTGATGATGTATCTTAGGCAGTGATGTCATTCAGGGGGAACGGACCAGAACGGGCGTTCCGGATCCTAACGGGTTCCATGGCTGCTTCCGGATTTTGTTATTTTTGTGTTTTTTTCAACATTTGAATTTGAACTCAAAAGTGAGTTCCTGTTCCTAAATCATTTGAATGACATCACTGATCTTAGGGCACAATCCTAGCCTGGAGTTAGGCCGGCACAGTTAGGCCAGCAACATTTGGCCAGCACAAGGAACACCGTAAAGTGCATTTGGACCACTCTTGAGGACAGAGATGCCAGCACACAGACAGGCGCCATCCTCCGAGAGTGGTCCAAACACGCTTTACGGTGGCCCTTGTGCCTGCCAAACTTTGCTGGCCTAACTGTGCTGGCCTCAGTCCAGGTTAGGATTGCCTCCTCAGAGGTATAAATTACAGAGTGACTAGGACAAAGGTAGAATTTTTAAGAAAATTGATTGGTGTCATAATACAATGCAGGAGATGCTTTAGAGCCCAGTCCTATCCAGTGCTGTTGCAGTCGCAGTGCAACACTGTGGAAAGGGAAAAAACATTCCCTTATCTTGAGTCAATGACTGCCCCCACACCGCTTAATGCAGTGCATGCCCAGTTGGCATGGCCGCATCAGCACTGGAAAGTTGGATAAAGGTAAAGGTTTTCCCATGACCAAATGGTCTAGTCGTGACCAACTGTAGGGGGTGGTGCTCATCTCCATTTCTAAGCCGAAGAGCCGGCATTTGTCCAAGGACAAGTTTTCATGGTCATGTGGCCAGCATGGCCATACGCCGTAGCGCACGCAACACCGTCACCTTCCCACCGAAGTGGTACCTATTTATCTACTCGCATTTTGACGTGATTTCGAACTGCTAGTTTGGAGGAAATGGGACAAGCAATGGGAGCTCACGCCGTTGCGTGGACTCGAACTGCCAACCTTCCGGTCAGCAAGTTCAGCAACAGTGGTTTAACCTGCAGCGCCACCACATAATTTTGTATGTGTAAAAAGAACTGCAAATCATAACTTTAGAAATTTCACTGAATTTTAGCGATGGGTGAGTTTCTCCCCCCTTCCCACAATATCACTAACCCAGCTTGCATGGGCAGGTTGAAAGGCTACTCCCATGAAAACTGCTGGTAGATGACAAATTTGACACCCCACCCGCTGATCCACAGGTAACTAGGATGAAGGTTTGGGGTTATCTGAATGGCAGAGGTGTCAATTGTTCTCTGGCACCTATTTTAGTCCAAAACAAACTCAGGGTGGTGATGATATAACAATGCTAGTCTCTTTTCTCAGGCAAGCCTTAAGAACATAAGAAGAGCCCTGCTGGATCAGGCCAAAGGCCCATCTAGTCCAGCTTCCTGTATCTCACAGCGGCCCACCAGGTGCCTCAGGGAGCACATGAGACAACAAGATGCTTGCATCCCGCTGCCATTCCCTTGCACCCGGCACTCTAAAATAGCCTACTTCTAGCGTAAGGAGGTTGCACAACCCATCATGGCCTATAGCCCATGATAGACTTTTCCTCCAGACTGTCCAATCCCCTTTTAAAGGCATCTAGGCCAGATGCCATCACCACCTTCTGTGGCAAAGAGTTCCACAGATTAATTACCCGCTTGGTAAAAAAGTATTTATTTTTATCTGTTCTCACTCTCCCAACACTCAATTTTAGCGGGTGTCCCCTGGTTCTGGTGTTGTGAGAGAGGGAAAAGAACATACATCCTTCTGTTGACTCTATCCCTTCCATACATAATTTTGTATGTCTCAATCATGTCCCCTTAAGAGCACTCTAGGGTTGTATGTAGACCAGTGATATTTAAGGTTTTCCTTTTCATGGCACACCAACCTCTGTGGACATTACCTCTCGTGATGTCACCTCCAGGAGACTCATCCGGGTTCTACAGCTCTGTTGCTAGGGCCACTCTCTCTAGTGGCAAATTGTCCACGGGGGAAGAAGGACAGTTTGTTGCTGCAGACTGTTGACCTAGAAATAGAACCACAGAAACCAGGTGAGTTTTTCAGCCATTTTCAACCACTGTGCTCCAACCTCCTGTAGCACATCTGCAGACATTCATCGGCACACCAATGTGCCACTGCAGTCCAGTTGAAAAGTGCTGATCTAGACCTAGGTTCACACAGCATTGCCCTGAGCATATGAATTAGCCTTGTACTGAACCAGCCCCCAGGGACGAACGGAGGCCCGAGTGTGCCCATGGCAGGGTGATGAAACCACGCCCCCAGCATGTTGCCCCGCCCCCGTGCGTTGTCCAGCCATGCCTCTCTGAGCCCGGAATATCTCCATTTTGGAGCGAAACGGAGGCGAGGGAGGGAGGGAGGGCCAAACAACATGCGGGTTCATCCGCAGACTCCTTGCAATGGCGCCCTGCCGCCCCGCCGCTGCCCGGCGCACATAGGTCGCGCCACCCCAGGCTACACCCTTCCTCTGCTTCTGCCAGCCCCTGATCCATCTAGCCCTGTATGTTCTACAATTGCTCTCCAGGGCCACTAGCTCAGAGGTCTTTTGCTACCCAAGGCTCTTTCACTGGTGTTTCCAGAGATGGAAACCACAACCTTCTGTGTGTGAGGTATGTGCCACTGAGCTGGTGCCCACATTCTCCTCCCCCTTCTTGACATCTAGCAGCATTGTGTGGCTTGCCCTCCCCATCTGCCTCTGTCTCTGGTGCCTCCTGTCTCTTCAAAACCAGGCAGGCAGGCAGGCAGGATCCTAGGAGGAGGGACAGAGAGGAGACACTGGTGATCATGTTTCTCCAATGCTTCTTCCAAAGAAGATCAGACGTGGAGGAACCATCCTCCCTGCCTGGCCTGCTTTGGAGAAGTGGCAGTGGAGGTGGTCAGCTCCCCCCCCATCCTCCTCTTGTTCACGCCACCGTCAGCCCACCTCATGGGTGAGCCAGCTCCACCCCACACAAAGAAACAAATGTAACATCAGTTAATTGGGGCACACAAACTTAACCGTCAGTAATTGATGAGCTAACCGTATAATATTTATTTATTTATTTATTTATTTAATGTATTTTTATACCGCCTTTCTCCAGATTTCTCTGGACTCAAGGTGGTTTACATGGGCAGGCTGTTCATAAACCCCATTTTTCAATTGGGGTTTTTACAACTATTGTTCTATGTACCATTCACAGAATGCTCAATTTCTTCAGATGTTTTTTACTTTCATTGTGTGGCCATGATCCTGGCTGCACGCTTGCACCTTCTGAGCCTTCACAGTCCACCACAGATCACACCTTGGCCAGTTCTTTCGTCAGCTCACTCCTCCACACTCCTCCCCAAGCTCTGTCAGTGACTTCCGGTCTCCCATCCAAGGCCAGTCCAAGGCTGATCCTGCTTAGCATCTTCAGGCAAAGGCAACAGCTCAACCTCCAGACCACACTTCCTGTTAAGCATAATATCATATGCTTAACAGCAGTGCCGGCTCTAGCAGCGGCAGGGCCCAATGTGGGGCATTCCTGCGGGGAGCCTCCACTCACCAAGAAGAGCGCTGTTTGTGCCACGTGCCAAGCATGGCATGTGGAAGTAGTTGGAGGTGATATCATAACATCACCGCTGACTGCTTCCAGGTGGCCCATCTTGGGCTCTTCAGAGGCAGAGGCAGGTGGGAGAGACCAAGGTCGAGCTGCTCTGCTCGCCCCACTGACTTACAGCCCATCGAGATCCCAGCTGCAGCCACAGGCAAGATGCTCACCCTGCTAGTGCGGGGCCCCCTGAAACGCGGGGCCCGATGTGACGACATTGGTCACAGTGGCATAAAGCCGGCCCTGCTTAACAGAAGTTTCCTGCTGGTACCATTTTTGGCATGAACTTGGTTTAGCATTTAGTGCCCTTGCAAACCACCAGCTCATCTGTTTGCAAACTGGTGCTTGAGGGTAGCCCGCCGGGAGTCTGATGAGGATGAACTGGGATGCTCCACGCAACCGAGCAGAGGTGCTGCCACCTCTTCCCATGCAAACTCAAACATCCATTTGTATCCGCTTCAGTTTGTTTCGAGCTGGGATTCCTCTTGGACAAAGGGAGGGCTGCTCACGGCTTTGGCGTTCCACCGGTTTGATCCCTCTTCGTCCCTGGGAGTGATGGGTTGGGGCAGCGAGGGGTGGATTCTTCCGAAATACAGATGGAAAAGGGGCTGAAGGCTTCTTCCTCCCTTTCCACAATGACTATGTATTGCAGCAAGAGACTGGCTCTTTACCAAATCGGGAGCTGCAGTATTTCTCTTCCGACAGCAAAAATTTTCAGCCCACTTGAGCTCGCATGACAATCTTATGTGATTATTACGAGTAGGCGTTCGGCATCCTTTTACATGCTAATGCTCTCGCACCTGCTGGTCCACCTTCATTTCCACTTTTCGGGTGCAATGCAAGGGGGAGAAGTGCCATTCATTCCCTGAGTGGAAGGGGAAAGCCCTGACACTGCCTGACGGAAGCTGCAACGTTGATCATCTGTGGGGGATGGTTGAATTGGGGGCACAGGTGGAGGAGACTCGAGGACGCTGCTCCTGACCGGCAAGAGAGAGGATCCAGCTAGCTGTTGAGCTGCGTACGTTGCTTCTCCATGTGCTATGCTCGGTGCTTGTTTTTGATCCCCCGGCTGGTTGCTTCCACTGCAGCCCTCAAGGAATGTGCCGTATTGTTCACTGTTCTGACCGCGTTACACCAATGATTTGCCACTGCAAAGTTGCCTGCACCAACAACACTTTGTCGTTGATGTTTGGATGCAAGGTAGGACACGGCTGGCGGTTTCGGTGTGTGTTCGGCTGTATGTGAATCACAGTTACAGATGGGGATTTGGGTTTGTACCGAGAGAGGTTTGTGTGTGTCTGTCGGAGAGAGCTTCTCGGTGTCTGTGCAAGTGCAGCTGTTTCGAAATGAAATCAGCACAGAAAGGTTTCTTTTTTTCTTTTTCTTAGTGTTCAGAACAATACAATTGGGGGATGTAGAAGCTATACAGATCTGGAAGCTTTTGCATCTGGGATGCCGTTAAGTACTTGATTTCAAGAAAAAGGAAGACTGCTTCATCGCGGCACTGCTATTTCGGTGCTCCGAGCTTGGCATCCAGGCTTCTCCTCCGAAAATCCCTGAAGTAGCAGGAGTGGACCTGCTTGTCGAACCTGATTAATAGCTGTTGCTTCTAATTAGACTAGAGATGCTGGAGAATGCAGCCTTAGCATTTTTTTCTACACGAGTCAAACAAGTTCACGGGATCATTAAGATGTCGGCAAATGCTGGTGGGGAACCAGCACAATTTGGAAGAGGTCTTTTCGGACAATAGTTTTGGGGCACAATCCTAACCAACTTTCCAGTACTGACATAGCCGTGCCAATGGGGCATGTGCTGCGTCCTGAAGTTGGGGGGCAGTCACGGAGGCCTCCACAAGGTATGGGAGTGTTTGTTCCCTTACCTTGGAGTTGCATTGCCCTTACCCCAGTGCTGGAAAGTTGGTTAGGATTGCACCCTTAATTTCGCTAGAAAGTCGGTCTAGAGGTGTCGCCCTCTCCCAGACCAGGTCAGATTGGGTTCTTGGAAGCAAATCTACCTTCTAAGGTAGGCTAAAAGGGATGTTTACACACATTGGATTTTTTTTTTTAATGAAACACCAGATTTCAATATATGGTGTTACTGCTGCTGCTTTTCATTATTTTGGGGGGCAATGGAAGTTTGGACAAAGATCACGTGATCTCCACTTCTAGGACACTAAGAAACTGTTACAAGTGTTTCCACTTTATTCATAGCTGTGGTAGTATTTCTTCCCCAAGTTCATATATTTGGGTGAAGGAAAGCCTTTATCCCCTCGTCCCAAAGTAGTCCTTCAAAGTTTCAGTACTTATAGTCTATACGGTAAATGTGTATCTTGTTCCGTCCAGTAATGATGCAATTGATGTTCATGTAAGTTGATCTTTAGTATTCGTTGTATACTAATGCAGTGATTTACCAGATTAGAAAACATTTAGCATTAGCAAGAGTGGAGTTGATTACAACTACAGATGCATTATCAAGATGATTCCTTAGCTCAGATCCCTATCCATTCATAAGATCATAAAAGCCCTGCTGTATGAGGCCAAAGCTCCATTTAGTCCAGCTTCCTGCATCGCACAGTGGCCCAGCAGGTGCCTCAGGAAGCACACAAGACAACCAGAAACTTGCATCTCTTTGCCACTCCCCTGCATCTGGCATTCTGAGGTAGCTTACTTCTAAAGTATGGAGGTTGCACTACCCATCATGGTCTGTAGACTGTGATGAACTTTTCCTCCAGAAATCTGTCCAGTCCCCTTTTAAAGGCACCTAGGCCAGATGCCATCACCACCTCCTGTGGCAAGGGGTTCCACATATCTACAGTTAGTGTAATTAGTGAGTGACAAAATGGGTATATATGTGAATCAAGGGATTGTAGATACTATCATTTCAGATTATGCATTCAAGGGCCAACAAAAATGATAGTTAAATGAAATACAGAAAGAACATTTGTGCACATACCAAACCTCTTTGTGACTACAGAAAAAAATGCTGATGATGCAATGTAGAATTTTCCTGAGTTTTCAGAGCATTTTTCTAAGCAGTCTTCACAGTAATTCAGTTCGTTGGGTCTGCAGTATTATTATTATCCCTGCGTTTCAGAGTGGAAAGATGACGTTGAAAGAAAGGTGGGTCTCCAAAGGCCATCTCTTGTGTGTGAGACTGAGGTGAGATGAACTTGTTTATGCTATTTCATCTGCTTTTTTCAGCCCCCTCTTTTTTTTGCAACTTAATTAACCTATGGAACTCCTGGCCACAGGAGATGGTGATGGCATCTAGCTTATATGCCTTTAAAAGGGGATTGGGCTATTTCTGGAGGGAATGTTCATCATGGGCTGTAGGCCATGATGGGTTGTGCAACCTCCTTATGTTAATAATAGGCTACTTCAGACTGTCAGGTGCAAGGGAGAGGCAACAGGATGCAGGCATTTGTGTGCTCCCTGAGGCATCTGGTGGGCCACTGTGAGATACAGCAAACTGGACTAAATGGGCCTTGGCCTGATCCAGTAGGGCTGTTCCTGTTCCTATGAGTATATGTTTGAAGAGAGACATCTGATTGACACATCTGAAAACCTCCGAATTTTACCTCAGAAATTTACCTCAGAATGCCTGGTGCTTTCTGTGAGGATGTACCATGGTTGTACAATTGCTGTAATCCAAGAATGCCAGTTTATATTCCAGGAGTGCCATTTTATTATATCACAGTGACGGGACTTCCTGCTTGATGATGTCACTTCTAGCCATGACATCATCTCCATTTTAATGACATTACGTCCGCTGGGTCCTGACACGAGTACCATTCTAAAAAGTGGGTCCCTGTCTAAAATGTTTGAGAACTACTGCTCTAGATGCAAAACGGATTATGTCCATGAGTAGGTAATTTAATCCATCCTTTCTCCAAAGGCTTCATCTACTCCTCCTCACCCATTTCATTCCCATGACAGGCCTGTGAGGCGGGGCTTGCCCCAGGAGCAGTGAGGCCTAATGCCCCTGCGGGGGCCACCACTCACCAAGTAGCCGTGGCAACAGCTGCTGCGGTGAGCTCTGCGCTGGTGCTGCATGCAAAAGTGGCACCCAGAAATAGTTGGCGGTGATGTGATGACATCATCACCAACCGCTTCCAGGAGGTCCATTTGGGGCCATAAGGATAAAGGGACGGGTGAGAGAGCCGACATAGTGCTCCACTCACCACACCTCGGCATGTTCAGTTCCATGCTTGGGTGATGGCAGCTTCAAATTTGGCCAAATCACATTAAGGCTGGTCCTGCTGGGGGTTAGGTTAGACTGCAAGACTGTGAGCGCGATCCCAACTTGGAGTTAGGACGGCACAGTTAGGCCGCAGTTTGGCCGGCACCAGGGCCACCAGGGCCACAAGCACATTTGGACGCTCTTGGAGTCGGGGGCGGGGGATGGCACACGTCTTTGTGCTAGCCTCTCTGACTCCAAGAGTGGTCCAAACGTACTTTACGGTGTCCCTTGTACCAGCCGAACTTTGCTGGCCTAATTATGCCAGCCTAGCCAGCGGTGGCATCCGGGCGGAATGGGCCGGTAGGGCGTTCCGCTTGTTCCATGGACGGACCCGGGCCGCACCGCCTCTCCTGAGGACAGGTCAGCTGTTCCTGGGCCCTCCCTCCCTCCCGTGCGTCCGAATTGCTCTGAAATGGAGCGATTCCAGGCGCAGGGAGGCGTGGCTGGCCCAGGGCTAGGCCCTCCCTTCAGAATGAATGGGAACGCATTGACTCCAGTAGGCGGGCTTAGCGGCCATGACAGTATGTCCAAAACATTGCTCATTCCAAGCATTTCCAATGGGTTTTCGCATGATGTTTAGGGCTGAATCGTTTACTCTTGAAGTAAAAACTTACCAAAATAACAACGTGTGATCGTGGAGAAACATCAGTGGTAACCATATTATGAGTTAATATGCAATTCCAAGGTTTAATTCCCCGTAATTATATTACTGAACACACCGGACGAAATGCTGTCTATTTTAACTCAGATTGCACTGTTTTGACAGACTTATTTTTTGAAATCTACACAAGCAGGAATAAAACGGCCATGCCCCATTAAAAAAATGTCTGTTAATGTTCAGAATTTCGAAAATATTACCGGTCGTTTTATTGAGCCGATGTAATGTGAATACATGAATCTTTCCGTGGAAATTAAGTCCCATTTTTCGTCCAGTGATTCGCATACCCGTATGCAGAACACGCAGGCATGCTTAAAGATGTTGAAATTAACTTTTACACGCGCGCCGTGCGAGCGAGAGAGCCCCTCCGGCGGCAATCCTCCTCCTTCGCGGCAATGATCTGAGTCAGCCATTTTAGTAAGTCCACGGCTTCAAGAATGTGACGACATGGCCTATCCAGTTATCTAACATTCTTGGGCTGGCCTCCACCATAGGGGCGGAGGGCTGCCAATCATCCGGGCGTTCCGGTTCCTGGCGCGCCCGGATGACATCACTGGGCCTAACCCAAGGTTAGGATTGCACTCTGTGACTGGCCCAAGGCCTCACCAGTGAATTCCTGTTTGAGATGGGTTGAGTCGAATCTCAGCACTCCTCCAGCAACTGTATAGCTCTAATCCCTACATCACACATGTGTAAACAATCGTGACATTTTGTATAACTTACAGTAGGTTTACTGGCCTGTTTTTCTGCTATTTGCATCCATTGCCTGATATCGGTGCTAAAAATTTCACATGTGCCTTCTGAATAATTTGAATATGCTCAGCTCTCCTTCTTAATATTTGTGTCGGAACGCCGCTAATGACATGGAAGTGCTGATTAATCTGATTTTTTAATTGCAATTAATACGTTCGGTTATGAAACCTCTGCCTCCGTTCCTGAATATTAAGATAAACAAAGGATTAGTCGTGACAAATTAAATGCAAGTTGCCAATCTAGAAAAGATAGGTCAGTGTCTTGGGGACTAGTATCCAATTTGTATTCCTGCCCGGAAGCATGATTCTGCTGTAAAAAAAGATATTCTTTGATGCAATTTGTCTCCTGGTGTATGTGTGAAAACATTGGAACTATGAAGCAAGAGATGGAAATGAATGCATTTAAAAGAGAAACTGGTAAATTGTGTTTCCAGGGATGAGTGAAATGCCCCTTTTGGGAAGCATCCCTTCCCCTTGGCCTCCGTATATAGCAGAGAGTATTGCTACTTATCTGTTCCTTCTCTTTCCCCTGTGATGAACTTCTCTCTGGAAGCTCCAATGATCAAGCAGGAAAACATTCCGATGGAACTTTGATTTGCATACAGCCTCAGTTTCAAGCCTTTGTCTACATAATTGTGCGTGTGTGTGTGTGTGTGTGAGTGAGTGAGTGAGTGAGTGAGTGAGAGAGAAAGAGAGAGAGAGAGAGAGAGAGAGACGGAGGGCAGGAGGTGTAGTCGAGAGGGTTAATGCCTCCGTTTGCCTGAAGATAAGATCCGAAGGTCGCCAGTTTGGGATCACCGGAAGTTTGGGAGCAGCAGACCTTGTAAACTGCGACTGATTAGAGCTGAGCTACAGCTGCCTGTGAGAGGGGAGTGTGCTGGGCCAGCCGCTTCTTTGGTGTGAGCAGGGAAGCCGCTTATCAGCCAGCAGGAAGGCAAATTGTGTGGCCAGAAAGAAGACTAGACCACAAAAGTACCATCTGTATGTTTTATGTTCTTGAAAGATAGAACTTCCTTGTAATTTGTAAAAACCTTGTGTTTATGGATAAAGCCTGCCTATGTAAACCGCCTTGAGTTAAAGTCAGAGCAGCAATCTAATGACCTAAGAAAGGCGGTATATAAATACGAGCATCATCATCATCATCATCATCATCATCATCATCATCATCATTATTATTATTATTATTATTATTATTATTATTATTATTATTATTATTATTAATGGACTACAAAGCACATGATACAGTGCAAATGGAAGCAAGCTGCATACACATGATAACATCTGGGGTTAGCATAACATATATGGGGAATTTAGTGATTGTGAGCGCAATCCTATACCCCCGTTGCGCCAGTGCTACGCTCTTGTGCCGGCCGAATGCTGTTGCAAACGTGCCGTCAAGTGCATCAGTGTCGGCGGTACGACGCTGGACCAGAGCAAGCAGCAGCGCCAACACTCAGGTGCAGCCACGACCGCCAGCAGTGCCGGCCTTGTGTTGTTCAAGCATCGGCGGAGCGCGGTCGGCGATACGCAGTTGGTGCCAGGCCACGGCGAGGGCGTTCCTGGGGCATGATGAGGAGTAACTGGGCGGCGCAGTGGGCGTAACTGGGCGTACGCAGGGTGGCTGTAGTGCCAAATTCAAAACCCCGTTCCGGCCAGGGTGGCCTCGATTCGGGCCGCTCCTGTTCACGTGCACCTGCAGATCCGAGCAGCCCCATTGGGATGACTGGGGCTTACGCGGGTGTAAGGGGAAAACTTCCCCTTAGCCTGCACTTTGCTGCTGCTGCCTCCTCATGGGCTTTAGGCAGTAGTGTCATCTAACGGGTACGCTGGGCAGGAGGAACGGCTGAGCTGCAGCCCGCCCATTGCGTAATGCTCCGTTTCGCCGTCTTACCTGCCCCCGTGGAAACAGAGCGTGATGGAGCGTGACCAGTGATGTCATTCAGGGGGGAACGGACCAGAACGGGCGTTCCGGATCCTAACGGGCTCCGTGGCTGGTTCCGGGTTCCCGACAAGTGCCAATCAAAAGTGAGTTCCTGTTCCTAAATCATTTGAATGACACCACTGAGCGTGACGGAATGGGCGGGCTGCCGCTCACCCGTTCCTCCCGCCCAGCGTACCCGTTAGATGACACTACTGGCTTTAGGATACAGCCCTGTTATGTTGGCCTTACTTAGGATTGGACTGTAAATTGTAGTTGCCTATGAATACAGCTGCCTGGGTCTTCCCATATGTGTATTAAGAAATGTCTGTTAGGTTTGAGGTGTAGATGTGGCCCATGCCATTTTATATTATTTGAAGCTTCAGCCCGATCTTCCAGGGTTTGGTCCTTGAAAGGAAGTGACTCGTCCTGTCCCACATGTTCATAAAAATGCCATATGGAGAGTCCCTGGGTGACAGCTGGGATTTCCCCATGGGAGGAGGTGAGTGTCATGGCCCACACGTTCTCCTTAGAAATATGTAGTTGCAGAAGAAAAGGGCTATCTTTAGTCCTTACATTTTTCTAGGTGTTGCTCTTCCAAGAAATAGTAATTTTGAAATATTGAAAAATATTGAAAACTTACCCTGCTGTACCATGTTATTGCTTCACGGTTGGAAGTTGAGCTTGGGCTCCCATTCAGTTAAACTCCCATGAAACTTAAGAGACCGGCTTAATTTTTACACCCGAGTGGTCTCGCTTAACTTGGCTGAGCCTTAGGGCTTGTCTGTACAGATTTCAGCTCCATCAATGCAAATGCTGTGTGTAGGGAAATCTTGAGGTTTCCACTCAGAAGCCTTTCAACATTACCTGTTCTTAATTTCATCTGTAGTCTTGTCTTTTCTCCATTGTTCTTCAATTTTAACAGGTCAGTTCTCCTTCATATGTTTGACTAAGTTGAACACAAACATTTTTGCTTGTAATGCTAAATCTTGATGTCTCTGTGCTGGCCGTTACATTTTTAAAACCTTATAAGGTTTGGGAGCAAAGTATTTAAAGCAGTGGTTCCCAAAATTTTTTAGCACTGGGACCCTCTTTTTAGAATGGCACTCGTGTCTGGACCCACTGGAAGTGACGTCATGGCCGGAAGTGACATCATCAAGCCGGGAGTGACATCATAGTGACATAATCAGATGACACTCCTGGAACGCAAACTAGCATTCTTGGAGTGCAGCAATTGCACAACCATAAAACATCCCTGACAGAAGCAAGATTAGGACAGAATATTATGTAAAAGCACTGAACTAAAAATTAAAATTAAAAACATTTTTTTTAAAAAATCGTCACTTAAAAATTCAAACTGTTAACACTCACAAAAGGAATGTAGCAAGATTAAAGAACAAGACGGTGGCTCCCAGCTTTCCACAACCCACCTGACATCAGTGGGTCACAATCCACAGTTTGAGAAACACTAATGTAAAGGATTGCTTTTTGCTGCCATCATCAGAGGTGGTGTTGGTGGGGAGGGGGCTCTTTGGGAGTTGTGCCCAAGCTTTGGAACTCCCTTTCTCAGGGTTCCCTTCTGGTGTCACTTTGCAGGTTTCAGCACTCAATTAAGACCATTTTTGGGTCAAATCTTTTGATCATTGGTTGTCTGTTCTGATTTGGTGTTTCTGTTTCTTTGGCTTCTTGCGGCTCATATTTATACCTCTGATCACCCTGCTGCCTCATAGACTTTGGAGCTGCAGTGGTGGAGGGGGTCTTGGATATCATGTTGAGAACCTCTTGCTTAATTTTGTGGAGTATCTACATCCATGCCCATTCCACATCAGTGGCATCAGTTGGTTGGGCGTATCAGTGATAAGGTAAAGGTTTCCCCACGACCGAATGGTCTAGTCGTGACCGACTGTAGGGGGCGGTGCTCATCTCCGTTTCAAAGCCTGTAGAGCTGGCATTTTGTCCAAGGACAAGCTTCCGTGGTCATGTGGCCGGCATGACTCTACGCCATAGCGCATGGAACGCCGTTACCTTCCCACCAAAGTGGTCCCTATTTATCTACTTGCCTTTTTAGGTGCTTTCGAACTGCTAGGTTGGCAGGAGCTGGGATGAGCAATGGGAGCTCACTCCATTGCACAGACTTGAACTCCCAATCTTCTGGTCAGAAAGCCCAGCAGCAGCGGTTTAACCCACTGCGCCACCACGTCCCTCTTATCAGTGATAACCATGGGGCTATACTCAGGCCATTTCAACAGATTTGTGTTGCATTGGCTTGGATACAAGGATCTGAAGAAAGAAAAGAAATAAAAGAAAAGGCTAAAGCCTTTTGTAATGGCCATCTTTACATAGGGGATGTGGTGGCGCTGCACGTTAAACCGTTGTTGCTGAGCTTGCTGACAGGAAGGTTGGCAGTTCGTGACTGCGTGACGGAGTGAGCTCCCGTCACTTGTCCCAGCTCCTGCCAACCTAGCAGTTGGAAAGCACATAAAAAGGCAAGTAGATAAATAGGTACCAATTCAGTGGGAAGGTAATGGCATTCTGTGCATCTTGGCATATAGTCATGCTGACCACATGACCACGGAAGCTTGTCCTCAGACAAACGCTGGCTCTACAGGCTTAGAAACGGAGATGAACACCGCCCCCTACAATCGGTCATGACTAGACCATTCGGTTGTGGGGAAACGTTTACCTTTATAATGGTGGTCTTTATAAAGATGTATTTTAAGGTTGCTGTTAGAAGGTGCAGTCTAGACCAGTGTTGTTCAAACCGTGGGTCTGTTGAAACATGAAAATGGCCTCATTGACTAAGCTGGAATTGTTGATACAAACGTATACATTTCTTTTTCGAGTTATCTCAGCACTTCTATATGATAATTTTGGGATTTAGGCTGCAAACCTACACAAAAGTACCCCAAAGTAAGTCCCTCTGAACTTTTTTTTTTTTAATTTTTGGATAGACATGCATAGGATTGTGGTGTACTGTTGTCTTGAAATGGGTGTTAGTGAAACAGCTTCCTACAGAGAGTGCCCATCTGTGAAGAGTAGAGTTTGTTTGGAGTCTTTAAACTGATTTTAAGCTTGTTGTGGTGTTGTGGTGTAACTGTTCACTTGTTGCATCAATTCTAATAGCAAGTTGAACATTCAGTCCAACCAACCAGTATCTGACAATACTGTCTTCTACTGGGGTTTTAGCAACACTGAATGGAATGATGGACTATTTGCAATTTGTTGTATTTTTGGATGTATTTTGTATATAATATAGCCATGGCTTGGCTTATGCATGTTCTGTTCTGAGGGTGAGCCTTTGTTACAGTAGCAAGGGAAAAGTGCGTGTGTGGGGGTCTGTTTTCCCTACTGTTTATTTATTTATTTATTTAAGTGAAACCGTCCAATCACTATACCAATCACTGTCGGCCAAGATGGCTATATGGAAGCTCTGCATTCAGAATTTAAATACTGGTTCTTTGGGTAAGAGAAGATAGTTCACTGCATGCCCTGGTTGTGAGCTCACTGGGGGCATCTAGATAACTACTGTATTAAGTGAGCTGCTGGATTAGACAGACCTTTGACCATTCATCAGTGTTCTTCATTGTTTATCCAGGCATTCTGCCAGATTAATTTCTGATTCACAATAAAGTACTTGATTTCTGCAAGTACAGGTGGTCCACAACTGATGTCTGGTTCTGTTCCAGAAGTTTGTCTAGAAGTTGACATCAATGTAGATTGGAACAATGCTACTGCACCTGAACGAAAGCATAAGGTTGGACAGATTGCGCCCATGCAAAAGCACCAATACGGCTTTCCATAAGACGGAACATCCTTAAGTCAGGGACTACCTGTAGTTATCACGATAGAGTTTCCGGTGGCTATCCGGTGTCTAATGCCTAGTGTGGTCTAGCATGGAGAAATGAATATAGCTCTCTGTCCATATGCAGAACTGTTTGGTGATTTGCCTGGCCAAAATTGGGTTGCCAGAGTTGAGAGAGGTTGATGATGTGTTTATTTCAAAGCAAAAGTATAACTTGGGATGAATTTTAGAAGGTTTTTGTTCTGTTCTCTTCAGCTCTAGTATCTTTGCTTTTCTCACACCAATGCTGGTTAATGCTGCAGAGGCATTGGTCAATCAACCGCAAGCACTGTTGGAATTCGGTTCCACAAGCACATGGTTTAGTGTCCAATTCCCCTATTACAAATGTGCAATGTCCTTTACAAATGTGCAATGTCCTTTCCATGCTCAGTTTTGCAATTACTTTTGCACAGAAGAAAGCCCCATGTGGTTGAGTGGAACTTGCTATCTTAGAAGTGCATTTAGGATCGCTTGCCATCGGTACAGCAAAAGTTGCCATGCTGAGAAGAAAGGGCTTCTAGATTTCGGCTCCCTATGCCTTTAAAAATGGCCTTTTCCCCTCCTCCCTGAATTGGTCTACTCCCAGCTGCCAAAATCTGGTGCTATAGCTACTCTCAGTTCCTGCTCTTTCCTTACTCTCCTTGGAAAACAAAACAAACACGTTTATTTCAAATTGCACCCAGCACCCACCCCACCCCAGAGAGACTGTTTCCCGAGGGAACCTGAATTTGGGAGAGGGCAGTGGCATTCCTCCAGGGGGGCAAAAACGCTAGGTTTTGGTAAAGTGGCGCCCCTGTGTAAAGTGGCCCCTCCCCCTCACCTTCCAAGCCATTTGCGGGGAGAGGCCGCTTTACACAGGAGCTCAGGCTCTTGCAAAACTTAGTGTTTCCACTAAGGGATGGAATGCCACTGGGAGGGATGCCACTGGGAGAGGGCACTAACACCCTCTGGGTTCAGAAGAGTTTCAGAGAAGCCTGCAGGTAGTTTGGATGGAAGGACCAGATCTGGCAGCCTAAGGGGACCTGCCCATCAGTTCCTCAAGCTTTTCAATGCACCTAGAAGGAGATTAAACACCACTGAAATGGCGATGCACACATGTAGCACTCTACGTGGGGCTGCCTCTGAAGACGGTCCGGAAATTGCAACTAGTGCAGAATGCGGCTGCTTGTGTGGTTGCTGGGGCTCGTTGGTTCGACTCTGTTGGGCCGTTGCTTCAGCGGCTACATTGGCTGCCGGTTCCTTTCTGGGCCCGATTCAAAGTGCTAGTTTTGACCTTTAAAGCCCTTTACGGCTCGGGTCCGGGGTATCTGAGGGACCGCCTCCTTCCATATAATCCTACCTGTACTCTTAGGTCATCTGGGGGGGGGCCCTTCTGACTGTGCCGCCACCAGGAGAGGTGAGGGGGATGGCGGCCAGGAATAGGGCCTTCTCAGTG
>JAJKFI010000017.1:7507181-7517236 GCA_029204185.1 Lerista edwardsae | reverse complement strand
GAGTCGGACACGACTTAGCGACTGAACAACAACAACAACAACAAGGTGCAGCACAGGTAGGTGCTGGATGGACGAACGAAGAACTAAACACTCCTCATGGCCTTTCGGAGAGGACTCAAGTCATACCTATTTAGCCTGGCCTTTGAATGACCATGTGGCTGTCTGCCCTCTGTCCCTCTGGTATATTATCA
The DNA here is from genome assembly GCA_029204185.1 of Lerista edwardsae. NCBI lineage: Eukaryota > Metazoa > Chordata > Lepidosauria > Squamata > Scincidae > Lerista > Lerista edwardsae. The sequence continues at coordinate 7,517,045 of JAJKFI010000017.1, read as the reverse complement.
TAGTTGGTTTCACTCCCCTGATCAATTTGTTTTTCCCACCTTCCAGTACATCCTGATATGGAGAATTGGGTTTAGCTTTCGTTCCTGTTCACTCTCGCTGTTCCCGTTCATGTTTAATTTGTTCTTGTTTTAATATGATGTTTTAATGTGTTGTACTTGCTATGTTTTACTTATTATGGTTACTTTGTATTTTGTTTTGTTCTCTGTAAGCCGCTTTGGGCATTTGCTGCGGCATAGGAAAGGCAGGGTATCAATTCTTCAAATAAAATAAATAAAATAAATAAATAATTCACATCCATTATGGGAGACTATCGTGAGCCAGCATTTTGGTGCAGTTCCCTTCATTTCTTCACCCAGCAGGTAAAACTATACTATGGTGCCTAAATCGATGCTTACTCAGGGCGCAATCCTTTACTGTGCCAACATTGCAAGGCAATATCCTAAGGCCCATTAGGAGGCGGCAGCAGCGAAGTGCAGGCCAAGGGGAGGTTTTCCCCTTACACCTGCGTAAGCCCCAGTCACCCCTATGGGCCTGCTCAGATCTGCGCTTGCTGTTTTGCAGGCACAGAGGAACGTGGACAGGAGCGGCCCAAATCGGGGCCTCCATGGCCGGGGACGGGGTTTAGGATTTGGCACTACAGCCATTTAGCGCCGACGCGGATGTGCTTTACGGCACATTCGCAACAGCATCCAGCTGGCACAAGAGCGCAACGCCAGCACTAAGTGGGGTATAGGGTTATGCTGCTCATTAATTATGTGGTGGTGAAATTAATGCAGTATTAGGGTTGTGATATTATTAATTATCCAAAACCCAGAACATTCTGAGTTTCGATGACTGTGAAAATCTTTCTTTTGCCTCTTCTATGTGCTGATCAGGGAAACAAACAAACAAACAAACAATCAAACAAATAAATGGGATCAGATACTGCAGGAGAAAACTTTGTCAGCACAATCCTATACATGTCTACTCAGAAGTAAGTCTCATTGACTTCAGTGGGCCTTACTTCCAGGGAAGTGTGTATAGAATTGCAGCCTGTGTTGCGCACAATTGCATGCAATAAAAGACTAAGAGCGCAAACCTAACCTGGAGTTAGGCCTGCACAGTTAGGCCAGCGAAGTTTGGCTGGCACAAGGGCCACCGTAAAGCACTTCAGGACTACTCCATTCAGGACCATTCAGGGAGGATGGCGCACGTCATCCTGGAATCAAAGAATGGTCCAAAAGCGCTTTAGGACTACTCTCGGAGTCAGGGAGGATGGCGCACATCTGTGTGCTGGCTTCTCTGACTCCAAGAATGGTTCAAACACACTTTACAGTGTCCCTTGTGCTAGCCAAACTATGGTGACTTAACTGTGCCGGCCTAACGCCAAGTTAGGATTGCGCTCTAACAGTTTTGGTTTTTGTAAAAATGAAAAACAGCTTTGGGAGGCAGAAATGCTGATGCAAAAATGGTTAGGAAACCTTTTCACGGTTGGCCTTTCCCTCCCCCCCTCAAAATCATGTCTGCTCTTCTTCTAAGCAGCTTCTCATCTCGAAGGCTGCCAGATATTAGTTAAATGAGTTGTTGATCATTATATATATTTTGTGTAAGACACATTAGCTGTCCCTAACACCTCTAAAGTGTAAGTCAGTAGGTGGCTTTGACGCTTATTTAACCTGTGATTCTCCTGGATTTTGCTTGCTCTAGAAAAATGCTCAATGCTCAAAAATGGGCGGGCAGTAAGTGTGTATTATCTCTTGCATTTGTTAGGCAGGTTAAATCTCCTGTTTGAAGGAAGATGCTTGAATGCATTTGTAACCTCAAGGATACATAATTATGATGAACCTTTATGTAGGGCTACTTTTGAAGTTGACTTGGAAGCAGCAACTACAACTTTCCCTCTATGCATACCTGATCTGTTCCTGAAAACAACCCTTACAGTGAAAATTTGGATGAGTGCAGTTATCACATTAATTTCAATGGGGAAAATTCTAACTTGTTCCAAAGCCATTCCAAGTTCACCCAAAAATCATTCTAAATGGCTAATTGCACAAGAAATTTGCATGACATCATCATAAGAAAAAAAATGGCGTCATCATATGAACATAAGAAGAGCCCCACTGGATCAGGCCCACTGGACCTAGTCCAGCTTCCTGTATATCACAGTGGCCCACCAGATGCCTCAGGGAGCACACAAGACAACTAGATACGTGCATCTCGTTGCTAGTCCCCTGCATCCAGCACTCCAAGGTAGTCTACCTCTAAAATAAGGTGGTTGTACCACCCATCGTGGCCTATTGCCTGCGATGGACTTTTCCTCCAGAAATCTGTCCAGTCTCTACCCCTGCTAACTCTACCCCTGCTATCTCTTAACCCCTGCTAACTGGACAAGAGGCACTTTTTCCAGTGGTGTTCCTCTTATATTTAGCAGGGGGAGAGTAACTGTCCCTCTTCACCCCTGCACAGTCTTTCTAGTGGCTGTTGCTGGCGGTCTGCCTTTTTTTAGATTGTGAGCCCTTTTGGGACAGGGAGCCATTTAACTTTATTATTACTATTTGCCTGTAAACCGCTTTGTGAACTTCGTGTTGAAAAGCGGTATATAAGTACCTGTTGATTTATTGATTGATTGGTCTCCTTTTAAAGGCATCTAGGCCAGATGCCATCACCACTTCTTGTGGCAAGGAGTTCCACGGATTAATTACCCACTGGGTAAAAAAGTATTTGTTCTCAGTCTCCCAACACAGAATTTTAGTGGCTGTCCCCTGGTCCTGAAGAACCTCCCTCTATCTACTTTATCCATCCCATTCATAATTTTGTATGTCTTAATCAAGTCCCCCCCTTTTTTTAGGCTGAAGAGCCCCCAAAACTGTAGCCTTTCCTCATATGGGAGGTGTCCCAGCCCTGTAATGATTTTAGTCGCTCTCTTCTGCACCTTCTCTAGTTCTATTCCCCTAAATCTTTTTTGAGGTATGGTGACCAGAACTGTACGCGGTACTCCAGATGTGACCTTACCATCAATTTGTACAGTGGCATAATAATATTGGCCTTTTTTTAACCTACAGTGACTGTATGTTGCAGTCATACCTGCCATCATCATCATCATCATCATCATCATCATCATCATCATCATCTTCAATCTGGTGCTTAGCTTCCTGGTGATGATTTTTATGTGAGAATGGACTGCCACAGACAAATCTTTCTTGACACCTGATTTCCCCACCAATGGTTTTACTTTCTGTCAAGCCCATTCACATATTCAGCTGTTTCTTTTCACGTGAAATTCACGTGTGAACCATGTCTTTCCCCCCACAGTATCATAAAACGATACTACGCCACAGAAAAACGGTTGATTCTGAGGCGGGATGATTCGCATTTCAGGCAGGTCCGTTGAGGTTTCCTAGGCTGCACTAATTCTCACTATATGGGACAAATATAACCTTTCTGTGTTACTGACATTTTCCCCCCCTCTCTCCAGGCATTTCCCCCATTACATCTCAGCAATTCTTAGTGTGTATAGAGTAATATTATGTTTCCTCCCTGATGCGTAGGAAAGCTTGCCAGAAGACACACGTGTTTCAGCTGCTGGACTTTCAAAATGCCTCCCAGTGTGAACAATTAATTAGGATGTGGGCGCAATTTTCCAGCACTCACACAGCTGTGCCAATGGGGCATGTGCTGCATCCTGCAGTTGGGGGGAGGCAGTCACAGAGGTCTCCTCAAGGGAATGTTTGTTCCTTTACCTCGGAGTTGCATTGCCCTTACCCCAGTGCTGGAACGTTTGTTAGGATGGCACCCTGGGATTATTGCTTATCCCCATTGCCAAAACTTAAATAATAATGCACTTTGCAGAAAAATGAAAAAAGGAGCAAAATAAGACATCAATCCACTTTCACCACACCCCGTTTATCCAGAAACACTAATCCGTGGCTCAAGAGCTAATTACCACAACTTTATTTCTTTGGTGCATATGAATCTCCTTTGTACAGAGTCAGTCGACTTGTCCATCTTGCCTGACAGCAGTTCTCCTTAAGCTTGGAGAAGAGCTTCTCTTACCTTCGTACCTAGGAAGGCTTCTCTTCCCAATCACAGCCTCCAGACTTGGTGATCCTGGCTTATTCCAAATAGAGTTCAAAAATAAACCAGGCTAGAATTTGAGAGAAGAGGAAAAAAAGGTATTCCCTTATCACAGTGGTTCTCAAACATTTTAACACCAGGACCCACTTTTTAGAATGACAATCTGTCTAGGACCCACAAACATGATGTCATGGCCAGAAGTACCATCATTGTGACACCAGAACCTGCCACTTTCCTGAGAATGCTGCAATAAGTTGGGTTATTTCTCAGCCGTTTTCCAATAGCAAAGTGAATCAGAAAGAAAAAAGCCTATTTACAACCTTGACACAAGCAAAACAGCCACACAGACCCTCTCCCTTTCCAGCAGCCCAACGTCCTATATTTTCAATATGGCTGCTCTAAGTGCCCACCTGAAATTGACTCACTGGTGGGTCCCAACCAGTGATGTCATGCAGGGGGTACGTGGGGGTACGCAAGTACTGGTTCCTAGGATTACGGCTGGCCCCGCCCATTCGCCCGCCCACTCGTCGACTCTGCCCCTGCAACGTTTGAATTTCCTGCACATTTGAGTTGCCTGCATGTTCTCAGAGCCAGGCAGGCAGGAAGGCAGCGAGTGGAGCCTTGCCTTGCCTTGCCACTGAAAAATGAGCTGCTCAGGGGGTTTGGAACTGTTGGGTCACTTTAACATGATGCCAGGCCTCCTTAACATGTTCTGGGGGTGCTGTGGAATACTGTTGCAACTGTTGGGTCAGTTTAAAATCATTTGAGGCCTCAAAAAGGGCTTTTTTCATGTCACTTCCTGCCACGACCTCACTTCCGGCTTATGACGTCACTTCCAGTGGGCGGGTCCCGACACGTGCCAATCAAAAGTGAGTACCTGTTCTTAAATCATTTAGATGACACGACTGGTCCCAACCCACAGTTGGGGAAACACTACCCTAGCACTAAATAGATAACCAAATTGGTACCACCCAAGTGTCTGGGGGAAAAGCATTCCACAACTGGGGCCACCACTACTGGAAATGGCCTGCTTTGGGAGCTGGGCCGGGAATGATCTTCATTCTTAGGCCATTTGAAGTCTGCCACCAAACAGAAGAGGTAATCATGGGCTTAGTGGGCCAATGCTCTCACTTGGCAGAGCTGGCGGCTTCATTGCCAGTTTCAGCACGACCGCCTGCATTTTCCCCAAGCTTTGATCTTGTGCTGCTTTTCTTTCTCCGTACCCACCACCTCATTTATCTCCCGTTCTTTTGATTTCTGCTATTTTTCTCTCTGCTTCCCTGCAATGCTGTGAGGGCAGGTGAATTCCAGCTTTTTTTGCAAACGTCACCCACACAAGCGACTGTTCTTTATGTCTCTGGAGTGGTGTGATGCACAGTAGGTGATGTGAGGAGTGTGACTTTTCTTGCATCTGACACGCCAACCTGCCAGATCTAATTGGTATAAGCCTGACAATGCAAGCCGGGCAGGCTTTGCTTTCCAGCGAGATGCTGTTGGCAGAACTTCTGCAGCTGCAGCTCCTCTGTCAAAGAACCTGGTTCTAACCACTGGTGGTAGTTCATTTGACACTAAGGGTATGTGCAAAGTGCAAAAATGTACACCCAGAAGCATGTAGCCTGTGGACCAGACGTGGTCTTGAACCCACTTTATACAGCCCTTGGTGACATGACCAAATTTTAGAGCCGAATCCTAACTTGGAGTTGGGCTGGCACAGTTAGGCCAGCAAAGTTTGGCTGGCACAAGGGACACCGTAAAGCACATTTGGACCACAAAGTCAGGGAGGATAACACCTGCCTGTGTGCTGGCCTCTCTGACTCCGAGAGCGGTCTGATTCCAAACATACTTTACGGTGTCTCTTTTGCTGGCCAAACGTTGCTGGCCTAACTTGTGCCAGCCTAACTCCAGGTTAGGATTGCACTCTCATTGTTCTCCAGTTAGGCTGACACAAGTTAGGCCAGCAAAGTTTGGCCGGCTCAAGGGACGTCGTAAAGTATGTTTGAACCACTCTCGGAGTCAGAGAGGCCAGCACACAGATGTGCGCCATCCTCCCTGACTCCGGAAGTGGTCCAAACGCGCTTTATGGTGGTCCTTGTGCCGGCCAAGCTTTGTTGGCCTAACTGTGCCAGCCTTACTGCAGGATAGGATTGCACGCTGAATAATGGTAGGACGATTGGGAGGAAAACGTGACCGTCAACATTTGCAGAAGCTTCTGGGAGATACTGCAGGGCCACAGAGAAAGCATTCTCCCTCCCCCTAAAAATGGGTATACAGTACTTGACCTTAGGTATAGGAATTGTCCACCACTGCACTTATGTATAAAAGCGTCGTTAAAACATGTCTCTTTCCAAATTTAACGACGAGATAAGTTCTGTGCATTTCTGATACTTAGCACTAAAACAAAATGTCCTTGGAATCCGTTCCACATCTAACAGTAGTCAGACCCATCTGTTCGTCTGTGGAATGCTTGTTCCATGTATTATTTGTTTTTTAAAAAATGGTACACTTCTTTTTCTTTTATGGCAACCAAACCCTTGCACCAATCCAGTGGTGGTCCTATAGGGGGCAAAACGTTACGTTTTGCAGGAGCCTGAGCTTCTCTGCAATGCGGTGCCTCCCCTTTGCCTCCACAGCCATTAGCAGCTGAGAGAGAAAAGCCCCGGAGACAGCTCTTGCAGCCACAAATGGCTCTGAAGATGGGGGGACCCACTTGGTGGGTCACGACCCGATGTCAGGTGGGTCACGGAAAGCTGGCAGCTGCAATCTTGGAAGCTGCAGACCATACTCTTGCTATATTCCTTTTGTGAGAGTTAACAGTTTGAATTCTCAAGTGAGGGTTTTTTTTCAATTTTGTTTTTCGTTCAATGATTTTACACAATATTTTGTCCTCATCTTGCTTTCAGTCAGGGATGTTTCCTGGTTGTGCAGTTGCTGCAGTCCAAGAATGCCAGTTTGCATGTCAGGAGTGTGATTTTATTATGTCACAATGACAGCACTTCCTGCTTGATGATGTCACTTCTGGCTATGGCATCACTTCCAGGTTGATGACATCACTTTGGTGTGTCCCGACACAAGTACCATTCTAAAAAGCGGGCCCCAGTTTAAAAGGTTTGAGAACCTCTGGTCTAAGGGAAGGAATTGAAGTGATGTGTGGAATCATCCCAACCCAAATGCTGGTGGATGTCTGCAGATCTTAGTCAACTATGTCAGAAGTGTATAGAAGTAAAAGGGGGACATTTCGAGCATTTGGTCTAATTAATTAACTAGGTCAAGCAACTCCTTCTGTGTACACCATATGCTGTCTATGTGTGAATTGTAGCACACTAAATTGGACATCATAAAGTGTGTGTACGTTTTCTTGAGATGCCCTCTCTATGAACAGAGTTCTTGACACTAACTCTGTGTGACTGTTTCTGTGAAGTTTGAACCCTGGGAAGTTTTGGAGAAGAGTCTAACCCTATGCAATCATATCAGCTAGAATGTGAATAGGAGCACACCAGTTGTCCCCAACATAGAGCGCAATCCTAAACTGGAGTTACGCCAGCATAAGCTAAGCCAGCAAATTTTGGCCAGCTCAAGGGCCACTGTAAAGTGCGTTTGGACCACTCTCGGAGTCAGAGAGGATGGTGACAGTCTGTGTGCTGGCCTCTCAGACTCCAAGAGTTGTCCAAACATACTTTATGGTGTCCCTTGAGCTGACCAAACTTTGCTGGTTTAGTTTATGCCGGCCTAACTCAGTTTAGGATTGCGCCCACATTGTGTAATCCTTCGTATGCTATTCTTGGGGAGGTTTCTTCCTCATGATTTGGAAAACTGGGCACCCACTATTTCAAAAGTGCTCTCTGCTAGGACAATATATTTGGGACAACTTTAGATCACCTTATTGTCCAGTACAGTCTACTGCTGATCAAATATGAACTGTATCTTCCATTTTTTTTTCAGAGTGCATTTACCTGCCTCTCTATTCATTGGATTAGAAACTTTGGCTGGTTAGAAACTGAAATGTATCAGAACAGGTGTCGTCGTGAACCATTTTGCAGCCCATCTGCTTTGGCTTTCAGTCCTACCAGTGAAGCCTGTTGCAGTTACTTTATGCCACTATAAACCTGTACTAATTTTGGCGCATTCGGTGACATTCTTCATATTTGTTAATAAAGTTGCATTGTTAAGAGCCAGTCTGGTACGAAGTGCTGTTTTAGTACACCAAGTTCCTCCGAGTCTGTTTCGCTGTCAGTTGCAGTCTAGATATAGTGATGCTCTAGAAGGCCAGATGTCCTTTTCTCCTCCATGGCACAATGAAAGACTATAAGGTGCTGTGCTTTTGTTTCATAACTCATGAACATACTTTGTTTTCCATGCCATTCGTAGGCACATGTTTCTACTGGCATCGTGGCTTCATTTGTCATCTGGAATCTTGCAACCAGATTGTGGTGTTGCTTGTGCCTTAAAGGCCGCAAACGCAGAAACAAGAAGAAATGACTGTTCTTGTTTTCTGTGTCGGGCGGAACAAATGTTGCGATGCAGGAGATCTGCGATGAGAGTGTCCTTTGTTTCGATCTTTAGTTAAAAAGCAGCAGTTCTCTCTACTGACAGCCTAATCCTAAAATGCGCTGGCACAGCAGGGCTGCATGCTAAGCACGTTGGGAAGCAGCAGCAAAAGTTTAGCACATGGTGCAAGGGGATTTTCTCCCCTTGCCCCAAGGTAAACCCCAGCCAGCCCTATGGGGCTGCTCAGATCTGCACCTGCAGGTTTGCAGGTGCAGATCCACATGGCCAGGAGCGCCCCAAATCGGGGCCGCCCACCCCGGGGAGAGAGTTTGGACACGGCTCAACGGCCATGTCCCGCAGTGGCGTCCATGTGTCAGTGCTGCTGCTTGCGCAGGTCCAGTGACTGGTTCTGCAGCGTAGATGCGCCTAATGGCACGTTTGCAGCCACACTGGTCCAGTGCAAGAATGCTGCACTGGTGCAACCCCAGTTTAGGATTGCGCTCTGAATCGAATCAGAGCAGGACCAAAGGGGGCAAGGGTTTAATCCTGTTCCTGTGTGCAGCTTCTCTTGCGTGCAAACCCATTTCTTTGCCCATTTCTTTATTACTATTTGCCTGTAAACCGCTTTGTGAACTTCGTGTTGAAAAGCGGTATATAAGTACCTGTTGATTGATTGATTGATGTGGCAAAAATGTACAAGTACGCTCTCCAAAATGGGTATATTTCTGGTGCATTTAGGCTCCTTCCCCGTACGCACCCTAAATCCTGCTGTTAAATTACACCGGTTCTCAGACCCACTGTGCAACATCAGATTTCCTGTACTGATCTAGTGATTCTCGGGTCACTTTGAATTTTGCTGTGGACTAGACTGAAACTTTAGCTGCATTTCCAAGGCATTTTCAAGCATGGGGGTTCCTCCCCCCCCCAAGAATTGTTACAAAACCCTTTTTGGAATATTATTCATGTATCATAAATGGCCGTGTTTAATTTGAGCGGCAGGCATTTAGGAGTCTGCCCGTTAATCATCTTGTGTGGGTGAGTGCCCTGTGCGGCCACATATTTGTTGACAGGCTGGCTGGCTGGTTTGTTATATTTTATACCGTATGATCCACAGGGCTTCTTGTTTTTAAATTTTATTGCTTTGTTTTTATTTTGTTTTATTGTATTGTTTTAATATTGTTTTTTAAATGGTTTTTTAATGTTAAATTTCTATTTTTTATGTTGTAATGCCGCCTTGGGTGCCTTCGGGCAAAAAGGCGGGATATAAATCTAAATAATAATAATAATAATAATAATAATAATAATAATAATAATAATAATAATAA
>JAJKFI010000017.1:7490750-7507171 GCA_029204185.1 Lerista edwardsae | reverse complement strand
AATAATAATAATAATAATAATAATAATAATAATAATAATAATAATAAATATTTATGGCTGAGCGGGGCCAGCCCATCTAACGGAGGCAGTTGTCTTAAACAGCGGATAGTCAGAGAGTGCCTGCCTCCCCCTCCCAACTGCACCCTCTGCTCTCTGCGTTTGAAAAAGGAATGGAGGGAACAGAACAGAAGAAGAAATCCGGACTGTCTTGGACCCTCTAGCCCAGACCTCTCCTCTCCTCATTTCTGGGCTCATTTCTGATAATGATGAGTCTGCCTATAGGGATGAAGTTCATCAGCTGTCCCTCTGGTGCAAAGCAAATAATCTTATTTTTAATATAAGTAAGACAAAGGAATTTATAGTGGATTACAGGAAGAGCAGTTCGGACATCCAACCATTGTATATTGAAGGTGGTTTGGTAGAACAGGTGGCGGAATGTAAGTTTCTAGGTATTATCTTGAAACAAGATTTAACATGGGGTGCAAACACCTTAGCCCTAGAAAAAAAGGCCCAACAACGTTTGTATTTTCTGAGACTTTTAAGACTACAACAACTATCGGAGAGTCTACTAGTTGCCTTTTATCAAAGCTCTATTGAGAGCATCTTATCTTATTGCCTCTGTGTGTGGTTTATGAGTTGCACAGGGGCAGAGAAAAATGCACTCCAAAGAGTGATAAAGAGGGCACAAAAGATCATTGGCTGCCCTCTTCCCTCACTGGAGGATTTGTATAACATGGGATGTAGGAAGATACAAAAAATCTTGAGAGATTCCTCACATCCGGGTCACTCGATGTTTGAGATTCTACCGTCGTGAAGAAGATACAGAGTGTTGAAAGCTAGGACAAGTAGGTTTAAACATAGTTTTTACCCAAGTGCTGTGATCAGGCTAAATGCAGGGGTTTGAATCTGGTGGTCTTAATAATGTATACCTTATGGTTGTATGGTACTTATATCTATATTTTTTAATGTTGTTTTTAAATGTTATTTGTATATGTTATTTGGTGTTGTCCAGTGTAAGATGTGAAGAGCACCTCATTTCGTTGTTCTCATACCGTGAGTACAATGACAAATAAATTTCTATCTAATTTCTATCTATCCTCTCTTCCACACTTCCTCTTCCAATCTGAGAAGGGGGAGGTGGAGCAGAGATGGAAGAGACTAGTGCACTGCTGGGTGGGAGGGGGGCATTTAATGCACTGCTCCCGGCACCAGGAAGCCTTGGAACAGCTGGGAAGATGATCATTAATTGGTTTCCAATTGGTACTTCAACTAAATGGAAACAGAACACCTGGTGGAGACCTCTTTAGGATTTGCTTGTAACCTGTACAACGTGCAGTGGTGTTTCTACAGGGAGGGCAAAACTCTAAGTGTTGCAAGGAGCCTTACCCTGTCATGTAAATCCTTCCTCTCCCTTGCTGCTGTAGCCAGTAAGCAATGCCAAGATGTTGCTTTTCCCTGTGAGGATTGGCTACAACGGTGCAGGAGAGGAGTGATTTCCACTGCAAGGTAAGGCTTCTTGCAAAACTTAGAGCCTTGCCCTCCCTGTAGAAACGCCTCTGACAACGTGCCCTTGAACCAGAACCCATTTTAGTTTGCCCTTCATGGTGTGGATCTCCAGTACATATAATCATTGGCTTTCCAATGTGGTTGGGGGTGGAAGCTAAGATTTTCAGGAGCCTGAGCTCCTGTGTAAAGTGGCCCTTCCCTTCTGAGCCATTCATGACTCCAAGAGCTGGCTCTCTGAGGCTTTGCTCTCCAAGCCACAAACGGCTGTGAAGGTGAGGGGGAGAGACCGCTTTACCCAGGAGCTTGGGCATGCAAGCTTGGACTCCGCAAAACTTAGCATTTTGCCCCCCCCCCATACGAACACCACTGCATCTAATATTAGTGAACATAGCTTGCATTTTGCAAGCCTGTCTTAAGTATTGCCAGGTCAGAGGCCCTCTCTAACTTAAGATTCAGGAAGTAGGGAACTGGTGCTGTTGCAGAGTTTAGATATGCATTGTACAAAACCAGTAATAAACAAAACCAGTAATGATTGTTTTTTGTTGCTTTCCCAAAGGGACAACATTTATTTTATGGCTAAAGTCTTTAGATGGTGCATTGTAAAAGAATGCCATAAATGGTATGGGACCTCATATTTTAATGGCAAATGAAAACACATTTGTAATTTTTTGTAAGCCAGCATACTAGAGGTGAATTGAAAAAGTGAGGAATCCTATTGAGATGAGCTCTTGTGGAGCCAAGTGGGCCAGGTTTCACACAATCACTTTGATGGGAATTGCAAGTTTATCGTCTTCATTGCCAGTTTGTTCGAAATTGGGTCAAAAAGATGTGAGCATGTTTTTTTAATTATTCGCATAGTAAGAGTGAAGCTGAAAAACAAAATCTGTTGTTGTGGGTGACCATCAACTGGTGTTATGATATTATCAGCATAATCCTTTGTAAAAACTTATAACCCTTTGTAGAAACTTAGGCTAGTCTAACCATCATTTTTCAATGGTGGTGGTGGTGGTGGTTGTTTTTAAACAAATACGCAGTATTCTGTTATTTTCTCCAAATCCTCAGTCTCAGATGTAGCCTTCACATTGTGGTTCTCTCCTCCGGCGGTTTGCCATCGAGCTTCAGCAGGCAATCGTAAGTTCAGCCTGGGCAGGTCCTCAAGGTTGGACTCCCTTCTTTTGCCGGCTGGCCTTTTCACACATTCCCAGACTGGCTAATCAGCTCCACAGCAACTCCATCCTGTCACAACTGGTACTGCAGCTTGTCACAGCCTGGCATTCCATCTCCCATCCAATAGCAAGACCACAGATTCTCCTTCTTAGCTTCAGGCAGTACCAGCAGCTCACCCATTAGTCCATACCTCCTGCATGCATAGATGTGTACACAGATCATGCATAGCTGTGTACACCCTTGGCAAAACTTTGGGGTGGCACTTTTGGAATACCTGTGGATTTATTTATTCCCCACCTCCTACCCACGTAGCAGCCTTCACATCCATTCTGACTGCTAATTGTAGGAATATTTCTAATCAGCTAAGCTGCTGCTCAACTTTCATTCTCCCCTGCAGTGTTTCAAAAAGTAAGGACTAGAATGCTGCAGCTAGTATACTGTAGCACAGTCTTTTGTGCTCAGAGGCAATGCTATTTGTACTGTATTGTGCACAGATTACAAGCCCCAGTGTTTTGCGAGTTAAAGCTATGAACTGGAAATGAGTTTGTTCTGATTTTAACTGATGGCATGACCTACTTTTACACACATTCGCACACACACTCTACTCCCTGCAAAGTTCTACAGACACTTGTCAGAGAGGTCCCCTGCTAATTGTGCGTCCCGGCACTGGGTCACTGGTCACTTGAATTATATAATGCAGGAATGTGAGGGTTGGCTTTTTTTCAGGTTAGGTTGCAGTAAGACTAGAGTGAGTTTCTTGCAAAAAGAAGTAGCTGCATGAAATGCCTTCTTTTCTTCCCCTAACGTGAAGTTGCACTCATTATTAAGACTAGAAGTATCTGCCTTTTAGTGGCATGGACATCATTTTGGAAAGTCCACCCTGTTTCAGACCAGGTATGATTATTCCATTGGAAATGATTCAAGGAGAGACACTGTGAACTTTGCTTGCCACCTGTAGACCTTCACCATTGTGTCCTGGCTGTAGACTTGGCCAACTCTTGCCTTCTTCCACAGAAGAGGAGGTTGTTGGAGGAGCATTTATTGCCAGTTATTTCCATTTGTAGACCTCAGGAGTATCTTATCGCCACTTATTATGAACGAAAAGCATTGATGGGGAGAGTATTTCACATACGAGACTTGAACTATTGGACTATGGGGATTGGACAGATTTCGGGAGGAAAAGTGCATCATGGGCTAGAGGCCATGAGGGTTGTGCAACCTCCACTACATCAGAATGCCAGGTGCAAGGGAGTGGCAACAGGATGCAAGCATCTTGTTGTCTACTGGGCTCCCTGAGGCACCTGGTGGGCCACTGTGAGATACAGGAAGCTGGACTAGATGGGCCCTTGGCCTGATCCAGCAGGGCTCTTCTTATGTTAACTAACAGAGCTTTTACTAACCATGAATTTATGCTGACCTCAGTCTGAAACTGCCATCAGTTGCCACCAACCACAGGACAAGATTTGGGAGGTACAGTTGGTCCTCATGATCTGCTAGGGTTAGGTTCCTGGAAATCCTTGTGGATAGTGAATTCACAGATAACGGACCATTGATCCTATGGAATCCATGGGGTTAGGTGCAAGGGGTACCTTATCTGCCATCAGAAGAATCCAGCATAGACCTTCAGGAAGCCAGCAGAGGGCAGCAGGAAGTGACAAAAGAGCTCTGAATGCCGCAGAGACCTTCCAGAGGCTGCAGGGATCTTCAGAATAGCACCTGCGATCAGCACGGACCCCTTAAACATGGCCGGTGGATGCTTCTGTCAGCCATTTTAAAAGGGTCAGCTGTTGTCTCAGGTGCCATTCTGAAAGTTCCTGCAGCCTCTGAAGGTCTCTGCATAATGAGGACAGGGGTGCAGACCACAAGATAAGTAGCAATTCTGTCCATTGCAGATAAGTGAATTCTCAAATAACGAGTTGGAGTATCAAAAGAACTGATAGTGGTAATTTTGAAGAATGTCAAAGGACAGGCTGAAGCAACTCATCAGCAGAATTTCAAAGGTAACATTTTTTGCGGGGGGGGGGCGGAAATGGTTTGTAGCCCCCTTGAAAGGAATGCGCAAAGGATCAGCTATGGTATGTTCTCTCCCTTTTTTCAATTTAATGGTGCAACATGATCCAGCCATCGAGCTGCTGAGAATGTCTTTGTTTATGAGGCAAAAACAACAAGGATTCTTGGGGCACCTGAACAACTGCCAAATTTATTTCTGTATGAGCGTTTGTGAACAACAGTCGGTGAACTGTGGTCCATTAAGGTTTATGCTGAAATAAATTGGGTAGACTATTAAGGTGCCACAAGACCCTCTGCTGTGTTTGCTGCCACAGCTTAGCACGGCAAACCCTCAGGAAGTTTGGGTATGAGGGTGTGGGATTTGTTAGCCATTATTTCAACATCATGGAACAGTGACCAGGGCTTGTGTTCTGGATTCTAGCTGAGAAGGTGATGTAATTGTGGCTTATTCCAGTGGTTCCCAAACTCTCCGGTTTGCAGGACAGGGAAAAAAATGGATTTGCCCCCTTCAAATGTTCTTCTTGTTCAGTCGCTAAGTCATGTCCGACTCTTCGCGACCCCCTGGACCACAGCACGCCAGGCCTCCCTGTCCTCCACTAGCTTCTGGAGTTCACCCAATTTCATGTTCATCGCTTCAGTGACACTATCTAACCATATCATCCTTTGCTGCCCCCTTCTCCTTTTGCCTTCAATCTTTCCCAGCATGAGGGTCTATTCTAAAGAGCCCTCTCTTCTCATGAGGTGGCCAAAGTATTGGAGCTTCAGCTTCAGAATTTGTCCTTCCAGGGAGCAATCAGCAATTCCTGTAGGATTGCCCGATTGGATCTCTTGCAGTCCAGGGGTCTCTCAAGAGTCTTCTCCAACACCATAATTCGAAAGCATCTCTTCTTTGGCGCTCTGCCTTCCTTATGGACCAGCTCTCACAGCCATACATTACTAGTGCTTTTATGTCTTTCCAAGGCCTGATGCTTGGAAATGCCAATTAGGTATCCAGAAATACTGAATAATTGTCTGTTGATATTGTCACTTGATCATTGATGTTAAAGTCTCGAAGCAGTTATTTCAGCCTGTCAGGGCACAATCCTAAACCGAGTTAGGCCGGCATAAGCTCAGCCAGCAAAGTTTGGCCAACACAAGGGACATGGTAGAGTATGTTTGGACCACTCTCGGAGTCAGAGAGGCCAGCACACAGACGTGAGCCATCCTCCCTGTCTTCGAGAGTGGTCCAATCGCGCTTTACGATGGCCCTTGTGCTGGCCAAACTTTGCTGGCTTAGCTTATGCTGGCCGAACTCCAGTTTAGGATTGCGCTCTCCAAAAATACAGAAAACAAGTCAGAGCAGGGGAGGGAAGCGGAGGGAGGTGGAGAGGTGGAGAGCGGGCAGAACAGGTCAGGGAGGGGAAGAATGGAGAGGAGATGGGCAGAACATGGGGGTATTGGCAGCAGCAGTGCCACCGATATCCGATCCCCCTTCTGGGCCCAAATCCACATTGCCAGGTTTACTAGAACATGCCCCAGTGAGCAGACCCGTCCAAGTGCTGCAGCCTTACCAATTTTCCCTTACCTGTAGGGGGCGTCTGGGACTCCCCTCCCCCCACAGGATGCAGTATACTCTCTGGTATCACAGCTGCAACAGCTGGGGATGGAAAGGCTAGGGCAGAAGATTTAGCCGAGAGGGTTAATGCCTCCGTTTGCCCGAAGATAACAGCTGAAGATCTGAAGGTCGTGAGCTCGGGACTGCCGGAAGTCTCTGCGAGCAGCAGACCTTGGAAACTGCAGCTGATTACAAGCTGAGTTTCAGCTGCCTCGTGGGAGGAGGAGTGTGCTGAAATCAGCTGCATCTCTGGTGGCAGCAGGGAAGCCTCATCAGCCAGCAGACGACAGACGGGTGGCTAAAGAAAGAAGGCTAAATCCAGAAAGAAAGATCTGTAGGAGTGTTGTTCTTGGAAGATAGAACATTCTGTAAAATTGTAAAAACCTTCGGGTTTGTGAGAAAGTCTGCCTATGTAAACCGCCTTGAGTTCAATCATTAGAGAAATCTAGTGATCTTAAGAAAGGCGGTATATAAATAAATGTATTATTATTATTATTATTGGGATCTTACTCCCTTGGAGGAACTATAGTCCAAAGTGCAATGTTGCAGCATGACTAATTTTCCTGTTTTAAAAAGAGAGATTCCTTTATGGTAGTCACAGTGCCCCAAGGACTATGCCCGAGTCTTTCATTGACACCCCCTGCCACAACCCACTGGCTCTACTCCTCTGCTGACAAGAGAAATGTCATAGTTTGTCCTTCATTTATGCTCATCCCTTCTTCTTTTCTTGATAGGTGTTCCCCCCCCATGCGTATGCCTGCCTGCTATATGCAAGTTCTATTCAATTTGAGACAAAATAAGCCTTGCACGTTCTAAGGCTTTCGTGGTCAGTATAGCTGTCTTTGTGCAGGCTTTGACACCATGGTCCATTAAAATCTCGCCTACCTGGCATTTCACCCATACCTCTGATGGGCATTCTCAAAGGACGGGAGAACAGAGATGTAGATCGTCCAATTGTCCTGTAGCTGTAGAAAGCAGAACAATTGAGGACTCAGTCCAAACAGCCACAGGCAGCGCAATCCTATACCCCCTTGCGCTGGCGCTAAGCTCTTGCGCCAACCGAACGCTGTCACAAATGTGCCATCAAGTGGGTCCAGCCATGCGCCGGTCAAGCATCGGTGTTGCTCGGTCGGCGTAGGGCATTCACGATGGTGTGGCAGAGGTGTTCCGGGGGTGTAACTGGGTGGCGCAGTGGGCGGAGATGGGGGCTGTGACACAGGACAGCCGTAGTGTTGTATCCTAACACCCGTCCCCAGCCAAGGGCGGCCCCAGTTTGGGCCTCTCCTGTCCCTGTTCCTCTGCGCCTGCAAAACAGCAGGTGCAGATCCGAACAGGCTAGGCCCATAGGGATGGCTGGGGCTTACACGGATGCAAGGGGAAAACCTCCCCTTGTCTCACACGTTGCTTCTGCCAGGGACGAACAGAGGCCCGAGCGTGCCCATGGCAGGGTGACGAAACCGCGCCCCCACGATGTCGCCCCGCCCCGTGTGTCACCCCACCACGCCTCCCTGTGCCTGGAATAGCTCCATTTTGGAGCGAAACAGAGGCGAGGGCAGGCGGGCCGAACAGCGTGCGGTTTCCTCCGCGGACTCCGCGCAATGGCGCCCCGCTGCTGCCCAGCACCCATGGCTCGTGCCACCCCGGGCTACACGGTAAATACGCCTCTGGCTGCTGCTGCCTCCTAATGGACTTTAGGATACAGCCCTGCTATGTCGGCCTTACTAGGCTGGCTTAGTAGAGGATTGCACTCTTAGGCTGGCGCAATAAGGCACGTCAGCGCCACTCCAGAAGGTGGAGCGGCTGGCGCAGGAAGTGGTGTCAGCCCATGGAGGCCAAATCTGGCCTCTGCACCAGCCCGGGAAGAAAGGCTTATGCTGGCTGAGTTCAGTCGGTGTGGGAGGTTGGGGAGGGATGGTGGGAGGGAGGTGTTTGGGGGCATGGGGAGGGTAGAGTGAGGGCCGGCCCAAGAGTGGGTTAGCCTGGGAAGTGGGGTGGAGACAGGATCCAACACTTGCAGTATGTCGGATCCTAATCCCCAGCCCCAGCCCAGTCAGTCTTGCACTGGACATTCGGCGTTGTACCAACGATTTCACCGGCCCAGCTGTATTGAGTAGCCTTATTGAGGCTGCTGGGGCTTACCCCCGAGGTGGTCTCCAGCTGTCTCCTATACTGCATTGGATGCAGCACAGGCCTGCCAGCCTTCCTGGGCTGCCTGAAACTGAGAACAAGACTAAGGGCACAAGCCTAACCTGGAGTTAGACGGGCTCAGTTAGGCCGTCAGAGAGGTGTCAGCTCAAGGGCCACCATGAAGTATGTCTGGATCACTCTGAGTGTGATCCAGATATGCTTTATGGCAGAGACGTCATCCGGGCGCGCCAGGAACCGGAACGCCCGGTTGATTGACAGCCCTCCGCCCCTATGGCGGAGGGCAGCCATGCCTCCCTGCGCCTCCCTGCGCCTCAAATCGCTCCATTTTAGAGCGATTCGGGACGCGAGGGAGGGTGGGAAGGCCCAGGAGCAGCTTGCCCGTCCTTGGGAGAGGCGGCGCGGCCTGGGCCCGTCTGCAGAACTGGCGGAACGGCGTACCGGGCCGTTTTGCCAGGATGACACCACTGCTTTATGGTGTCCCTTGTGCCGGCCAAACTTTGCAGGCCTAACTGTGCCGGCCTATCTCTAGGTTAGGATTGCTCTCTGAATTGCTTACTTGTGGCCTAATATTAAGGGTGCAGTCCTAAACTGAGTTAGGCTGTCATAAGCTAAGCCAGCAAAGTTTGGCCAGCACAAGGGCCACCGCGAAGTATGTCTGGACCACTCTCAGAGTCAGAGAGGCCAGCACACAGACGTGCGCCATCCTCCCTAACTCTGAGAGTAGTCCAAACACGCTTTATGGTGGCCCTTGTGCTGGCCAAACTTTGCTGGCTTAGTTTATGCCAGCCTAAAGCCATTTTAGGATTGTGCTCTGAGACAGATTACTTTCTCACGGTTTTAATTAGCCCTTTTCACACTCATCTTTAAATCCGGATGATGACATGTAGGTTGCTTCTGAATTCTCTTGTCCTCCGGATACACTCTAGGTAAACTATACAGGAAAAGCGGAAAACCATTAAAACACTGTAGAATAGTACATTAAAGCTGTATTTACGAAATGCTCTTTACTTCATACGGAACAACCTGAAGCTATTTCTCATTTGTTGATGCTGACAGCCAGATGCTGTGGAGCGTATATTTTAATCAGTCTACCAACAACATTGTTTCAAAATAACGATTGGACAGAATCATTTCTATGCCTGATAACTCACTCACAAAATTAGAGTAGGAGATGCTGTGTAAAGCCTTCCCCCCCCCCTTCATCTTGGAGTTGAGAAACCAAACTGTTATTCCTTCAAATATGATGGTAATTCAGGAGTTTTATTTTGTCTTCTTTCTTTCACCTATACCTGTATAGGACTTTCTTCAGTGTTAACACTGGGGCAAGCCACTAGTGGTGAGGCATCATGTTGGACTGTGGGTGCTATTGCATTGCGCTGTTGAAGCGATGCAAATCGCCTGCGTTGGCCCAATGTGGTTGCAAATGTGCCATAAGGCACGTCTGCAGTGCACAGACAGGCGCTGGGCTGTTACAGGCAGCAGTGTAGGCCCACGGACTCCAGGGGAAGAAGTAGGTAAGGTGCCCCCGTGCCGGCTTTGGTCAGTGTGGGGGCTTTTCTGGGTGGGGTAAGGTAGGAGGGAATGGGACGTGGTGGCGCTGCGGGTTCAACTGCTGAGCTTCTGACCAGAAGGTTGGGAGTTCAAGTGAGCTCCCATTGCTTGTCCCAGCTCCTGCCAACCTAGCTGTTTGAAAGCACCTAAAAATGCAAGTAGGTAAATAGATGCCACTTTGGGGGGAAGGGAACGGCATTCCGTGCAACTTGGCATATAGCCTTTCTGGCAACATGACCACGGAAGCTGGTCCTAGGACAGTGATGGCGAACCTATGACGCACGTGTCAAAGGCGACAACATTTTGGGTGACACACCAGCATTCACCAACACCTGACAACAGCTGAGTTCGCTTTACTAGTACTTCATTTTTATAATGAAATTATTTGACATTTCTTTATATAATGCATAGCACCGTGCATGATTGGACTGTTTTTTAAAAAATGAATTATTTCTCTCTCTCTCTCTCTCTCTCTCTCTCTCTCTGTGTGTGTGTGTGTGTGTGTGTGTGTGTGTGTGTGCGCGCGCGCGACACACCAGCAGAGTCAAGTTAGGCATTTTTTTTGAATTTTTGACACACCAAGACCAAAGGTTTCACCATCACTGTCCTAGGACAAATGCCGGCTCTTCGGCTTAGAAATGGAGATGAGCGCTGCCCCCTACAGTCGGTCCCAACTAGACCATCCGGTCGTGGGGAAACCTTTACCTTTTTAAGGTAGGAGGGAGGCAGGGATGAGGCGGAACAGGGCAAGAAGAGGTTGCAGGGAGGGCATTCCCACTGGCGGGGTGCTCCGGGGAGCGGGGAGGATTCTGGATCTGCCAATTATGCCGGATCCAAACCACTGTCCCTGGGCTGTGCGGCTCCAATTCAGGCTGCTGTAGCCTGCTCACATCTGCTAAATAGCAGACCTATCAGGCTCCCTGTGGCTTTCTGCAGGGCAAGGGGACGTTCACTAAGCCCAGTGGTGTTATCCTGGCAGAATGGCCCAGTACGCCGTTCCGCCAGTTCTGCGCATGGGCCTGGGCCGCACCGCCTCTCCCAAGGACGGGCGAGCTGCTCTTGGGCCCGCCCTCCCTCCCTCGCGTCCCGAATCACTTTGAAATGGAGCGATTCGGGCGCTGTGAGGCGCAGGGAGGCGTGGCTGCCCTCGCCATAGGGGCGGAGGGTTGTCAATCATCCAGGCGTTCCGGTTCCTGGCGCGCCCGGATGACGTCTCTGGCTAAGCCTCTGCTGCCTCCTAACATGGTTAGGAAGCAGCGCAGGCCAGCCAGCCTGCTGCAAGCCAAGTTCGGATTGGCTGCCCATTAGCCAGGCCAGAACTAGATGGGGAAAACTTAATTTCCCAATCTAATGTGAAAGCAAAGAAGAAGTGGGCTCTTCTCCACTCTGTCTCTCTCAGCTTCTCCTTTTCTCCATTTGAATATTGAGACTGGAAAGAAACCCGGCAGGAGTTGGGGAAACCACTACATTTTAGAAGGTGAGTGTGATAGACACAGTGTAATATAGTTGTTACACTGATGGACTAAGCAGCGGCGTCATGCTGCCGGAACGCTGAGCGGGAGGAACGGGTGAGTGGCAGCTCGCCCGTTGCATACCACTCCATTTTGCCATCTTCTCTGCCCCCACGGGGGCGAAAACGGACGGCAAAACGGAGCGGTATGCAACGGGCGGGCTGCCACTCACCCGATCCTCCCGCCCAGCGTTCCGGCAGCATGACGCCGCTGGGACTAAGGCTCCGCTTCAGTTAAATGTGGCGAAGTTTGCATGCTAACTGGCACTGCATGGTGGGCTTAGCAAAAAATACTCCTCAACACCATCTAGCTAGACGGTCCCTAGCAAGGAATCTTCATTCATTTCGCCCGTTGGTGAGTAAGTGGGTGCTCCTTTCTGAGCTCCTGATGAATGAGTCATTCAGGCACCTGGCAACGAATAACCCACATTTCCTGTGGGCTGGGAAATATATAGCTTTTCATAAGATCATAAGAAAAGCCTAGCTGGATCAGGCCAAGGGCCCACCTAGTCCAGCTTCCTGTATCTCACAGTGGCCCACCAGATGCCTCAGGGAGCACACAAGACAACAGGCTGCCTGCATTCTGTGGCCACTCCCTTGTATCTGGCATTCTGAGGTAAATCCTGAGGTAAACACACTGGTGGCCAGTCAAGATTCTCCACAGCATTTCTCTTTGACAGCCACCAGAACCAGACGCTCCCCTTCAGATATGTACTCATAGGAAGATAGGGACAGCCCCACTGGATCAGGCCAAGGGCCCATCTAGTCCAGCTTCCTGTCTCTCACAATGGCCCACCAGATGCCTCAGGGAGCACACGAGACAACAAGGTGCCTGCATCCTGTTGCCACTAGCTTGCACCTGGTATTTTGAAGTAGCCTACTTCTAATGTAACCCACACCCATCTCTCTCCTCCCATAAGAACATAAGAAGAGCCCCGCTGGATCAGGCCCAGGCCCATCTAGTCCAGCTTCCTGTATCTCACAGTGGCCCACCAGATGCCTCAGGGAGCACACAAGACAACCAGATTTTCTTTAATGATGTCTTCAAGTTACTTGATTAGAGGAGTGGAACCTGCATGGTCATTCTATCGCACCCCTTGACCTAGATGGGCAGGTTTGGCTGTCCAGTCGCCAAGTGAATGTCAATCCTGCAGACATGCTGGCATCGACCTTTTCAATGGTTTGGTTGTGGGATTTTTGAAGGAGCACCTCCTCCTATATATTTCTTCCTTCTGCCTTAAAATCTTCTTGGGGGAGGCTGCTTAGAATAAAGCGCACTGAATTTCTGCGCTAGGCGTGGTGTGGGCAGAACACTGATTATAATATGAAAACTGCAACAATGGACATCTATGGCAAAGCAACTGCCAATTAATAGAACAAAAGCATTATGGAAACTCAAGCAATTTTCAACTGTGACGGAGAGCCGATGAGAGAAGCTCAACACAAACAGGGGCATTGACTCAAATGCTCATGGAAACACAAACAGGCTGATGAAAACATAGCATTGAAGGGGGCTAGATGAGTTTCAATGGGGAAGGAGTTCTGTCTGGGAGCGTCAGTAATACATCTCATCCCTAGCTTATTGCCCCCCACAATAGAGGGCAGCACAGGTTTGTCACCCGGTGCACAAGCGATCCAATGATGCACAGCAAGAGGAAGGTGTTCAGAAGACCTCTTTTAGTGTTTGGTTCCACACAGGACACCCAGAGAGAGTTTCCTCAGATCATGTGCAGAGTTTAAACCAGATGCAGCTGGTCTTTTATACCATTCTAGAATACTTGCAGGCAGTGGGTCTTAGCTTTTGGAAAATTCCACTGTCTTCTACTCTCTTACTTCCCCTGATCAGGTCAGGGAGGGGGGTTCTGATCCCTGCAGAGTCCATATGCAACCACCCACAACCCCCACGGGCCTCAGCATGGCTGTTTAGGCCAAAAAATTGCACTTGTGAATTTTGGTTTTGGGGTGAAAAAGGAAGTGACATTTTTATGCCTTTATTAGGCATTATAAAGCCTGGGGAATCCCTCTGCCCAGTGCAGCCTCTGCAGGCCTCAGAATAACCTCTGGAGGGTTCTGATTGGGTGCCTGATTGGGCACAATGTGGGTCGGGGGCATTGAGCCGAATTGCGGATGAAAAATCCGTGGATAATCAGGCACTACCTGTTTGAGTTCGTTGGCTTTAAGCCAGTAGTATTCAAACTTTTTAGACCGGGACCCACTTTTTAGAATGGCACTCATGTCACGACCCACCAGAAGTGCTATCATTAACCTGGAAGTGATGTTGTGGCAGGAAGTGACAACATCAAGCAGGAAGTGCTATCATTGTAACATAATAAAGTGACACTCCTGAAATACAAACTGGCATTCTTGGACTGCAGCAATTGTACAACCATGAAACATCCCTGACAGAAAGCGAGATTAGGACAAAATATTACATAAAAGCATTGAACAAAAAATATTTTTTTTAAAAAAAAATATTCAAACTGTTAACATTCACAAAAGGAATATAACAAGAGTAAGGACTGCAGTTTCCAAGATGGCTGTTCCCAGCGTTCTGTGACTCACCTGACATCAGATTGCAACCCACCAAGTGAGTCCCAACCCACAGTTTGAATAACACTGCTTTAAGGGACTCAGGGCACAATCCTAAACTGAGTTAGGCCCGCATAAGCTAAACCAGCAAAGTTTGGCCAGCACAAGAGCCACCGTAAAGTATGATTGGAACACTCTTGGAGTCAGAGAGGCCAGCACACAGATGTGAGCCATCCTCCCTGACTCCGAGAGTAGTCCAAACACGCTTTATGGTGGCTCTTGTGCTGGCCAAACTTTGCTGCCTTAGTTTATGCCGGTCTAACTCCAGTTTATAAGGGATGTGGTGGCGCAGCGAGTTAATCCACTGTTGCTGGGCTTTCCGACCAGAAGGTTGGGAGTTCAAGACTGTCCGACGGAGTGAGCTCCCGTTGTTTGTCCCAGCTCCTGCCAACCTAGCAGTTCGAAAGCACCTAAAATGCAAGTAGATAAATAGGGACCACTTTGGTGGGAAGTGAACGGCGTTCTGTGCGCCTAGGCGTAGAGTCATGCCGGCCACACAACCACGGAAACTTGTCCTCGGACAAAACGTGGGCTCTACAGGCTTAGAAACAGAGATGAGCACCGCCCCCTACAGTCAGTCACAAGTAGACCATTCAGTCGTGGGGAAACCTAACTCCAGTTTAGGAGTGCACTCTCAGTGAAGCACAATTTTGGCTTTATGTGCCAACTTTAGAACATAACCTCACGTGAAATGTGGGTTGACTATATTTCTTTTGTCAGGTATCTGCAACAGAGAGAGGGAGGAGGGAGAGTGAAAAGTATTTCAAAGAATATTATAATTTTATAATTATGTTTCTGATGTGGTACTTGCCTGAATCTCCCTCGGAGGCGACTGTCGCCTCTCAGCTTTTATTGTTAGGCAAAAAAAATAAAAAAATGCTTGTGTTAGTACATGGTAGGAGGTGACTGAATTTTTGTTCAATGCCTGTGGTGTTTTGGGGAAAACGAAGAGTTTCTGCAAGGCTGATGACACACTTCTCTGGAGGGTTTTGTACAGTATATTGATCGTTTTTGTCACTGCATAATGAAGCCGCTACAGGAAAATGTCAGGTAGTTCTTTTCTGCTTGTTTCGTAAATCAGTCCTCCTTGAAGTCAGAGAGTGGTTGACCACAGTGCGCAGTGGTTGTGGGGCATAGGATGTGGCACTAGGGTTTCAGGTCAAGGAACAGCACATCAGTAGGGTTGTTTTTTTCAGTGATCAACACAGAACGCTAAATAATGATAATTTCTACTGAAAATGCCACATAAATGAAATTTAGGGCAAATAGCAAAATAACACCACTTTTGCTTGTTTTTGACAGAGCTTGACACAAACTTAGATCAATTTCACAAACATAACTCCACTTCTGTTCATTTTTGAAGAATCCACAAATAGTTTTCAGTAAGGGATCAGGAGGAGGAGTGGCAGAAACAGGAAGAAGCTGGCTGAAACTATGAACACGTGTGTTCACAGTACATGATGAGGTGACTTCAATGGAATGTGGATGTAGTAAGTAGCAGTTTCTTGATGCTCCAAGCAGCAATCAGAGTGCCGCTTGGTAATGTTTGAGCAGATTATTTTGGGCTGGGGTGTGTGTGCCAGTGATTGCTTGCCATTGTAGGGCCATTCACCCTTATTTATTGTGCTGTTTGTACAATTTGCAATTAAAATTTGGATATGAACACATAATACCACAATTTGCTAGGTTAATCAAGAAATTTTGGAAAAAATATCAACACCCCCCACCAAAAAAAAACCCTGCACTTCAGCATCCGTGTTGCACCATCCCTTAATGTCGGTAAGTGGAGTGGGGGACTTGGAGTGCCAAGAGGGGCAGGGCTGGATTCTGCTCCATTTCCTTAGGGCAGCATGAAAGTTCAGCCGCACTGGTCCAGGCTATGTTGCTGCAGCTGCAGTGGGGTATGAAGCTGCTTTGTGAACCAATGATCTGAAATATTATCTATCCCAGGGGCTCTCAAAATGTTATGTGCCTAGCTGCGCAGGGAGCTCCATAGCATTGGATCCTATGTTAGTCTGCCACTCAAAAAGAATGTGTGTGTGTGTGTGTGTGTGTGTGTGTGTGTGTGTGTGTGTGTGTAGTGGCGTTTCTACAGGGAGGGCAAAGCTCTAAGTCTTGCAAGAAGCCTGACCTTGCAGTGGAAATCATTCCTCTCCTGCACCGTTGTAGCCAATCCTCACAGGGAACACCAACATCTTGGCGTTGCTTACTGGCTACAGCAGCAAGGGAGAGGAGGGATTTACATGACAGGGTAAGGCTCCTTGCAAAACTTAGAGTTCTGCCCTCCCTGTAGAAACACCTCTCTCTCTCTCTCTCTCTCTCTCTCTCTCTCTCTCTCTCTCTCTC
>JAJKFI010000017.1:7466559-7488108 GCA_029204185.1 Lerista edwardsae | reverse complement strand
ACACACACACACACACACACACACACACACACACACACACACACACACAACAAAATTTGTGGACTCATCATGCAGGCCAACAGGTGGTATGTTTGACACCCCTGTATAAGACACTTGTATTTGGGTTGTTTTTGTTGTTGTTGGGGTGGGGGTTGGTTGGCCATAACTTTTGCCAAAATAGAGATATTACACTCTGGGTTTTTTTCATTGAATTCCTGGTGAAATTCCTCATTCAACGGTATGCAGCATGATTGTATTATTCCTTAAAGCTGCAATTTAGAAACCCGTGATTGGTACAAAAGAAGTTTTATTTTCAGTTTTTATATTTTTGGCCATAATGTTTGCTAGAATAGAGATATTACACTCTGGGTTTTTTTCCCCATTGAATTCTGGGTGAAATTCCACATCCAACAGTATATAGCATGGTCAATCCTCCAGGAAGTCAAGCCTGATTGCTCCCTGGAAGGACAAATCCTGAAGCTGAAGCTCCAATACTTTGGCCACCTCATGAGAAGAGAGGACTCTATAAAAGACCCTCATGCTGGGAAAGATGGAAGGCAAAAGGAGGAGGGGGCGGCAGAGGACGAGATGGTTAGACAGTGTCACCGAAACGATGAACATGAAATTAGGCGAACTCGGGAAGCTAGTGGAGGACAGGGAGGCCTGGCGTGCTGTGGTCCATGGGGTCGCGAAGAGTCAGACACGACTTAGCGACTGAACAACAACAAAAGTATTCCATAAGCTGGCAATTTTTGAAATTCGGGGTTCAGTGGTTATACCCCCACTGAGGATGGCACCTGGAGCACTGAACCCCCCTGCCCTATAGGTAGCTATGCCACTGCCGGTGATTGGCCACTGAGCTACAGAGGACAGATGCTTGCAGCTCTGGCTGTGAAGTACTTTTAGGATGACAGTTCCCCTCTCCATTCATACTTCCTTTTTCCCCAAAGCTGGTATAGCAGATCTTACAGACCTAAGTTCTGTCGCCCAAGCTATTTCTGTTCCTCTCACATTGGCAGTGAATGTTCACTCATCTTCTCTCCTGCAAGAGGTGGGAAGATGGCGTTTGCGCCTTTACCCACCTTCCTTACACCAGGATGAGTGCTTGTGCGATTGTAGCCTAAGGCAGATGAATCTCTTAGGGCAGCGTGCTTAGTCTTCTTGATTTTGGGGCAGGCCAAACAGCCTGACTGGCCATTGTACAGACAATGTGTCACAGGCTTAAATGCCATCTTTTATGGAGCCCTAATGGGCCATTTCACTAAAAAGCCAGGCTTGTTAAAATTTTAAATGGGTCCTTGACGAGGTGCTGAATGTGGCAGCCAATACAGGCTTTGGCTGTTAGCCGACCCTTAAAAAGTGTTACAGCCATATCGCTTCAGAGTTGGTTGACTATTTCCCTGCCTAAATAACTTAGAACCAGTGGTGGCATCTAAATGATTTAAGAACAGGAACTCACTTTTGATTGGCACGTGTCAGGACCCGCCCACCGGAAGTGACGTCGTAAGCCGGAGGCTGGCGGAGCCCAGGTCTACCTGCGGCTGGTTCCTATGGGTAGACTGGTTCCTATGGGTAGACCCCTTCGCCCCTCTAGGAATCCAGAGTCGCTCCCTTTAACCCTCTGAGTGCCGGCCAGCCAAGAAGAAAAGCTCTTTGCAGAGGAATCAGGAGGGGGGAGGAGGGGGGAAGCACCGTGGAGTGAAGTGGGTGGAGTCAGCCCTAATTTTAACAAGTGGAACTCAGTTCCCCCACGTTCCCCCTGCATGACATCACTGCTTAGAACCGATGGTGAATTAAATTCTCACCAAGCCTTTGTCCTTGTTGTACATTATATTGCTTGTTTGGGGCTCTTCTTATACCTTAAAAAGGCCTTCTTCGTTGCTCTTGACATTCCTGACCAGACTCAGCTCCTACTAACCTTTAGCATTCCTGACAGTCACTCTTCAAATCCAAGCTACCTACTCTTCCCAGGTGATCAGTCCTACCTTCTGTTTCCTAAGCACATCTTAATCTTCAATTTACCACTAAGGTTCTTGAACAGTCTATTTAGGAGCCTCTTCCTCATTTGATCGTTTAAGTGGGTGGCATGTTGATGAGCTTGGGCTACTGTTTTCTCCCCCAGGACCTCCCCTGGCATGATGACTAATCTACATGCAGGCACATGTGATGTTTATTTTAGGAGGACATGGCTTGAACTTCTCCCTGCCGACTTCAAATTACCAAACTGCTGTTTTCAAGGTTTGGATTACCAACCCAAGAGTTCTCCTGACCAGGGTTCTGCTGTGGGCTCCCCTAAGGGCATAAGTGCCTCTGCTCACTCGGGATATAAGGAAAACCTTGCCCTCACAATAGCCGTAGATGGTAGGTTAGGCTGAGAATCATTGCAGTGGCTAAGTGCAGGAGTTTTACTCTGGATTTTGCAATCCAACAGAATGATCCTATGCAGTTTTATCCAAAGCAAGTCCTATGGTGTCAAAGTGCCTTTACTCTCAGGGCACAGTCCTAACCAACTTTCAAACCCTGACATAGTTGCGCCAATGGGACATGTGCTGCATTCTGCAGTTTTTGGGGGCAGTCTTGGAGGCCACCTCAAGTAAGGGAATTTCTGTTCCCTTACTTTGGAGCTGCATTGCCCTTACACCAGGGTTTGGAAAGTTGGTTAGGATTGTGCCCTCAGTCAGTATCACTGCTCAAGCCTAGTGACCTTCCCTGTTTCAGGGTGCAATCCTAAACTGGAGTTAGGCTGGCACAGTTAGGCCAGCAAAGTTTGGCCGGCGCAAGGGACACCATAAAGTATGCTTGGACCACTCTCGGAGTCAGGGAAGATGGTGCACGGCTGTGTGCTGGCCTCTCTGACTCCATGAGTGGTCCTATCATACTTTATGGTGGCCCTTATGCTGACCAAACTTTGCTGGCCAGTTTAGGATTGCACTCACAGTATGCTTCAATATGTGGTAGTCATCTCACAAAGCCAACTGAGATGGGCAGCCCAATCCAGAAAGAACTGCCTGGCCGTTGTACAGCGGTAGCTATCACTGCACCTAGCAGCAGCCAGGCAGCTCTGGTGTCTCCCCAGGAGACGGGGGCATTCGTTCCCTTTCCCCAGGAAAAGCCCCACCACCTGCAGTGGGGCTCCTTGGCAAAATAGCCAGTGGTGATTTGAGTAGCCCTTATCAGGCTGCCCAGGCCTCCACCGGGGATACGATCCAGTGGTGGAAGCCACGGTCGTGTCCCACACCCTCGTGGAGCTGCTCCGCCCCTCCCCCACCTAGGAACAACCTTCCTGGCAGCCCAGAAGGAGTGCAACGCCGGCAAGGGGTAAACTCAGCGATGTCATCTGGGCAGGACGGTCCGGAACGCCGTACCGCTTGTTCTGAGGACGGGCTGCGACGGGGTGCCATTGCGCGGCAGGTGCCGTGCGCTTTTTGGCCCTCCCGCCCTCCCCTGCGCTTGATTCGCTCTGATATGGAGCTATTCCGGGCGCAGGGAGGCGTGGCTGGGCTCTGTACGGTGGCGGGGAGCTGCCACTCAAACATGCGTTCCAGTTGTTGGCGCTGACGGATGACATCACTGGGTAAACTCATCTCTCACCGGCATTGTGTCACCACCTCTGGTTGGCGAGGGGATGGCACTGCTGCTGTGCGGGGGCTAAGAGCTTACCGCCTGCATAGCATGTGCCTTATGCCATATTTATGGCACCAGTGTGAGTGGTACGGTCATACCGCTTGCCTTGGAGGGGTTCTGGATTGGGCACTAATTAATGCTGAAAACGAACTACATATAATTTTGTGTGTGTGTGTGTGTGAATGTGTTGGAATGTGATATTTCAGGCTATCCTCCCAGATGTGTACTTACTTCCCCCAGTCACACCCCCACCCCCACTGTCACACACCCCACCATAGGATGCAGTGTGTGCTCCATCTGCAGTGCTGCAGGCTATGGGCTGGTGTGGGAACAGGGCAGGGCTGCTTGTTTATTAACCATTTCAAAGCCAGAGTGCTTTTTTTTCAAGATCCTATTTAGATAGCATTTGATCCTCAGACCACCTGACCTCTAATGGACCACTCGCTACTTAGCCTGCATCAGCCCGAGGAGTCAAGGGGCATGCTGGACTTGGAAAAGGGAGGCAGGAGTTTGTTGTGTGCTGCTACTACTGCCGAGATCTTCTCCCTCCCACCCTCAAAACGCCCCTGCCATCACCGTACTTGGTCTAATAGAGCACCTGGGGGCTGGTGTTCTGCTTGTGGGTGCTCCGGTCATTTCCACTTGTGGCTCCAAATTGCATGACAATGGCATAGCATTCATGTGCCAGTCTGTGGCTTCCAGTGGTGGATCACGAGACCCACCACCATAAACCCTGGATAGGGTTAGGGCCTAAATCTTTCAACATCCCATAGCTCTGAAAAGATGCCAGTGCACATTGGTTAAACTGTTGCCTATTAAGGTAACAGCAAAAGACCCAGCTTTGGCCCCATCTTGTAGCTTCTTTAACAGAGTGGGATCCTAAATTGCAATCCTAAACTGGAGTTAGGCCAGCATAAACTAAGCCAGCACAGTTAGGCCAGCACAGTTGGGCCGGCACAAGGGCCACCGTAAAGCATGTTGAGACCACTGTCGGAATCAGGGAGGATGGCACCCGTCTGTGACTCCGAGAGTGGTCCAAACATACTTTACAGTGTCCCTTGTGCTGGCCAAACTTTGCCGGCCTAACTGTGCTGGTTAGTATGCTGATACTTTGCTGGCTTGGTTTATGCCGGCCTAACTCAGTTTGGGATTCCACCCTGGGTGACACAGCCCTTCTGCATCCTAAAAACATCTTAAAAGCTAATTTCCAATTTGCTGACTAAGAAATGAAGTGTCAAATGTCACACAGTGAGGTTTGCACTCCCGATTCCTCTCTCTCTCTCAAGTGCGCTTGATTGAAATGAATTGCCTTGCTTCTAATCGGAGATGGTTAAATATAGGCAGAGCAGAAGAATTTCAATCACCCCTTATTACTGTTGGAAAATTTCAGATGACATTAAGAATTTTTTTAAAATTATCTCTTCCTAGCAAAGATCATAACCCATTTCATGAGAGTGAAGAACCTCAATCGTGGCTTTTTGAGAGAGAGAGAAAATGTACAGTCAGTCTTCTCCATATGCGACTTGCTATCTGCGCATTCACTTATCTGCGAGGGGCAGCATTGCTACTTGTGTTATTATCTGAGCCTCTGTCCTCATTCTCCACTATGCAGAGTCCTTCCAAAGTTTGCAGGGTCGGAATGGCGCCTGCAACCAGCGCTGACCCCTTTAAAATGACCGGCAGAAGCATCTGCCAATCATGTTTAAGGGGCCCATGCTGGTCGCAGGTGCCATTCTGAAGCTCCCTGCAGCCTCTGGAAGGGCTCTGCAGCATTCAGAGGCCTTTTGGCACTTCCTGCTGCACTCTGCTGGCTTCCTGAGGGTCTCTGCTGGATTCTTCTGATATCAGATGTGGTGTCTCCTGCACCTAACCCCATGGATCCCATTGGATCAATGGTATGTTTTCTGCGAATTTGCTACCTGTGAGGATTTCCACAGGTAATCTGGATAATGAGGACTGATTGTAGATGTGTTTAAAAGTAACAGTGACATTAAAAAAAAATAGAGCGTTTTATTTCACTTATGATTATTTTGGTGTAGTGACTCAGGGCACAATCAGCATACTAACCAGCACAGTTGGGCTGGCAAAGTTTGGCCAGCACAAGGGACACCGGAAAGTATGTTTGGACCACTCTCGGAGTCAGAGAGGCCAGCACACGGACGGGCGCCATCCTCACTGATTCCGAGAGTGGTCTCAACACGCTTTACGGTGGCCCTTGTGCCGGCCCAACTGTGCTGGCTTCCCTCCAGGTTAGGGTTGAGCCCTTAGAGAATGTTAAACAAGTCTAGGCTTCATCATGGAGCTCACTGAGTAGCAACAGGTAAGTCTACCCCCACAGTGATTGTAATTAGGCCTGAGCTTTGTGGCCCAAGATTTTAGTGTATGGGCACAAATGGGCCTCTCCTGTCCTATTTGTGCCCACTGCCTGGTGGGGGGAAGGGAGGTTGCACCAGTGATGTCATCTGAAGAATCTGGAGCAATATATTGGCATACGTGTAGCTTGGATCCACTAAATAATGCGCATTCAAGCAAGGGATGAATGGCAGTTGACAGGTAGATTCACATAATTTAGTTACATTGTTAAAATGGGGATAATAGTAACATTCTACATGACCCAAATTTCGAGAAGTGCTGATTTCGTCCTGAAAAGTCTCTGCAAAACCTTAGTGGGGACAAAGCAGGCATTCAAATGTGAAATATTAAAAGAATCGCTGCTATTTAAAATAATCACATTTACCCTTTAGTGCAGTTTAAACACTCAAAGTGTCCTAGTGCTCAATACTTATCAGATGCTGACCTTTTCCTTTCTGGAAGGAAAGTATGAAAGCTTTTTTGCTGATTTTTATGGCAGGAATTTTATTATTTTTATCTGGAAGGCACTACGGTGAAAGCCAATCGACCTTCTCTGCTGAGAAAGCAGTAAATGTTATTTTATTTCCTGTACGGTTTGCGGATCCTGAAAAAAGGTAGCGGCAATTAAGGGAGCAGCGGGATGCTACCGGTCATAATACCGGTTATAAGGAAATGGTGTGTCATGCGCAATGGGGTATCAAGTCAAACGAAGAGGTGCTCATCTTCTGTTTTTAACATGATTGCTTATTAAAAAGCACTGATGGCCAATTGATGCTTCTAGCCTGAAGGCTAGCAAATTTTCCTTCCACAAAAGTTGATAGCCATGGCTACTCTAGAGGACAGTGGACTTCAACCTTTTTCATGCCATGACCAAGTAAGTAAGTAAGTAAGTAAGTAAGTAAGTAAGTAAATAAGTAAGTAAGTAAGTAAGTAAGTTACCATGAAGCCTGGCATTAGTGAAAGCTATTTTAGCACAGTTGCTAAGAACCCAAGCAGGACTGGAATGCAAGCTCCTGGTCCCTTATGGGGGTACACCAAATGACTCTCCCCAGGGGTGTAGCTAAAGAAGTCCATGGGGGTGCAGTTGCACTGGGCAACACGTTTTAGGGGGCAACAAGCTGAACTTGACTGTAGTGGCCAAAATGGTGAAAACCCTGGTATGAATGAAAAATACCATCATGTTGTATATCTCTGGAAAGGTAATATGTTGCAGTGAATCAAACCAGAGTGTAGTATCTTTACTCTATCAAAAGGTATGGCCAAAACCCCAAGAAAACAAAAATACAACGGTGACATCACTTCCTGTTGTGATGTCACTTCCAGGGCAACATTTTGCCCTTTGCACCAGGGTGCACTTTCATTATCTACACCCCGCCTCTCTCTTTTCCTGGTAGTGCTCTTGTCCAGTGGTCTTTAACCTTTGTCATTTCTGTAAGTTGTTGTGACCCCACAACTGAGGCTCCTTGTTGTTGTTCAGTTGCTAAGTCATGTCCAACTCTTCGCAACCCCATGGACCACAGCATGCCAGGCCTCCCTGTCCTTCACTAGCTTCAGGAGTTTGCCCAATTTCATGTTCATTGCTTCGGTGACACTGTCTAACCACCTCATCCTCTGCCGCCCCCTTCTCCTTTTGCCTTCAATCTTTCCCAGCATGAGGATCTATTCTAAAGAGCCCTCTCTTCTCATGAGGTGGCCAAAGTCTTTGAGCTTCAGCTTCAGGATTTGTCCTTCCAGGGAGCAATCAGGCTTGACTTCCTGTAGGAGTGACTGATTGGATCTCCTAGCTGTCCAGGGGACTCTCAACAGTCTTCTCCAACACCATAATTCAAAAGAGGCTCCTTGACCCCCATTGAAATGTCACCAGAATGTAGAAATTGGAAAGGTGATTTATAATGTTCTGGTCATTTATACAAGTCTTGCTCATCAATAGATTTTTCAAAAGTGTGGTGGATTTTATTTATTTTCTTTGGTATATTCTATCTGCACATTCACGGTTTGTACTTGTGATGATGTGATGTGGGATGCCTGAACTGGCAAACCATAATTAAGGGCTTCCAGAGGCTGTTGCACTATGACACTGTGAGAGTGGGAAGAAAGCAAAGAAACAGCTCCCAACCATGGTTCATCCATTGCATGTAAGCTCAAACCATGGTTTCAGACCTCAGCTGTGCTTTAGACCAGCGTTTATCAACATTTGTCTCCCACTGAACCACTTCATATGGTCCGCCTACTGGAGGTACCACTGCACGTGACCAGCAATGATGCCATCACCAAAAGTAACAGGTTTGGAGGCCCAGATGTGATGCAACAAACACAAGTAAAAGGCTCAGGATAGATGAGAGGGCTTTTTAGAGCATGAAAAAACTGCACACTGGAGTTCTGCCCATTGATCTCTGCCATCAATCGCTGCTTGACGCATTGCACTTGCTGGTCAGTCTGCCAGGAGCCAGGGGTCTGGAAGTTTACCACCAGACACCATCTTGAGTATGAAATACAAGAGATACTGTGAGATACAGGAAGTTGGACTCAGTAGCGCCCCCTAGAGGGGGTGGGGTGCTAAGTTTTGCAATATGCCTTAACTTGCCATGTAAACCACTACTCTCCCTCACCTTCTTAGCCAGTCTTCCTGGGGAAAGCCACGCCTCCGCATTGCTTACTGGCTGCGATGGTGAGGGACAGCAGGGGTTTACATGGCAAGGTAAGGCACCTTGCAAAACTTGGGCTCCCTAGGGATGCTACTGACTGTACTAGTGGGCCTTTGCCTGATCCAGCAGGGCTCTGCCTCTGTTCCTATGTCCCTGGCGCATCTCTGAGTTGACCCACCAGGCCCTCAGGGCTTACCCCAAGGGAACAAATGTTCCCTTACCCCACTGAAACTTCTGAGACCAAATCTCCCCAACGGGATTCAGCAGATGACAGTGCTACATTACATGCAGGGAGTTGCGGCAGATTGGGCTGTTCAATTTGGGATTGAGAGGTTTAACTCCTATGATTAATGGTGCAATCCTAACATGGAGTTTGGCTGGCACAGTTAGGCCTGCAAAGTTTGGCCAGCACAAGGGTCACGTTTGGAGCACTCTCTGAGTCAGGGAGGATGGCGCACGTCTGTGTACTGGCCTCTCTGACTCCAAAAGTGGTCCAAATATACTTTATGGCGGGCCTTGTGCTAGCCAAATTGTGCTGGCCTAACTCTGCTGGCCTAACACCAGGCTAGGATCGTGCCCTTAGTTGAATCCATTCCTTTATTTCATTCTTCCTCCATTTTTTCATTCTTCTTCCATTTTTTGCTCTGATTGAATAGGAAATATTTCATAATAGAACGGAATATTTGTGCTGACAGCTTGATAGATAATACTGAATTAACTTTTCTTGTGCGTGCAGACAAAGATAAATGTTGTGTTTACGAACATTTCAAATTATTGACTATGAAGGAATATAAATATCCAATTTTCTTTATTTTCAAATACAAAGATGCAGTTCGCAAAACACAATGAAAATGGGTGAAGCCATTTGTACTTCATGCAGCTGTTAAGCTCGACATGCTTTAGGAGAGAATTTCTTCCTAGTCGCTGATTTCCTCTATTATCTGCACTTCAGCCCAATTTCTCCATAAATAGATATCAGATATGGTTAAATTGGTTAAAACTTCTCGAAGCTAAATTATCATCGCTTGACTTGTCTCTGGAATTGTTAGTTGACACCGAACTAGCTAGATCCCACTTTTTAATCAAAACAAAACTTTTTCAATTAGAATTTGACCAACTCAGCTCTTCTCTCAACCCTACTTGTTCCCCAAGTTTTTTTGGTCTGCCCCCCTCTCTGGGTCGACCCTCCAACTATTTTAGTTTATTAATTAACCCTTGCTTGAGAAGGGTGTTCATGCTTGCTCGTCTTAACATTTTCCCGTCGGCTATGCATTTTGGCCGTTTCTCTAAACTCCCATTTGAAAAAATACTATGTCTTGTCTGTCACCTTACCCCGGACTCATTGGGACATATAATTCTTAGATGCCCAGCTCTCCAATTTCTACGTTGGCTGCACCTAGATTCTTGGTTATCCTCTCTTTCTAGTGCTTTCCCTAACCCCCTCCCTATCCTCCTTAGCGATCGTTGTCCCATGATCACTAATTCTGTTGCTAGCTTTTTAGCTATGATTATGAAATTAACCCTTTCCTTATGATCCTCTGTAACCCTAGCTATCCCGTGATACTTTTTTGTGCTTGTTATTTACTTTGTATGCCAATGAAGGTTATGACGATGATGATGATATTTATAGATATTTATAGATATCAGATATTAAGGGCAAGAAGTGTGGACTGATGATTGAGCTGCTGGTACTGCCTGAAGCTAAACAGGAAAATCTGTGGTTTGCTTTTGGATGGGAGACGGATGCCAGGCTGTGACAAGCTGCAGTACCTGTGGGGGCAGAACAGAGTCGCTGTGGAGCTGATTAGCTCACTGCAAGTGTGAGTTGCGGTTGGAGTGTGTGAGGAAGGCCAGCCAGCAAAGAAGGGAATATGACCTTGAGGACTTTCCAGGCTTGACTTGCGCTTGCCTGCTGAGGCTTGATGGCAGGCAGCCAAAGGAGAGAACCACACTGTGAAGGCAACTTCTGGGCCTGAGGATTGGCAGATCACACGAATACTGTAGATTTGTAATAAAAACCCATTGGGAAAAAATGGTGGTTTAGACTAGCCTGCTCATGTAAGCCACCTTGGGCATTTGCTTCGGCATGGGAAAGGCGGGGTATAAATTCTTTAAATAAAATAAATATTTCTAATTCAGGTGCAGAATTCAGAGGTTGCTGAATTCTCATTAACACATTTTCATTGGCAAGACACCTGTTATTTGGAAGAGAGAGTGTGTGTGGTTGAATATCCTGTACTTGTAATTCTGGGCTGAGAAAATCTACTGTATATCGAAAAAGGAGAGGGGCATTGATCACTTTGGGGAGGGAACAAAAGTGTCAAAAAATTTCAGGGTTGGGGGAACAAGCAGCTTACCTGCAGCAAGGCAGCGTCTTTTAAAATGGAAAGTTGCCATTGCTTTTCTGAGTGGTGGCAGTAATGCTTCTGGAGC
Organism: Lerista edwardsae; assembly: GCA_029204185.1. Lineage (NCBI taxonomy): Eukaryota > Metazoa > Chordata > Lepidosauria > Squamata > Scincidae > Lerista > Lerista edwardsae. Next base: position 7,477,054 of record JAJKFI010000017.1, on the reverse strand, counting down.
TGCTCCTTTCCCCAGCAGCACCATTTCTTTCCCAGAGTGCACCAGGGAATACTGCGGCCTCCAGCCATCTCCCACAGGCAGAATTTAGAGCTACATCTAGGCAGGTAGGAAGGACCATTTCTCTGACTTTGCAGATTCTGAGGAGTAGAGGGACATGTCAGGCTTGCTTTATGGTGGGCTGCAAATGCATCAATTATAGAAAATAAAAAAGACGTTTGGTACATAAACTCTTAAGATGTTCACAATAGGAGAAAAATATATGCAATATTTTTAGCTGCAGAAACTGTTTGCAATCTCTCTCTCTCTCTCTCTCTCTCTCTCTCTCTCTCTCTCTCTCTCTCTCATACCTGGGCTCTCAATGAGAGCCACCCAAAGCAGCAGTTACTTCATTAATTGGATTTATACCCCACCTCTCTGCCCCGTGTTAGGCCACCCAAGACGGCTTACAGCAAAAACTACACTGAATACAAGATAAACATTAACACAATGACATACACAAGTAAAAACAGCAGACCCCAATGGATCTCAACATTTTACAGTAAAATTGCAATCATTAAAATTAAAAATTAAAATTATTGATTCAGTTTGGTGTTTTGTTTTTCAAGATTATGAAACAGGGAACTTTTTGCAACAGAGAACTATTTCTTTACAGGCTGTGTCTCGTTATCCACCGGGGTTCCTTTGCGGAACCCCCAGGGGATACCGAAATCAATGGAAACAATAGCTTTCAAGGCCCACTTCCCGGTTTCTTGCTCCTCCATTGTTGTCCTAGAATGCAAAGGTATAGACAGTATACTGCATGCATACACTAGATGGGGTGAATAATGGAATCTAATGGAACGTAGGAAGGGAGGAAATAGGATTTTGAGCCCCCTTTTCCTTGTTAAAGGTAGAGGTTTCCCCACAACCGAATGGTCTAGTCGTGACCGACTGTAGGGGGCAGTGCTCATCTCCGTTTCAAAGCCTGTAGAGCCGGCGTTTGTCCAAGGACAAGCTTCCATGGTCATGTGGCTGGCATGACCGTAGCACACGGAACGCTGTTACCTCCCCACCAAAGTGGTCTCTATTTATCTACTTGCATTTAGGTGCTTTCGAACTGCTAGTTTGGCAGGAGCTGGGACAAGCAATGGGAGCTCATTCTGTCGCACAGTCTTGAACTCCCAACCTTCCGGTCGGAAAGCCCAGCAGCAGCGGTTTAATGATGGATCCCGATATCAGTGGTTAGTCAAATCAAAGGATACAGAATCAGTGGATAACAAGGCACGGTTGTATTTATTTTGCTATGTATCTTTGTGAACTTGGTTGTTCTTGCTAAAAAGCAGTATTTGAACAATTACAGAAACATATTTATGTAAAACATGCATTTAAATAATAGTACATAAACAAGAATGTACTAACTGGCAGCAGCTCTCCAAGAAAGGCGTCTTTCCCCCTGCATTTGTAGAGATGCTCCAAGTAGAACCTGGAACCTTCTGAGTACAAACCTGTTGCTTTACCCTGATCTATGAACCTTCCATTCCAAGTTTAAAACCATAGAGGTTGCCATTGACAGGCCCAGGTTGCGCACAGTACCAACCAGACTCTGGCATTTCACAGGGTGACTCTGGGAGCTGTCCAGCATTTTGCTGGTGCTGAATTCAGTCGCAAAATATTACTGTAGATATGATTAGTTCTTGCACATGGCATACAAACGTCTTCACAAGTGACACAAGTCTGGTGTGCTTGATTTTTCTTCTGAAAATAGCAGGTAAAGGGGCTTAATTCATATTAGAACCATGGCATAGTGAGTGGTTTTTTTAAAACCAAATTTGATTAGTCCTTTGCCCTAACTCCTGCTTGCCCCAGGTAGTGCTGGTACCAGGTACAGTGGTCTTCAACCCGGTTTCTCTCTATGTCTTATCTCAGAGCCCAGCCCTATGCATGTCGACTCAGACATAATGGGACTTACGTCTGAGTCGACATGCATAGGGTTGGGCTCTGAGATAAGACATAGCAAGGGACAGGGTTCACTAGTCAATGGGGCTCACTCCCAGGTAAGTGTGGTTAGGATTGTGGTCGCAATCTAATACTATATACTTGGGGACTCCCTAGACATCTGCTTTCTGCAAAAAACAGTAGTATTTCCATGATTTGATTCTCCATCGATAAACTCAAGATCATCATAGCATAAGTAGGTTAGTCGGGTAACCAGAGACAGTTGAACCACTTTCAATTTGCATTTCTTCAGATCAGTCCATGTTGACAGCTGTCTTAGCACTTGACAACCTGTCATTCTTTTGCTGTTCGCATTTGGAATGGTTAAGATAAACTATAGGATAAAGTGGCGCTACACTTTTTCTGCAGTTCCCTTGTAATTGGTGTTTTGAATAGCTTGAGAGTATTGAAGAAAAGCAACTTTTGGTAGAGTCTTGGACCAAAAATCCATTCATTTTATGCACTCCAACGTCTCAAACAGTTTCCATTCATAATGCTAAATTTCCTATGCATGGGTTCTATAGTACTATGGATCAGTAACACCGGATTTTGACAGAAACTCCAGTATTAAAGGTGCTGGTGGTTCACCTCTCTCTCTCTCTCTCTCTCTCTCTCTCTCTCTCTCTCTCTCTCTCTCTCTCTCTCTCTCCCTGGAGCAGCAGTTCCCATTCTATTCGGACTTTGGGACTGTCTTCGCGGGGGTGTGGCTTGGGCTGTGGAGGTGTCCTGATGGGGCTGTCCACCATGGAGGTGTCCACCCAGGGGCTTCAGCACTTATCTGGGGGTCATGCTGAAGTCCTGATGGGTTTGGGAGGCCAGCAGACCCCTCTGCAGGCCCCCCTGATTTGTCCAAAAGTACCAAAAGTACCAAATTGCTCACAGAAAGCACTTCCGGTCTCTAGTGGGTTGGACCTAAGCCAGCGGCGTCATGCAGCCGGAACACTGGGCGGGAGGAACGGGTGAGCGGCAGCCTGCCCGTTGCGTACCGCTCCGTTTCGCCATCTTCCCCGGGGGCGGGGAAGATGGCGAAATGGAGCGGTACGCAACGGGCAGGCTGCCGCTCACCCGTTCCTCCCGCCCAGTGTTCCGGCTGCATGACGCCGCTGACCTAAGCCACCTCTTTAGGAGAGCACAATCCTAACCTGGAGTTGGGCCAACAGGGTTCGGCCAGCAAAGTTTGGCAGGCACAAGGGACACCATAACATGTGTTACTTAAGGATAGTATTTCAAAAAATGTGGTGGAGGTGGAAATCCTCATGAATCATGTATTAGTTATATAAAGTGCTGTTAGATGAAAAGCACATCATTGTGTTTTGTCATTTACCTTCTGGAGGATGAACAGGTAGTTGCGTTCAGAAGTCTTGGGCTTGCTCAGTAACATAGTGAAGGATTTGAGCACAGTAAATTTGAAGAATTTCAGCATCAGGCTAGGTTTATTGGATGTGAAATGGAGTTCTTATTTAATGCCTTGTCACATTTTCTATTCACTAAGCTTGGAATGTGAATCTCATTCTGCTTGAGCATTTGTTTGCATGCATGGCTTAGAGAGGTGATTTCTTCACCTTGAAACATTTCATTGAATTAGTTTTGTGTGAAAATGTGCGCGTTGGCATTCCTAATTCTGTACGTGAGTTTGCATAACTTCCTGTGCAATAAGCCTCAAAATAGTTGCACTGCATTTTGAAAACACTGTTAGCAGATACCACCAGAACATAACTTGTAAGAGGCTAGAACCACCTTCTCAGAGAAATAGCAAGAAAGGAACAATGCTATGCTTTTCTGCAAATCACTTGCTACTAAAATGAATGTACTGACCATCCTTCAGACATTTCCAGCACAAAATATAGTGGCAATTGGGGGACTCTACAAAGGGCTGGTGGATGGACTAAAAATAGATAGATTTGAACTGGAGACAATACAAAATATAAGAACATAAGAAAAGTCTTGCTGGATCAGGCCAAAGGTCCATCCAGTCCAGCTTCCTATATCTCACAGTGGCCCACCAGATGTCTCAGGCAGAGGCAGATCGAAGGGAGGGCAAAGCTCTAAGTTTTGCAAGAAGCCTGACCTTGCAGTGGAAATCACTCCTCTCCTGCACTGTTTTAGCCATTCTTCACAGGGAAAAGCAACATCTTGGCGTTGCTTACTGGCTACAGCAGCAAGGGAGAGGAGGGATTTACATGACAGGGTAAGTCTTCTTGCAACACTTAGAGCTTTGCCCTCCCTGTAGATCCGCCTCTGGCCTCAGGAAGCATACAAGACAACTAGGTACCTGCATCTCATTGCTACTCCCCTGCATCCGGCACTCCGAGGTAGTTTACCTGTAAAATAAGGAGGCTGCACTAACCATCCTGGCCTGTAGCCTATCATAGACTTTTCCTCCAGAAACCTGTCCAATCCCCTTTTAAAAGTGCTCAGGCCACATGCCATCACTATCTCCTGTGGTAAGGAGTTCCACAGATTATTTACCTGCTGGGTAAGAAAGTATTTTCTTTTATTTGTTCTAACTCTCCCAACACTCAATTTTAGCGGATGTCCCCTGGTTCTGGTGTTGTGTGAGAGGGAAAAGAACATTCCTCTGTCCACTCTATCCATCCCATGCATAATTTTGTATGTCTCAATCACGCCCCCCCTCAGGCGCCTTTTTCTAGACCGAAGAGCCCCAAACGCTAAGGGAGGTGCCCCAGGCCAGTGTTCATTTTTGTCACTCTCTTCTGCACCTTTTCCAGCTCCGCTATGTCCTTTTTGAGATGTGGGGGACCAGTACTGTTTGCAATACAGTTGATGCTGGACTGTGACCTGGTCTTACATTGCCAGAACTAAGAGCTGGGCCCTTCTGTCTCTCCCTGTTCCATGAGGCCATCTGTCTACAGTCTGGGCAAAGTCAAGCTTATGTAATGAAATGAGCAGGCTTTGTGTTGCAGTCATGGGCAATATCAGGGCATCACAGTGCAGCTTCCCATAATGCATGGAAGTCATAATTAGGTCGCACGAGAGAAAGTAGCACACTGTTCCCTCTTGTAACCTTTTTCTAGACGTCCTAATTTTAGACCAAATGATCTTCTTGTAATCTTGGGGCCTTTTGGAATTTCATGACTGAGCACTTCAGCAGAGCAGGTGCGGGAACTGAACCATCCACTCCGAGCAAATGTGGGGTCTTTATTTATGACCATAACCATGCAAGGTTACAGCCGTTGGTTCACTGGAAGGCCGCTCTGTGCTGCTGTCCTGTGGAGAGAAATGATATATTCACTTCCTTTAATTGTCCTTTGCAGATTTGGTACATCTTTAAATCACAAAACTGCAGCAGACTACAAAAGCAGTTCTGGGCTCTGATCTCATTTCCATCACCTAATGGGTTCAAAAGGGCAAGGCTTGCCTGTCATTGCGTGCTTCTCAAAGTTCGGGAGCCTCTGGGATTCAGTTTGTCTCACATTGAAAACAGGATCATAAAAAACCAACAAGTCAGACTAGACGTGCAACTATTCAAATGCGATACATCCACTAAAACTGAGTGTTCAGAGAATGAGAACAGATAAAAGGAAATACTTTTTTACCCAGCGGGTAATTAAGCTGTGGAACTCCTTGCCATGGGAGGGGGGGATGGCATCTGGCCTAGGTGCCTTTAAAAGGGGACTGGACAGATTTCTGGAGGAAAAGTCCATCGTGGGCTGTAGGCCATGATAGGGGGGGTGCAACCAGTGATGTCATCCGGGCGCGCCAGGAACCGGAATGCCCGGATGATTGGCATCCCTCTGCCCCTATGGCAGAGGCCAGCCACGCCTCCCTGTGCCTCCCTGTGCCTCCCTGCACCTGGAATCGCTCCATTTCAGAGCAATTCGGATGCGCGGGAGGGCGGTTGGGCCCAGGAGCAGCTCACCCATCCTTGGGAGAGGCGGCGCGGCCCGGGCCCATCCGTGGAACTAGCAGAACAGCGTACCGGGCTGTTCCGCCAGGATGACACTGCTGGGTGCAACCTCCTTACGTTAGAAGTAGGTGCAAGGGAGTGCCAGGTGCAAGGGAGTGGCAACAGGATGCTGGCATCTTGTTGTCTTGTGCCTCCCTGGGGCACCTGGTGGGCCACTGTGAGATACAGGAAGCTGGACTAGATGGTCCTTTGGCCTGATCCGGCAGGTCTCTTCTTACGTTCTTATGATACCTAAATGTACTGTATGGTCGGCCAGCGTTTTACATGCACTTGCTTGAATTTGACTACAGCTGTTTGGCAAACAGCGAAAAACAACAATATAAGGGTCCAGTCCAGAACTTTGGCGGTAGCCAGTTGAGTACTGATGCATCCAGGCAGCCCAGGGGGGCTCCACGGGGAAAGGAGACGTTTGTTCCCTTTCCCCACAGTAAAGGTGCAGGTCAGGAGACAGGTCTACTCACTCACTTTTTAGCCAGTGCAAAAACGAGGGCCACCACGTAAGGCTGCACAGCGAGAGTAGTTACTGGTCCCGCCCCCGCTCCACCCCTCCCTAGAACACCCTCCCATCCTGCCCAGAATAGCTGCATTGATGGCACCACCCCATCACCGGTGGTAACAGATGACCACTGGCATTGGAAGTGCTTTACGGCATCTTGAGTGACATTTGCCTGGGTGGGACGATATTGGAGAATGAAGCAGTTATTCCCTTGATCATCTCAGTTACCAGATGCCTCTTGTAGTTTTTAAAGAGACAGTATGCATTTCTATAGCTATGCTGGAGTTAGGCTGGCACAGTCAGGCCAGCAAAGTTTGGCAGGCACAAGCGTCACTGTAAAGTGCATTTGGAACACACTTGGTGTCAGGGAGGATGGCTCACATCTGTGTGCTGGCCTCTCTGACTCCGAGAGTGGTCCAAACATACTTTATGGGGTCCCTTGTGCCAGCCAAATATCACTGGCCTAACTGTGCCAGAATTAGAATTGCACTCTCAATTAGTGTTTTCAATGCGATTCAGTACACTGTTTGCTGTTTTTTAATATTTTTTTTAGTTGTTTGCTACCAGGGAAACCTTGAGCTGAAAGAAGAGATAGTTTTTTTAAAAAAATAAAACAAAACAAAACATATAAGGGGGTTAAAAAGAAACACAAGAAAGCCAAATTTTGCACAAAGAATTTCCTAGCCAATATTCTTGCTGTGTGTTTCAAGTTACATGCAGAAACCTTGATTCATATTGATCCAGTATTTATTGCAGCTGATCATATTAAACAAGCATGTGCATTTCAACTCAAACAAATGGCTTTATAGCTCTTAATGGAAGACCAATGATCATGGAATTTGCAGGGGGCTGAATTTTTTTGCATTATCTAATTAACACATCTGTGAACAAATCGACTTTATTATATACTGAACAGACTGGTAAGAATTATGATGGTGCCGTGGAAATGCACTGTGGACTGTCTTGGCATGACATGACAACTGCGAAACACTATCCTAATTATCTCGGCAGCATAATGCATGCTGATTAGCTATGTGAAGCAATTATGTAAAATAACAGTAGTTAACATGCCTTCATTGAGTCTCTGAATTCATGCAAAGAAGTCATGCAGATTAGAGCTGAATTAAAAAGTCCTCTCTGAAGCAGGAGATCAAAAAAGCCGAGGCTAGAATGTTCCATGTCTTTAAGGAAAGAAAAGAAAAAACACTTAAGCAGATTATGATTTTACTGCCCTTGTTTCATTTTGAGGCTGGGATTCATATGCAAATACGCTCAGAATATGCTATTCTGTTTGATACCTGAATGCCTTTGTACGAGTGCCTTTGCAGTCTAAATGGCACCTAGTCCTTTACAAACTTCCAGAGTGCACATTATTTTATTTCTCCTCCCCAAAAGGAACATGTTGGACCATAATCTCCAAATCACTTACTCTGGAAGGATTCCAAAGATCTTGGCAGAACGACTCTGATTTTTTTAAAAGTGGATTGCAGCAGTTGGAGCAGGATTGAACTCTGATTTACCAAGCCAGACATGGCTTCTAAGTGGTGCATGACACCCTACATAGAAAGAACCACTCACTTCTTTCTATATCCTGATTAGTGCAAAATTCTTGGTTGACTTGTCAGTAAAGTTGGTGGGGGCGGAGTCAGGAGCTGGAGGTGTGTCTCTTATGATCAGCAATGTTCCTGAATTTCTTTGCTAAACCAGGAAACTTATAGGACGTAGTATTATGTATAGGTCTTACTAGGAGAGCAGGGCAAGGTATAGCTGATCATGGAATTTTCCTAAAGCAAAACTTTAGGAAAGCACAGCAATGGCATGTGTGTGTAGGCATTCATGTGTACTTAACACATCACGTTGCACCTTTGATGATAAAAAGCCAATTAATTTTTTAAGTGGGGAGGGACAAGAGTTTGGGTTTTTTAAAAATTTTGACCCAAGTTCCAAGTCTGCCCAGGAATTGTTTACCCTTCTCTAGTTGTATTGATATTGCTGTAAAAAGCACATCAGGTGTAGTTTGAGGCATCCTTTTCTGACCTACTCTTTCTTCTGTGCTCTCTCAAAATGATTACAAGGGGAACACAACTGTTAAGCAGCAGCAGCATTATTTTCAAGGGTGCAATCCTAAATGGGAGTTAGGCCGGCATAAGCTAAGCCAGCAAAGTTTGGCCAGCACAAGGGCCACTGTAAAATATGTTTGGACCACTCTCAGAGAGGCCAGCATACAGACGGGAGCCATCCTTCCTGACTCCGAGAGTAGTCCAAACACGCTTTATGGTGGCCCTTGTGCTGGCCAAACTTTGCTGGCTTAGCTTATGCCGGCCAAACTCCAGTTTAGGATTGCACTCTAAATGGGGTTGAAGCAGAATCATAGGTTCAAGAGTATTTTATTCTCCGCAATAGAATCTTGCAGTATCAAAGAAGAGCAAAACTAGTAAAAAGTTTCTCATTTGAAAAGCATTCTGAGAATGGATCACATTGTTTCCTCCCCATTTGGAGAAACCTTTCATTTGTACAATCCACCCTCATAACCTAGGAATGTTCAACCTTTTTCATCTCACAGCACATTGACAAGGCACTATTGTCAAGGCACACCATTCATTTTTTGACAATTGACAAGGCACACACCATGCTGCCTGCCAGTAGGGGCTCACATCCCCCATCAGCCCTACTAATAAATGACCTAGCCTCAGGTTCCTGTGGCACACCTGTGGATCATTCATGGCACACCAATGTGCCATGGCACAGTGGTTGAAAATGGCTGATCTAGGGCATGCTTTTCACCAAGTGGTTCTACAAAAAATGTACCTGATCTTTCTACTCAGGCGCACTTGATGGTCCAATGGAAAAAATATTCTATATCATGCTCATAATCTTTCCTTTGAGACTGCCAAACTGTTCTCTCTACAGGGGAAGGGGAGGAAAATGGAGAGGGGGAGGAATATATGATTACTGGAGTTACAGTTTTTGGGGCTGAATTACATGAAGGCAGTGATGTCATTCAGGGGGAACGGACCAGAACGGGCGTTCCGGATCGAGTTCCTGTTCCTAAATCATTTGAATGACACCACTGCATGAAGGGCATAAGGATAGAGGGTAAGGTCACAGTTTTCATGGCAAAGGTATGTTTTCATGGCAAAATTTGAAGGAAGGTAGCCTCATGGAGTTCTTCTAGGACAGTGTTTCCCAAACTGGGGGTCATGACCCACATGATCAAGTGGGTCGCAGAAAGCTGGGAGCAGCCATCTTGGAAGCTGCAGGCCTTACTCTTTTTAAATTCTTTTTGTGAGTGTTATCAGTTTGAATTTTTCAAGCAAGGTTTTTTTTATTATTTTGTTTTTAGTCCATTGCTTTTACATCATATTTTGCCCTAATCTTGCTTTCTCAGGGATGTTCCATGGTTGTTCAAGTGTTTTAGTCCAAGAATGCCAGTTTGTATTCCAGGAATGTCATTTGATTATGTAAAAATGAGCAGCAGTTCCAGCCATGACATCACTTCCAGGTTAATGACATCACTTCTGGTGGATCCCATTCTAAAAAGTTTGAGAACCACTGTTCTCTGACTTAGTTCAAATTTAGGGACAGCAAGGGAGAAAAGCACATTACATCAGATGTGTGTTCAAAAAAAAAAAGTCTTGTTGTGATATTTTTCTTGGCTGTTATTATAATAATCATGATAATTAAAAATCTTATTTCTACAACTCCTCCACTCTTCCTTGAGCTCATTATTATTTACGGTCAAAAAACTGTATTTTGCTGTCAAGAGCGGTGCTATTTTTATCCATTGGGAATGATTTCCTGGTGCGTCTTCTCACTGTTTTAGGGCCTTTTAAAAGTCAACTGCAGCCACCCACGTTCTCGTTGACTAAGTTCTTGGTTTGCATGGAAATGGCAGCATCACAGGAACGGCGACAACTTTGCTCTCTTGGTAACGCAAACTTGGGTCTCAGCCGGTCTGAAAGAAAAGAACATGCAGTCAATTGCCACTTTTCAGAAGCTGCCAAGTTCAGTTTGCATGGAGGATGTCTCAGGCTTCTGTTCTTTTTTTTAAATCATTTATGGGATCTGTGAAGGACAGCTCTTGAGCAGCCCCCCCC
>JAJKFI010000017.1:7449747-7461276 GCA_029204185.1 Lerista edwardsae | reverse complement strand
TGCCAGTTTCAACCAGTTCTGGAGTGTGTGGTGTGAAACTGCAACACAGAAGTCTCTCCAATCCCCTTTTAAAGGCATTTAGGCCAGATGCCATCACCACTTCCTGAGGCAAGGAATTCCACAGCTTCATTACCCGCTGGGTAGAAAAGTATTTCCTTTTATCTGTTCTCACTCTCCCAACACTCCATGTTAGTGGATGCCCCCTGGTTCTGGTTTTGTGAGAGAGGGAAAAGAATATCCTTCTATCGACTCTATCCCTCCCGTGCATAATTTTGTATGTCTCAATCATGTCCCTCCCCTCAGGCGCCTTTCCATTCCAAAGGGAATGGAACACAGATAAGAGCAGAATTAACCCAAGGAACAATAAAGGATTGTAATACTGAAATCTGCTTTCCTCATTCCAGTTAACTTCTTAAAGCTCAGGAATTGCTTTGACCTCAGCAGAGAGCCTAACCTCACCAGCAATGCCAGTTCTGGTCCAATTTAGCAGGTATCCTAGTGTGCTCTGAATTACGTAAGTCACTATGATGTTAGCCTGACAACAACAAGTGTCTGTCTTTATGCAGGCTTCGTGTGCTCTCTGGACCAGCAGGCTCCTTGCAACATGGATGATGAATCATTCAGGACTCGATTTTAACAAAACCTTCAGTTTTGCCAAATAAATACTTCATTGCTTGTATACACGTGGGATACAAAAATTCACTGCCAAGAGGATGGTTAGCTTCTCGTACAGTTGCTGCAGTATTAAATGGAGACATGTTGAATGTTCTCACAGGATTCCATTGAAGTGATTGATGATTGTCCCACTGATTTTAATGGCTTGGGATCAAAAAGCGATTGGGAACCTGTTGCTGGAATGTATATTCTGTACTTGAAGCACACTTTTGCCAACCAACCCTCTGTCTAGTAAGATAAGCTTAAGGTTACATAAGGTTCAAGAGAGACATTTGTGGGATCTTATAGTTAGGGATTTATTTTTTTCGGTGATGAACACAAGAATAATGAGAATTTCTACTGAAAATGCTTCATAAAATGAAATTTAGATCAAACTGCGAAAAAACATCACTTTGTTTATTTTCGACACAAACTGTCGAAAATTTGTGTCACAAACTGACACAAATTTAGATCAATTTCACAAAAATAACACCACTTTCGTGTATTTTTGACACAGTTTTGAGGAATCCACGTACAGTTTTCAGTAAGGGATCAGGAGGAGGAATGGCAGAAACAGAAGGAAGCTTGCTTAAACTTGCTTGAACACGCATGCTCATAGTTCACAGTGCACGCTGGGGTGACTTTAATGGAATGTGGAAGTAGTAAGTAGCAGTTTCTTGATGCTCCAAGCAGCAAACAGAGAGCAGCTTGGGAATTTTTGAGCAGGTTATATTGGGATGGAGTGTGTGTGCCAGTAATTGCTTGCCTGTGTATGACAATTTACCCTTATTTATTGCACTTTGTGATGTCACAAAGCCAATTGAGAGTGTGGGAAATACTTCCAGCTTCAGCTTTGCTCTCACTCTAACTGGGTAATTTTTTGGGGGGGGGGGAGGGCCTTTTTCAGAACTTCCCTCCAAAAACCCATCCCCAATGGGGAATAGTTCTCACAGCCATCATAGTGTTTTACAAAAAGCACCTCTCTTAGAACGCAATCCTAACCTGGAGTTAGGCTGGCACAGTTAGGCCAGCAAAGTTTGCATCTTGTTGTCACACCCCTGCATTCTGCACTCCAAAGTAGCCTATGTCTGAAATAAGGAAGCACCACCCATCATGGTCTGTAGCCTGTGATGGACCTTTCCTCTAGAAATCTGTCCAATCCCCTTTTAAAGGCACCTAGGCCAGACGCCATCACCACCTCCTATGGCAAGGAGTTCCACAGATTATTTCCCTCCCAGGTTAAAAAAAAAGAAGTATTTCCTTTTGTCTGTTCTAACTCTTGCAACACTAAATTTTAGTGGATGTCCCCCTTCATGGAAGTGATGAGTTCTACCTTGTCTTAGCTGCCTCCCGCATTTTGCATTGAGCAGCAGAAGATGGGAGAGGCAGCTTAACATTTAACCTATTCTGCTAGAATGACTCGAGAGTGGGGTGATGGGGGAGAAATGATGACAGCTCCTTGAAGAGGTATTTGATACCATAAATACATGAAAAAGTGCCGTTCGCAGAATTCTCTGCTGAATACATTATGAATATGACATCGCATTTAACCTATTAAAATATTCTTCAACGTTTTCCATCTTTTCACAATTACATGCACAATTTGACTTTGACTTCAGAAGGAAGTTCCAGTCTTTTTTTTTTTCCAGAATTGACTTTTTGGAGGCTCAGCACCTGTGTATTTTCCTGGCTAGCTGACAGCTTTCGCTCTTGTCATGCAAATCATATGAAAAACACAGATCCCTGCACTTGTCCTTGGTGTCATCTTTTTGCCTTTGCTTCTTTTTAAATTACCCAGAATTGTTGCGCTCGGCTGTAACATTTACCTGCGTGTCTTTAAATTTTCCTCTGACAAAGGTGCCTGAGCGAGTGTCTGGAGGGAGACATTTAGGGTCTAATCCTAACCTGGAGTTAGGCCAGCACAGTTAGGCCAGCAAAATTTGGCTGGCACAAGGGCCACCATAAAACGTGTTTGGACCACTCTTGAAGTAAGGGAGGATGGTGTATAACTGTGTGCTGGCCTCTCTTAAGTCCGAGACTGGTCCAAATGTGTTTTACATTTGGTTCCTTGTGCCCGCCAAACTTTGCTGGCCTTACTGTACCGGCCTAACTCCAGGTTAGGATTGCGCTCTCAGAAAATACATTTGAACTTGGAATAACTGGGTGCATGCATAAGTCACCGCAAAAGATAATGTAGCACGTAGACTAAGGAAAGAAATAAAGGGGGGTCAAAATGGTTTATTGGGTAAGCTACTCAGTATACCAAATAAAGAGACACCAAGGCCTGTTCGAGATTACGAATGTATGCGCTAAGGGGAACCTAATTTATTTTCCCATTTAAAGATTGTGTTACAGATAGGATACAAAGTGGGAAACAAGAGAAGGAAGAAAATAATAGCAGACATTAATCCTGTAAGACCGGCTGTGCCATTTCTGCCCTGCCATTTGAGATGTTATTTTGAACTCAAACACTTGACATTTTGTTCTTTTTGTAAGCCTCATTGAGTGTGTGTGTGTGTGTGTGTGTGTGTTTGTGTTTCAATTTGTATATTTCCTTCAATATTCCTTTATCTCTTTAAGGGTTGTTGTTTTTCTCTTTTACACATAGCTGCCGTTCACAAAGTCAAAATTCAGGCTCCAGCCTCCCCTACGTGCTCCTTGGATCTGCGCCCGCTACAGTGGCCGTCTGGCCACCTCCCAAGCCCGCCCACATCACACCCAAGTCCCGCCCCATCTCCCTCCCTCCCTCCCTCCAATCCCTGTGCCGCCTCATCACGGAGCCTCCCTTGCGCCGGCCGGCTTCGGTCGGCGCGAGAGAGGCTCAGCGTGTGCGGAGCAGGGCCGGCACTACCTGCAGTGCTGGTCCTGTTGCTCGAGCGCTGACGTGGGGGTCAGATCAGTGCCCCCGCATCAGCGCTAAGCGTGCAGCATCGGCGCAACCCCGTTGCGCCGATGCTGCGCGTCTATAAGATTGCGCTGTCAGTGAGCCTTCTGGCATCATAGGTAGAGGGGTCAACTTCCAAGGAGAGGAGAGACGGACTCAAATCTTGACTCAGCCACCAAGCACATTGGGTGGCATGACTCAGCACGTAGCCCATCCTCTACCAGTGAAGGACTCTAATGATGTGGAGGTCTGAATGCAAGAACCCTTTCTCAGCAGAGCATCCACCTGTCCAGATGTGGAGGTGGCAGCCCGAGAGATACAGTGTTTCCAACTCTGACCTGATGAGGGAGCTCTGCCCCCATTACTTGACTCTGAGACTTCATATGCAGAACCACTTCACAGGAGGTCCTGCAGCCAAGCCTTAAGAGCACGGCATGACCCCTGAAGCAGTTTTCATGGAGCTTGACCCTCCCCACTCCACAGGAATGCTTGGGCTCCAGCACATGGCTGGAGCAACTCTGCAAATTTTCTGCATCGAGACACAGAATAATCCATCTGAGTCCTGAACACCTCCAGCTTACTGTGAACGCTGTTTCCTCTGCCATTGACCAGTAGATCCTCCATAGCCTAACAGGTGGTGGATGGAGGAATAGCAGCAGCTGGTTCCTTGGCAAAGCCCTTGACAGGACTGGCTGAGAGACAAGAGAGGAACATAAGAAGAGCCCTGCTGGATCAGGCCAAAGTCCCATCTAGTTCAGCTTCCTGTATCTCACAGCGGCCCACCAGGGTGCCTCAGGGAGCACAGGAGACAACAAGATGTCTGCTTCCTGGTGCCACTCCTTTGGCATTCTGAGGTAGCCTACCTCTAAAGTAAGGAGGTTGCACCACCCAACACAGCCTGTAGCCTGCGATGGACTTTTCCTCCAGAAATCTGTCCAATCCTCTTTTAAAGGCACCTAAATCAGACCCCATCACCACCTCCTGTGGCAAGGCCTATTGCATTGACCTCAGCCCTGGACTTTCAGTGGAATGTTTGGGTGCCCTTATGCAAATATTGGCTTTTGTTACGTGTCCTGTTTTAAAAAGTGTCCTGTTTTGCTACATGATGATTCAGGGGCTCTGCTTTAAAGCATTGCAGCTCCTTTAAAGAAAAGCCAGTTGGGGGAGGAAAAAAAAAAGGAAGCCACAGTAAGCTCAGTATCAAGATTGAAATTGATCAACAATTCTATGAATTTTGCCCAGCAGCCATAATCATTTGTTGCCTTAGCAACGTGGTAGCTGAGATCACAGGGCACATTAAAACTTTTGTTGTTGTTGACGCCAGCACATCAAAGGGTGCATCCCAGCAGGGATTTCTCCTGCTGTGGCTCTCCTGGAATGAATGGCAGGGCTTATGCTCAGGAGTTGCTGATCTCATTTATTTCAATGGGGTTGATGCAGGACGAGTCTCATTGAATTAAGCCCAGCATATATGCTGGGGAGATAAATGGCCTGTACGTGTACCTAGAATGCAGGGCTGGGAAGCTTTTTGAGAGTGGTGCTGAGCTCTAGCTGGCATGCCAGGTGTGTGTCTGTGTGTTTGTGTGTGTGTGTGTAAGAGCACAATCCTAACCTGGAGTTAAGACGGCACAAGGGCCTCCGTAAAGTGTTTGGATCGCTCTTGGAATCAGGGAGGATGGCGCACCTCTGTATGCTGGTCTCTCTGAGTCTGAGAGTGGTCCGAAGATTCTTTACGGTGTCCCTTGTACCGGCCAGACTTTGCTGGCCTAACTGTGCCAGCCTAACTCCAGGTTAGGATTGCTCCCTAAGTGTAATGACAGAGGCGGATCTAGGGGGGGGAAATCTGTAAGTTTTGCAAGAAGCCTTACCTTGCAGTGGAAGACACTCCTCTCCTGCACTGTTCTAGCCAATCCTCACAGGGAACAGCAACATCTTGGCGTTGCTTACTGGCTACAGCAGCAAGGGAGAGGAGGGATTTACATGACAGGGTAAGGCTTCTTGCAACACTTACAGATTTGCCCCCCCCCTTAGATCCGCCTCTGTGTAATGAACATAAAAAGGGCCCTGCTGGATCAGACTAAAGATCCACAATAAAAGCATAAGAACAGGTCAGGCTATTTTCCACCGTCAGTTTGGCAGCCCTAAAGCTGGCAGTTATTGACTCGGCTATTTTCAAAGCGAGGATTATTCAGTTTTTGACCCCAAACCCGTCTTTTATAAGCATACCCATTTGTGGAGTTGGATTATAGTTCTTCTTCCAGGCTGCAAAGTGTACCTCTCCCTCCCCCCCCCCCAAATAAAAAAAAAATATTGCCAGTTGAGACATCAAGCAAATCCACCTGCAAAACCAACACAAAACAACTGTCTTGAAATCTCTTGTGTTGAGCTATAATTTGCCGAAGGATTCTGAATTGTCCCTCCAGTGATAACACTCCCACAAAGCTTATAAGCTTTTATGGTTCAGCTGCTTCTCTGCTCATGGACTGCCTTCCAATGCGAAAGCCTTTTTGTAACACATTGCTTTACTGTGACTCCCATTCTTTTCTTGAACTACTGTGGTTGTTGTGGTGGTTGTTTTTCTGGAGAATTGACATTTCTGTATAACTGGACTGTGGGTGCATTCCTAACCTGGAGTTAGGGCAGCAGAAAGCACAATGCTAACTTGGAGTTAGGCCGGCACAGTTAGCTCAGCCAAGTTTGGCCGGTGCAAGGAACACGTGGGGCAAGGCCATGTTTGCCCCCCTGCCCTGGGGTAGCCACCAGCCATCCCTATGGGCTGCTTGCATCTGCGCCCGCTATATAGCAGGTGCACTGCGTGGCCCAAATCGGGGCTGCACGGCCTGGGGATGTGATGGCCAGGTAGGGAAACTGTTTTGTGTGATGTAGTATAATTTTTTTTCCTAGAGCAATTATTCCCAAACTGTTGGTCGGGACCCACTGGTGGGTTGCAACCTGATTTTTGGTGGGTTGCCAAAGGGGGATGGGAAGATCAGATAACTAATTGCCTGAAACCATGAGGCCATTCGGTACTGTAGATACTGTACAGATACTGTAGTTGCTAATTGCCTTGCAAAACGTTCAGCTCCTGCAGTTTGCAAGATAACGAACTGCCTTGCAAGGAGCTGAGCTGCCGCCGTTTGCAAGCTTGTGTAAATATAGGGAGAGAAATGTTTGAGGGTCTTTTTCTGCTTATTACATACATAAATAAAATATTTTTTTCCTGGGTCCCCTTTTTTAAAAGAACGGTAAACTTAGGTGGGTCCCAAAAGAGTGTCGTTTAAAAAAGAGTCCTAGTGCTAAAAAGTTTGGGAACCACTGCCCCAGAGTTTTGCTAGAAACATTCATTCCCAGAGCGCTAAGATGTGACCCATTTGTTCTGATGAGTGTTTTCTTGTTTCCTGTTCAAACACACGAAAGGGAAGAACTTCTTTTCTCGCATGCCTTGCTGAAAGTTCAGCAGATGGCTCTGTGCTCTGGTCAGGAACACCGAAAGGACAAGGCCAATATGGTTGTTTCCTGAACCTGCAGACTGATATGAATTACTGAATGTGGAAAGCATTTGGTGGGTATGCAACTAAGGAACTTGGGGCCATGACATCCTGTACTCTTGTTCGTTTTACAAACGAGCTCACAAATGAGCTCCCGCGAGGAAGGCAGCAAATATCTGTGACATTTTTCTTTCTAGGAAACATATTCGCACCTGCAGACAAATCTTCTGAATAGAGAGTATCATTAGTTTCCAAAGAGTTGTTTTGGATTCATAGGGGAAAAGTTGTTGTTGTTAAGTGGAGACTTGCACAAGATAGTGTGCAATAACAAAATGCATAGACTGGTGAAGGATGCTTGGGGTAATTAAAATAGGGGTTGAGAATAAAACAGCCAGTATTACTATGCCACTGTACAAATTAATGGTAAGGCCACATCTGGAGTACTGTGTACAGTTCTGGTTGTTGTTGTTCAGTCGCTAAGTCGTGTCCGACTCTTCGCGACCCCATGGACCACAGCACGCCAGGCCTCCCTGTCCTCCACTAGCTTCCGGAGTTCACCCAATTTCATGTTCATCGCTTCGGTGACACTATCTAACCATCTCATCCTCTGCCGCCCCCTTCTCCTTTTGCCTTCAATCTTTCCCAGCATGAGGGTCTTTTCTAAAGAGTCCTCTCTTCTCATGAGGTGGCCAAAGTATTGGAGCTTCAGCTTCAGGATTTGTCCTTCCAGGGAGCAATCAGGCTTGACTTCCTGTAGGATGGACCGATTGGACCTCTTTGCAGTCCAGGGGACTCTCAAGAGTCTTCTCCAGCACCATAATTCGAAAGCATCTATTCTTCGGCGCTCTGCCTTTCTTATGGTCCAGCTCTCACAGCCATACATAGCTACTGGGAAAACCATCGCTTTGACTATGCGAACCTTTGTTGGCAGGGTGATGTCTCGGCTTTTGATTAAGTTGTCTAAGTTCGCCATAGCTTTCCTCCCAAGAAGTAAACGTCTTTTAATTTCATGGCTGCAGTCACCATCTGCGGTGATCTTGGAGCCCAGGAAGATAAAGTCTGTCACTGCTTCCATTTCTTCCCCTTCTATTTGCCAGGAAGTGATGGGAGTGGTGACCATGATCTTAGTTTTTTTAATGTTGAGCTTCAAGCCAATTTTGGCACTTTCCTCTTTCACCCTCATCAGCAGGTTCTTTAAGTCTTCCTCACTTTCTGCCAGTAGAGTGGTGTCGTCTGCATATCTGAGGTTGTTGATATTTCTCCCAGCGATCTTGATTCCAGCTTGTGAATCATCCAGCCCTGCCTTCCTCATGATGTACTCTGCATATAAGTTAAATAAGCAGGGTGACCACACCTTAAAAAAGATATAGGGGAACTAGAGAAGGTGCAGAAGAGAGCGACCAAATTGATGACAGGGCTGGGGCACCTCCCTTATGAAGAAAGACTGCAGCATTTGAGGGTCTTCAGTCTAGAAAAAGGGCACCTGAAGGGGGGACTTGATTGAGACACACACAGTTATGCATGGTAGGGATAGAGTCGATAGAGGGATGTTCTTTTCTCTCCCACACAATATCAGAAACAACACTAAAATTGAGTGTTGGGAGAGTGAGACAGATGAAAGGAAATACTTTTTTTACCCAGCAGGTCATCAAGCTGTGGAACTCCTTGCCACGGGAAGTGGTGATGGCATGTGGCCTAGGTGTCTTTCAAAGGGGACTGGACAGATTTCTGGAGGAAAAGTCCATCTTGGGCTATAGGCCGTGATGGGTGGTGCAACATTCTTACATTAGCAGTAGGCCAGGTGCAAGGGAGTGGCAACAGGATGCAGGCAATCAGGTTGCAGGACTGCAGGACTGCAGTCTCGTGTGCTCCCTGAGGCATCTGGTGGGCCACTGTGAGATCCAGGAAGCTGGACTAGATGGGCCTTTGGCCTGATCCAGCAGGGCTCTCCTTACATTCTTATGTTCTTATGCACAACAATAAGTTGGCCTGCGGCTGAAAAGAGAAAGGAGGACGAGAACTAGTTCAGTAGAATGTGCAGTGGCAATCTGGTCGGCAGCTGAATGGGGAAGCATAACTGGATGGAAGTATTGGATGAAAAGCCCTTGCTTTGAAGAAGGAGCAAGATGAGCACTCGTTAGTCCCGATGGGTGCTGTCTTATCTCAGTGGCTTTCAGGAATCAACTCTGGGACCTTAAGTCAGGTCTCTGTGCATTTCAGTGAGGGAGGAAGTGTTACAAGAAGCAAAGAACCATGCAAAATGACAATTCCTTTTGAAATCGTGGAAGTGGGGTGTTGGCTTTGTGGATAATTGCACCAAATGTGCAGGGTTCTTTCTGGTGAGACAGGAATGAGGGATGTGGTGGAAATGATAGGGAAGATTTCGCCCACCCCTGCCCCCGCCCATAAGGTGTCTGCCACAGTTGGGAACCAAATCGGCCCAGAGGAGCTATTAATAACTGTGTGACACCAGGATTGTAACATGATGACTAGCCTGCCCAGAAAGGGAAGCAGACAGAGGTAGACACAGATTTATGGGAATACCTGAAATAAATCAGGATAAATATCTTGGAATACCAGTTGATGGGGAACAGCTGTTGCCTTCATGTGCTGCTAGGTGGGCTAAGCTGGTTGACTACTGTGGGAAACAGCATGCTGGACCTGATGGATCTCATCCAGAAGGACTTTTCTCACATTGCATATTTGTAGTTGGACCTAACCAACTTCCTTGTTAACCAGACTTAGCAAGTGACCTTCGAATTCTTAGCAGGAAATGTGTTTCGTGTTAGGTACGGGCAGCAGTGTTATCTGGCAACGAGCTGCCGGAACGCAAGGCGGGACTTACCTCCTGATTGGCTGCCCGTTCGTGACACGTCACCGCCTGCCCGCCCGCCGCGCGGGCACCCCTGGCTTCGGAGGGGGTGCCCGCTTGCCTGGGGGGGGGGCGCTGGGAGCCTAGGCAAGCAGCGGAGGGGTGCGCCAACCGGAGGGAGCCCCCGCGGTGGGCGGGCAGGCGGCGACGCATCACGGACTTCCTGTCAATCAAGCGGTAAGTCCCGCCTAGCGTTCCGGCAGCTCGTTACAGGATGACACTACTGGGTACGGGGTGCAAATGTAATGATGAACAGTGGTTATGACTCATGGGGTGCTCATGCGAGACAGGAGAGGAGCTGGGCATCTCGAGTCCTTGATGATAGAGACAAGCGCTGCGCCGTAAACTGAAATACAACCCCACACACTGACCGAAGTAAACCGGCACACAAAGAAAGGGGAAAGGAAAAAGTCCTTGAGGTGCCAGAAGGGGACGTGTGCAAGACTGTGGGCACAATCCAACGAGCGCCCTTGGGCAGATGCTAGCCACTTGCGTTGACCCAATGGCAGCAGCGCGGGCACAAGAGCGCCGACCAGGGGAACGCTACTCTGCGCCACTCCTGCTGGCACAAGAGCGGTTCTGGCTGGGGTGGGGGTGGGGGTGCAGGGCCGGCTTTAAGCCAACGTGACCAATGTCTTCACATCGGGCCCCGCGCTTCAGGGGGCCCCGCATTGGCAGGGTGAGCACATTGCCTGTGCCTGCAGCTGGGATCTCGATGGGCTGCAAGTCAGTGGGGTGAGCAGAGCAGCTTGACCTGGGTCTCTCCCACCTGCCTCTGCCTCTGGACAGCCCAAGGTGGGCCACCTGGAAGCAGTTGGCGGTGATGTTATGATATCACCACCGACTACTTCCACACGCCATGCTTTGCACGTGGCACGGACAGTGCTCTACTTGGTGAGTGGGGGGCCCTGCAGGAATGCCCCACATTGGGCCCCGCCGCTGCTAGAGCTGGCCCTGGGTGGGTGTTTCCGGTTGGGCCATTAGGCCACATCCAAACTCCTGTCCCCAGGCTGCGTGGCCCCAATTCGGGCCACAAGGCTTGCTTGGAGCTGCGCCTGCTAAACAACTTGCGCTGGATACAGCACAGGCCTGCCAGCCTTGCTGTTCCAGCGCCAGTTAGGATGGCAGCACCCCCTGGGCCACCTCTGTTAACTCGAGAAACTGTATGACAATAATGTGTCTTAAGATGGTTCTTGCGGAGCACGAAAACCTGATCCTGTTGCCTGTTCCTGATTTCTTAACAATATTTTAAAAGATTATATCTACATTGGCCTGTAAGAAAGTCATTTAATATACAGCTTTACCTTGTTTTCTTTATAAACCTGGTCATTTTGATTTGAACAGTGATAGCAATCTCAAATAAATAGTCTTATCAGCTGTACCTATAAAGTATTTTTTTTTTTTTTTGGCTAGCAATTCTGATCAAATCTTTCTTCTGCAGCCTGTCTTCCTAGATCTGGGAGTCACTGGATCACTGGAAATAGAGCAGGGTGGCTGATGTGTGAAGTTCGGTATTTCTAGAATGCACATGTTAAAAGAGTAAAATAATAATAATAATAATAATAATAATAATAATAATAATAATAGTAGTAGTAGTAGTAGTAGTAGTAGTAGTAGTAGTAGTAGTAGTA
>JAJKFI010000017.1:7418108-7449371 GCA_029204185.1 Lerista edwardsae | reverse complement strand
ACACACACACACACACACACACACACACACACACACACACACACACACCCTATCTACTTCCCTTCCACCACCAATCTAGGCACACCAGTGGAGCACATGTGGCATCCTAGGGTGGAAAGGGTAAGGGAAATTTTGATTCCATTCCTTAGAGGAAAGCCTCCACTATCCCTCTGGGTCTCCTTAGTCTTGCACCAGCTATTTCCTTGGCATAGAACCAAGGAACGTAACAGTGGCAAAAGAAAGGGAAAGGGTTAGGATCTGGCCCCATGTGAGTGCCAACAGACCCACCCCTCCCCTGTTCTACCAGTTCCTCTGTTCCCTGGCCCACCCCCTACACAAACCCACTCATACCTTCCCCTCCCACTACCTGCCCCATAGCAACTCACCTCATGCTGGAGGATGGAGTCTTCTCTGTTGGTCAGTACACCTGGCCAGCAACAAACGTGCTGCCCATGTTGTTGCGCTTGCCAGTTGAAGCAACATCCCCCCCCCCACCGGCAGAACCCACATTCCCCCAGTGGCAGGAGGGGAAATCTGTAAATCTATTGGCCTGGAGGCGCCAGAAGAATCTGCTTTTGTTGCAAACGGTTACATATGAAGAGGAAAGTCGTTCAGGTTGCAGTGGAGATCACTGAGTAATAGCCCATTAGTATTTCATGTTAGCCTCCTCTTTAGGTTTATATAAAGAGGAGCCAAGAACTAAAGGTCAAGCATTAATGGGGAAAGTATTAATTGGAGCTAGACTCATCTTGGAAGAAAAGGTCATCGCCCAAGATATCTAAATGCCAAAATTGACATGCTGTGTTAACGTGGGGATAACAAGAGTACAGAGATTATCTTATTATGCTAAATATAATGGCTGCAAGGTGCAGAAATCTGTCCTGCATACACTTTAGGGTGCTTTTTTTTTTACATGGAACATGGGGCAATTAAGTTAAACTAGGATTGGCGCCACACGTAATTGAATCCTGGCTTCGTTTGCTCAGCACATTCCTTAGGCCTCCCATGAATTAGCCAAACACAAGAAAGAAAAATAAGTGTTAAGTTCCCAGACACAAGTTGACTCTTTCTTCCCCATTTCCCTTTCTGGTCTCACACCAAAAAGGGATTAAATAAATTTTGTGGGTAGAGCCTGAGTTTTAAAGTACGGGTGTGGGGGAGCGTAAGCAAAGGTGTGGCTAGGCACAGTGGCATTCCTATGGGGGGTGCAAAATGCTAAGTGTTGCAGGAGCCCGAGCTCCTCTCCCCCTCGCCTTCAGAGCCAGCCAGGGGTTGGAGAGCTGGTTGGAGGTGTTGCTCACTGAGCCCTGAATGGCTCTGAAAGTGTTATGTGTAACCATGTTACACAGGAACTCAGGCTCCTGCAAAACGTAGCATTTTGCCCCCCCTTGTAGGAACGCCACTTGCTAGGCAGACAAAAGGGACAGAACTGCTGGACTGTTTGGATCCACCTCCAGCACTGTTTTGTACCAGGCTTCCGTCATGGACCTCTGGGTGGGCCAAAATTAGGATGGACCCTGAGGGTGCTAAGCCAACGGAGCAAGTGACTGCCCCTTAGTCTCCACCCTAGTTACAGTTCAGACACCGATGGCTGTGTGCCCTCATTCCTTCTTCTGTGGAGGCTCCCCTTGAAGGAATGGAGGGTGCAAAGCTGCCACAAGGAGCACCCAGTGATGTCATGCAGGGGGAACGCGGGGGAACTCAGTTCCACTAGTTAAAATTAGGGCTGACTCCGCCCACTTCACTCT
Organism: Lerista edwardsae; assembly: GCA_029204185.1. Classification (NCBI taxonomy): domain Eukaryota; kingdom Metazoa; phylum Chordata; class Lepidosauria; order Squamata; family Scincidae; genus Lerista; species Lerista edwardsae. The sequence goes on along the minus strand of JAJKFI010000017.1, from coordinate 7,447,623 downwards.
CCCCCCTCCCCCCTCCCAAGTCCTCTGCAATGAGCTTTTCTTCTTGGTTGACCGGCACTCAGAGCGTTAAAGGGAGTGACTCCAGATTCCTAGGGGGGCGAAGGCAGTGATGTCATTCAGGGGGAACGGACCAGAACGGGCGTTCCGGATCCTAACGGGCTCCGTGGCTGGTTCCGGGTTCCCGACAAGTGCCAATCAAAAGTGAGTTCCTGTTCCTAAATCATTAGAATGACACCACTGGGAGCACCTTTCCTCTGGGGAGAACCTGGAAGTGATGTCATAATGTCACGTGAAGTCGCTGCCCCAGGTGCCAGCAGTGGAGTGCCCAGCCCACGCTCCACCCCGGGGCCAGGTCGACACTCAGCGCCCCAGCATCAGTTCCCCACCTCCTCACCGCCCACTGACATGACACGGGAGAAATTCCCACCTTGCTCCCAATCTGGCTTGCCTGGTCAAGTCCAAAGATCTTCAGCAATACTGGGTTGGTTTCAAAATGTGTCGTGGGTTGTTGTTTTTTCCTGGATGTGGGAGCATTCCAAAATGACGCTCCTCTGTCCGTTGCACTTAAGCAGCAGCATCTTTTCCTTGTAAATCAGACATGGATTCAATAGCTGGCCTGCCTCGCCACAGGGCAGCACTCTCTTGCTCAGTGTGTGGCCTCATAAAAATGTTTCTGTGCAAATATGCACCTTCCCTCATGAGGCTTGGACCAGCTGCTCAGGAGGCCAGATGAGCAGTTCGGCTCAGCTGCGTGCTAATTAAAGCGGCGACTTTATCGAATTTTTACATTTCAAACACTGAATGGTGAACACGCCTCTCTGCTCCTGCATTGGTGGGAAAAAAAATAGATAGGGGTGGTATATGACCTATATTTGAGATGGTCTCCCTTTTTCCCTACGAAAAAATGAAGCACTGCTCAAATATTGCTTCCTGCACTGACAACAACATATAGCTGATGCATGGTTTAAAGTGGAAATAAATGGGCAAATTCCAAATCTAGCCCAGCAACGTCAAGGTCCCAAATCATCAGCAGCCATAAGTTATGGCAGGGCCGGCTTTCAGCCAATGTGACCAATGTCGCCACATCGGGCCCTGCGCTTCAGGGGGCCCCGCACTAGCAGGTTGAGCATCTTGCCTGTGGCTGCAGCTGGGATCTCGATGGGCTGTAAGTCAGTGGGGCGAGCAGAGCAGCTTGACCTCGGTCTCTCCCACCTGCCTCTGCCTCTGGACAGCCCAAGATGGGCCACCTGGAAGCAGTCGGCGGTGATGTTGTGATATCACCACCAACTACTTCCAATGCCATGCTGTGCACGTGGCACAAACATTCTTGGTGAGTGGGGGCCCCCGCAGGGAGGGTTGGGGGCCCCGCAGGAATGTCCCACATTGGGCCCCTCCGTTGCTAGAGCCGGCCCTCAGTTATGGATCCAGTGGATCTCCAAGGAAGCCCTCAAGGGATTTCCTACTGATATCACTGGCTGCTCTACTGGAACCCTGGCTGATCACTGGGACAGAGAAATTATTTGGGATCTTGACACAAAAAGCACACTCCCAAAAAGCCCCATCTCCTGCCCACACAACCCCTTGTCTAAGCCAGCGATTTTCAGTCGTTTTCATCTCACTAGAATAGACAAGGCTAAAATTGACAAGGCTCCCCATCAGTTTTGGGACAATTGACAAGGCACGCCATGTTGCTGGATTAAGATAATGGGTCCCACAGCCAGAACAAGTAGTTCTCAAGTGGATTTTATTGCATACTTGCTGAAGATAGTCAGGATGTTCTACTGATGGAAACCTCATTGAAATCACTTGGATCTCCTTCTTGCCATCTATCACGGGCCTTTGTGTGGCTCACACATTCTGAACTGCTACATATTTCCAATAATCGGAGTTTAAAAATTTACTCTCCCTCTGAGTGTTTGTTTATGCTATCGTCATTGACAATCACCACAATCTACTATTTCATTGCAATAAACCCCATTAAAATTGATACACTACGATGCTCCAGTATCTCCAGTAAAGTCAACTGGAGATCCCAATCCTAACTAATTCCCCAGTACGAACGCAGCCACAGTGCAGTTACGAGGTTAAGGCACAAACGTTGCCTTACCAATGGCACAACAGCATCAGCTCAGGAAAGTTGGATAGGACTGACCCCTGAGGCTGCCCTTTTAACTTCAGCAAAATTATTGCAGCCATGACTTTGCGATCAAGCACTTTCAATACTTACTGCTAGCACAAGTAATGTGATGAACCTGAAGAACATATGGAACTACGAACACTTTAACAGCCACAGTCTTGACAATACAGGCATTGTTTTATCGTCGTAATTAAAACAATAGTTGTTCTAGACAGCTGGGAGAAGACAGCTGCTGAAACCAGGAAAAAAAGCATATTTCATAACATTCTGTTGATGTATTTGGTTGCGTTTTTACAGTTTATTAATCCTCATAAACCAAGCAGAACAAGGGGGTGGGGAAATAGTGAGGGGGGGGTTACCACAATTTACCGATCAGTTTTACAATTTATCTGAGGTATGCGGTCAAATCATTTATAATCAGACTTCACCATAGAGAGCTTAAGCTAGCAGTTCTCAAACGGTGGGCCGCGATTCAATTTTGGGTGGTTTGCAAAACTGATACAGTAGATGAGGCTAACTGCATCTAAAAGGTTTGAGAACTAGTGGCTCCTGCAGATTTAGCTGGAATTTTTCATTTGCAGAAGCTGCACCCATGTTTATGTAAACCAGGTGTGTCAAACTTATACAGCAGGCCGTATAGAATTCATGAGGCCTACTGAGGACTGGAAGTGATGTCATTAAGCAGGAAGTCACATCATTAAGCAGGTCATGCACGTTTATTTCTATAAGCATTTTTTTTCTCATTTAGGGACTCAGGGCACAATCCTCACTAATTTTGCAGCACTGGCATAGCTGTGCCAATGGGGCACGTGCTGCATCCTGCAGTGGAGTCGTAGTCATGGAGGCTTCCTCAAGATACAAGAATGTTTGTTCCCTTACCCCAGAGCTGCATTGCCCTTACCACGGTGCTGGAAAGTTGGTTAGGATTGCGCCGTCAGTAGCTGCAAATGTCAGAAGAGAAAATATGCAAACCTTGATCACATTTTCAAGATACGGGAGGATCCCAATTTATCATGCTGGCTGTACTTTCAACAGTGACACCACAGCACAGTTCAGAAGCTGGGAGAGATCAAGGGCTGGATTGAGAGCATCCACAGGCCACATTCCCCACCCCCCCCAGGCAGAGGCGTCATGCAGCTGGAACGCTGGGCGGGAGGAACGGGTGAGTGGCAGCCCGCCCATTGCGTTCTGGTCCGTTTCGCTGCGGGGGTGGGGAAGATGGCAAAACGGACTGGAACGCAACGGGCGGGCTGCCGCTCACCCGTTCCTCCCACCCAGCATTCCGGCTGCATGATGCCTCTGCCCCCAGGCCTTACGTTTGACACCCCTGATGTAACCCTTTCAAAACACATCACATAAATTATCTCTGTATTCCTTACAACAGCAATTTTGACCCACTGGGCTGCAGCACATTGATGTGCTGAGAATGGTTTGCAGGTGTGTTTGGGGCAGGGCTCTTCTTAGGTTCTAATGCCCCTCATAGCACAAAAGGGGTGAGTTCAAGCTGCACAGCCACACCCTTGTCTCAGTCTACAGGCCTTGAAAAGTTCAACGGAGAGGCCTGTGATGCGGAAGGAAGGAGGGCAGGGCTCCAAGAAACCCCTGCCCCCTGCAAGGAGGTCTGGACAAGCCATGGAAGCTGCAGGGGGTGGCAATGGGCGGACTGCCGTCCTTCTGCGAAAGACAAAGGAAATTCTGAAGCCAAGTGGAAACTGGCTCCTCCACTGACCTACTCCCAAGCTGGCAAAGAGAAGCAACCAGTGGGGTGGCGCACGACGGCAGATGGCGTGGGCCCCAGCAGCGTCCGAGCCTGCCAGCAGCACAGGTGCCATCACCATCGGTTGAAAAAAAGGACATCACAAAGCCACCGTACGATCCGTGCAGGGTGCGAAGACGCACACGTGTCCAGCCAACCCTCGTTCGGACTTGCTCCCGGCTACCGTTGGCAGTCTCTGTTTGCATGCATGACTCGGCTTTCAGCCCAACGTCTTGCCCGTTTGCCGCGGTCTTCTCTGTGAGAGCTCCTGGCTCTTCCTTTCCAAGCCTCCACTGGGCTTTCTAGCTATTTCTTTCCGAGCCACAATGTATTCTGATTCAGTCCAGCCTGTATTTAAAAAGAAAAAAGAAAAACACTGCAGAGCTGTTCTCAGCTCACTGCGTGCCTGGGAGGGGCAGTGTCACCCTGCCCTCAGCACGACCGCCCCGCCCCCTGTCTCCCCCTGCCCGGGGGGGGGGAAGTGTGTGGGTTTTTCTGTCTATTGCTCCCTGCTGCAGCCAGCACCCGCTATGCTTGCCTCCCCCCACGGCACCCTCCCTCCACCTCGGAAACAGTGGCCTTTCATCCTGGACTCTTGAATTGATATTGGTCTCTGCACAATTCATGTTCTGATGGGGCCAAAGACCTTTTGGCTGTATTCGGTTCTGTCCCTTTTTTGAAGCTCCGGAGCCTGCTTCTTATTACCGGCAAGTGGATCTTTGTTTGATGTTGAGTGCCTCGGCGGCCTCTTTTATTTTAAGGGGAAAGTTATTGGACGTTTCTTATTGGTGACGGGGGAAAGCAGAGTAGGGTAAGCAGCAGATTTTCCCCCTTAGGGCATCACCTCACCTCTCCCAGGCTGACTGCTATTAACAAAAGGCACATGAGGCAGAGGCTTGGTAAAGCTGCAAAAAGGAAGGTTTACTCACAGTTGCATCCACTGCATACCTAGAGCGTCTGATTAGGATCAGAGGTACAACTGACACTTGGAAGGCTAGGCGCTATAGCTGCATCGCTGTGCATGGAGGTGTGCTTAAGATGGCGGGAGCATCAGAGCCCTTGGTATGCACATCTTATCAGCTTGGGGGTCAGAGGACAAAAGGGGATGTGTTCAGAGGAGAAGGGAAGGAAATATGATCAAGGCCACACCCCTGCAGGAATAACAGAGAGGACAGGTAAGAAGGGTCTAGGTCAGTGGTGTCATCCAAATGATTTAGGAACAGGTACTCGCTTTTGATTGGCACTTGTCGGGGTCCGCCCACCGGAAGTGATGTCATAAACCGGAAGTGATGTCATGATTGTTGCCATGGATGTGATCATGTTTGTAATAACTTCAGCTTGGGGTTAGTGTTGATTTAACTTCTATTGCCTTGCTTTCTAGAAATGTGTATATGCATATTTTGCTTCAACTGTTCCCTGGTTAAATAGCAGGGGCCAGCTTCGAGTGGGCGGGGCCAGCTCAACTTCTAGAAACCGGTACTCGCGTAGTGGTGCGTAGTGGGTGCATGACATCACTGGTCTAGGTCATAGGACATCACATTTCCCCCCCTTTGGACATTAGACTGCCCCTTCTAGACAGCAGACAGAGTTGTGCCAACTCCAACAAAAGGAGAGGGCATCAATATGTGAAAATAAAATAATTTTGCCCAATTCGTTGGCAGTTTTAGCTTTCATTTCTCCAGAGTAGTGCTTTTTAGCTCACCCTTTTCTTCAAAGCCTTTTCTTTTCTGCCCCTGACTACGTTTGTTTCTCTTGGTTGAGACCTGTCTAACCTTCCTGCCTAGAGTGGAGCCAAAACTGAGAAAAAAAATGTCAAAATGTCAAAAACTCAGACCGTGAAGAACCTCACAGAGCTATAAGACGGAGGAAGCAGATACCCTCCTTCCCACTTCACAAGCAAGGACTCATCAAAATACGTACTCTTAAAAAACAAATGTGGTCTAATGTGTTTCTGCAGTTTAAGTACAATAAGTATTTTAAAATAAATGAAGGTGCATTGCCAGTTACAGTGTTCAGGGTACTGTTGGCCTGCATCATATTGTTGACCCACATCATTTTCCTGGGAGAGAGGTCTTCTCCTAACCCATGCTGGAACAGGGAGGCCAGCTAGCTGCCCCGCATCCAGTGTGGGGTTGGGACTGGCTGCCACACAATTGAACTAAAGGGAATTAATTCCCCTTACCCCATGTCATGTGGAAGCCATCTCTGATTACTAGATGCAAGGGAGTGGCAACAGGATTCAGGATCACATTGTCTTGCATGTTCCCATATGGACCACTGTGAGATACAGGAAGCTGGGCTAGATGGGCCCTTGTCCTGATCCAGTGGGGCTGTTCCTATGTTCCTATGAGAACATGTCCAAAGAGGAGCATCTGATTCTGGTGGTTGTCGAAGAGTAAGACTGTGGAGAATATTGACTGGCCACCAGTGTGTTTACCTCAGAATTTACCTCAGAATGCCAGATGCAGGGAAGTGGCAATGAGGTGCAAGTATCTAGTTGTGTGCTCCTTGAGGCATCTGGTGGGCCACTGTGAGAAACAGGAAGCTGGGCTAGATGGGCCCTTGGCCTGATCCAGCAAGGTTCTTCTTACGAATGGAATATTATATGACCAACAATTTATTTCTGTGGTTCTCAAATGTTTTGGCACTGGGACCCACTTTTCAGAATGACAATCTGCCTGGGACCCACCAGAAGTGATGTCATGACCGGAAGTTCTGTCATTGTGACGCCAGAGCCTGCTGCTTTCCTGAGAATGCAGCAATAAATTGGGTTATTTCTCAACCATTTTCCAACAGCAAATTGAATCAGAAAAGAAAAAAGCGTATTTGCAACCATGATGCCAGCAAAATAACCACACAGCCCTCCCACTGTCTCATATTTTTGATATGGTTGCTCTAGTTCCTTCCTGACTCACCTGAAATTGGCTCGCGACCCACTGGTGGGTCCTGACCCACAGTTTGGGAACCACTGATTTATTTCATAATGATCTGAGGTTTTTGGCACTAGAACTTGTACTTTATAGGAGACAACAAGCAAATCATGTTTTTAAATGTGTGAGCCCATATTTTGACCTTAAATTACTGTTGAATGCTTCTTAAAGATGGGACAATTGTGATTGCAGGCACCTTCTTGTTCCCAGTGATGAGTCTTGGGTTAAACAACAACCACAACCACACGTACTACTGATTTCTTTCTTGCTGCCCATTTTAGCAGCAGTTTTCACTGCTGCCCACTTCAGTGTCCTTGTACCCACTGGAACCAAGTCTAGTCTGCCTTTCTGTGTGGCGTCACACATCACATCTGGGAACACCGTTCTTTTTTTTTTTTTTTTCCTTCTGAGTACAGCTTGTAACGTTCTCTTGTCCAAGGCACGTTCAGTTATAGCGTTGATTTTTTTTTTTTAAATACAAGATGAAATTGGAAAAGAAGGAAATTGACAGATAGTAGTACAAATCCCAGTAAGCCATCTTTGATGATTTATGAAAGCTGAGCTCATGAGAAAAGTGTAATAAAGTAGTTTATAGTCTCTCCGTTTCTTTGGTCTGGTAGGAAAAGGATCCATAAAATTTGAATAGAGGAAGACTTCAAGAATGTTTGTACATACACATATCGTTCACACGTCAGTACCGTTTATTGAACTTTTTGGCAGTGTAATAATTTTTAATACAATGCATTGCAAATTATAACAAAATTATAGTTAACGGTGACTGAGAGCGCAATCCTAAACTGTCGTTAGGCCGGCATAAGCTAAGCCAGCAACGTTTAGCCAGCACAAGGGCCACCGTAAAGTGTGTTTGGACTACTCTCAGAGTCAGGGAGTATGGCTCACATCTGTGTGCTGGCTTCTCTGACTCCAAGAGTGGTCCAAACATACTTTACGGTGTCCCTTGTGCTGGCCAAACTTTGCTGCCTTAGTTTATGCCGTCCTAACTCAGTTTAGGATTGCGCCCTGAATGTGCATCTGTAGCCTGATGTGTAACTTGCATCAGAGTGAAGCATTGGATAAGCTAGGAGACTTATAGCCAGTGATGTCATGCAGGGGGAACGTGGGGGAACTCAGTTCCACTAGTTAAAATTAGGGCTGACTCCGCCCACTTCACTCTCCCTCTTTCCCCCTCCCGATTCCTCTGCAAAGAGCTTTTCTTCTTGGTTGGCCGGCACTCAGAGGGTTAAAGGGAGCGACTCCGGATTCTTAGGGGGGCGAAGGAAGAAGGGCTGCAGTGGGGAAGTCCCACTGACACATGCCAATCAAAAGTGAGTTCCTGTTCTTAAATCATTTAGATGACACCACTGCTTATAGCCCAGGCAAAGTTGAAGGCCAAACAAGATGTCTTACAGGCACCTGGTAACTTGATCCATTTCGACCTTGGGTGAACAAAGAGCAAGCATGATTTCATATATAGGAGTATACTGCCATAAGGATATTTGACTGATACATTTCATAAGTCGTCATAATTTTTTGTAGTATATGCCTGTCACGTCTGTCATGGCGGGGCGGCAGAGATCCCCAGTGAGAGCTGGGTACGAGAGCGGCAACGGAGCTTGGCTGTACTTACGGCGCCTCAGAAGGATGCTCTGGACACCGGCTGTTGGTTTGCCCAGGCTCTTTAATCTGGTCAGCGCCTTTACACTCATTGAGCCCTGTTGCTTCACAAGGCTCAATCACAGTCTATAGCGAGCGGTGCCACGTCTGGTTTGGTCTGGGCCCCCTGCCTAGCGGCTGGGTCTCGTTCCTCACTGCATGGGTTGTAGCCCAGTAGGTCCAGCTGGAGGGCAGCCGCTTCCCCAGGACTGGGTCTTGCCCTGCTGCATCTGCTCGGTCCTGGCCCATGCGGGGGCAGTCAGGACCCTTGCTGGGCTCCGTTCAGGAGAAAGAACCCTGCTGGACAGACCAGCCTCCCTTGCCAGAGGCCTCCCCAAGTGTGGGCTCCAAACCTGTACGGGTAAGGAGGTTGCGAGCCTCCCTGCACGTCCTTTCCCCCAGCCAGCTGGCCAGAGACTGCCCCTTCCAGCCAAGCTGGGCTTCCTTTTAAGGCCCAGGCTCCACCTCCAGGCCCTGCCCTTTCCTCCCCGTGATCTCCCGAGGCTTCCCTTGAGGCCTTCCCCTGCACCGGCGTGAGGCCTGGGGCTGGCTCCTGCACCTGCCCTCCTGGCCACAGGTCTGGATAGGCCCTGCTCTTCCCTGGGCGCAGAGGCGGATCTAGGGGGGGGCAAATCTGTAAGTTTTGCAAGAAGCCTTACCTTGCAGTGGAAACCACTCCTCTCCTGCACTGTTCTAGCCAATCCTCACAGGGAACAGCAACATCTTGGCGTTGCTTACTGGCTACAGCAGCAAGGGAGAAGAGGGATTTACATGACAGGGTAAGGCTTCTTGCAAAACTTACAGATTTGCCCCCCCCAGATCCGCCTCTGCCTGGGTGTAAGGGCCTCCAGCCTCCCATGGTTGGGAGGCCTCCTCGCTTGGCCCCTTTCCCAGGGCCGGGTGTCTCCAGGGGTCGCTCCCTGCAAACCCTCTCTGGCGGTGGTCGTCCTGGTCCTGTCTGGGGCGACAATGCCATAGATGGTTCTACTTCAAAAGTAATGCTGCATCCAAAACAATCAGTCCTCATTATCCGCTAGGGTTAGGTTCCTGGAAATGCTGGCAGACAGCAAATTTGCAGATAATGAACCAATGATTCTATGGGATCAGTGGGCTTTGGTGCAAGGGGTGCCTTATCTGCCATCTGGAGAATCCATCAGGGATCCTCATGAAGCCAGCAGAGTGCAGCAGGAAGTGCCCAAAGATCTCTGAATGCTGCAGAGACCTTCCAGGAGTTGCAGGGATCTTCAAAATGGCACCTGCAACCAGCATGGGCCCCTTAAACATGGCTGGTGGATGCTTCTGCTAGCCATTTTAAGGGGGTCAGTGTTGGTCGCAGGTGCCATTGTGAAGGTCCCTACAGCCTTCAGAAGATCTCTGCATAGTGGATAACGAGCAGTGGTGTCATCCTACTGGTATGCTGGGCGGGACATCCGGGTGATCGGCAGCCCGCCCATCAGGTACCGCAGCGTTACGCCATTTGCGTTACATACACAAGCGGCATAACTGGTTACGCAAACAACGTAACGCTGCGGTATGCGATGGGTGGGCTGCTGATCACCCGGATGTCCCGCCCAGCATACTGGTAGGATGACAACACTGATAACGAGGACAGAAGTGCAGATAACGAGGTAAGTAGCAATTCTGCCCCTCGTAAATACTGAGTTTACATATAAAGGGACTGACTATATTTTCCAGTTTTGATTTTCAGGTAGCAACTAGTAATTTCAGAGGGAAAGACCCCTGCCCGCCCCAACAGACTGAGTAAATAAGGCATGATAATTGGGGCTCCTCTGATGCAGCCCACTTCCCGGCCTCCTTCCTCTTCCTCTTTCTGGATTAGTCACATGTGTGATGTCATTCGATCAGGAGTCGTGTAGTGACAATGTGAAAATTTCTGCAAGAAGTGTCAGAAAACAACCCAAACCGCAGACTTTTTTTTTTTTGCTTTCAAACTCTAGAAAATGTTTGCAAAAACTGAGCATTGCTTTAGCTCGATTTAGAAGTATTAAGACCCAAACCTTTAAGTAAGCAAACTGAGTAACTAATGTGAGTGTGCATGTCTGTGTTGAATACTTACGTCAGTCACCAGCATTTGGTACATTTCTTTGGAGGATCTCATAAAAAAAAATGCTGATTATTTAATAGAAAGGGGAGCAGAGCACATGTAAGCAGTATATGAAAAGCAGCAAGGTCTGTGTTCATTGGGGAAAAAAATTGCATTTGTAAGCACTCTACAATCAGTATGGAAAATCAAAAGTGCACCAGCCTAGTGTTTGCTAATGCAGAAGTTGAAGAAGCATCCGTTTCAAGGTGAACCAGAACAGAGAGGAAGCGCAGTGCTTTGAGGGATGCTTAAATTGCCTGAGAAAACTGCACATGGTCCCATATTAACCTAGCGCAATGTTTCTCTAATCCTATACCCTCCTTGTGCCGGCGCTAAGCTCTTGCGCTGGCCAAACGCTGTTGCAAGCGTACCGTCAAGCACGTCTGTGTTGGCGCTGTGGCGCTAGACCGGCGCGAGCAGCAGTGCCGGTGCTCAGGCGCCGCCGTGACCGTCGGCAGCGCCGGCCATGCGCCAGTCAAACGTCAGCATCACTCAGTCGGCCCGAGGCCTCCATGAGGGTGTTCCAGGGGCATAACTGGGCAGTGCAGTGGGCGGAGGTGGCGGTTGTGACGCAGGACGGCCGTAGTGCCGTATTCTAATGCCCGTCCTCGGCCAGGGCGGCCCCGATTCGGGCCGGTCCTGTCCACATTCCTCTACGCCTGCAAAACAGCAGGCGCAGATCCGAGCAGGCCCATAGGGGCGACTGGGGCTTAGGCGGGTGCAAGGGGAAAACCTCCCCTTGTCCTGGACGTTGCTGTGGCTGCCTCCTAATGGGCTTTAGGATACAGCCCTGCTATGTCGGCCTTACTAGGCCAGCATAGTATAGGATTGCGCTCTAACTGTCGCCGTTATGCAACAGAACGCAGCGATCACGCTGCCGCTCATCCGGAAGACACGCCCAGCGTACCGGTAGGCTGACACTACTGCTTCCAACGCTAGAAGTGCCTTATAGCACTTTCACAACACTGGTGCCAGCGGTAAGGGCTTACCACTGGCACCAGGCACCAGAGGCTGATCTACAGGGAGGGCAAAGCTCTAAGAGTTGCAAGGAGCCTTACCCTGTCATGCAAATCCCTCCTCTCCCTTGCTGCTGTAGCCAGTAAGCAGCGCCAAGATGTTGCTGTTCCCTGTGAGGATTGGCTAAAACGGATTGGAACGCCCAGCGTTCCGGCTGAATGACAACGTGTGGCCCAAAATGGGGTCTGTGTGGCCTGGCGACGGGTGTTTGGATGTGGCCTAACGACCGCATCCGAGTCCCACCCCCGGAACACCCTACCCCGCCCCACTCCAACCTCCATTCCCCCCCTAGATTAGCCCCTCGGCTGGTGCAGGAGTGGCCTGCCTTGGGCTGCAGGGCTGTCGCAACTGCTTGCATCGGCTCTGCGCACCTTGCCCTGGTGCAAAAGGGCTTTATGGCACTTTCGCTACACCGCGGAGCCGACGCATGCAGCTTACACCAGCTCAGGGGTGCCATTGGATTGCGCCCACAGAGGCTGTTGAACCCAGTGAGGAAAGTGCAGGTGGTAAAAAAAACAAACGTTCCTCCCATATGAGGAAAGCCTGCAGCGTGTGGGGCTCTTCAGCCTAGAAAAAAGGCGCCGGCGGGGAGGGACTTGATTGCCCACCCCTGCTAAGTGGGCAAGAGGCACTTTTTCAAGCGGTGTCCTCTTATATTTAGCAGGGGGAGAGCAATTGTCCCTCTTCAGCCCAGCGCAGTGTCTTTCTCGTGGCTGTTGCTGGTGGTGTTCTCCATTCTTTTAGATTGTGAGCCCTTTTGGGACAGGGAGCCATTTAACTTTAATGTTATTATTTGCCTGTAAACCGCTTTGTGAACTTTATGTTGAAAAGCAGTATATAAATACTAGTGATTGATTGATTGATTGATTGATACATACAAAATTATGCACGGGATGGATGAAATGGATAGAGGGGCGTTTTTTCCCCTCTCTCGCAACACCAGAACCAAGGGACATCCACTGAAATTGAGTGTTGGGAGAGTTAAAGCAGATAAAAGGAAATACCTTTTTTACCCAGCTGGTAATTAACCTGTGGAACTCCTTGCCACAGGAGGTGGTGATTGCATCTGGCCTAGATGCTTTTAAAAGGGGACTGGACAGATTTCTGGAGGAAAAGTTCATCGCAGGCTACAGGCCATGATGGTTAGTGCAACCTCCTTACTTTAGAGGTAGGCTACCTCGGAGTGCTGGATGCAGGGGAGTGGCAACGAGATGCACATATCTAGTTGTCTTGTGTGTTCCCTGAGACATCTGGTGGGCCGCTGTGAGATGCAAGAAGCTGGACTAGATGGGCCTTTGGCCTGATCCAGTGGGGCTCTTCTTATGTTCTTAACAAACAATCTCAGCTGTAGCCAATGCGTAGGAGTGCCTTGCTCACGGTAGAGATTACAGATGTTTTGCAGATGTGGATTGGTCATCCCTCTATCAGGCACTGGAGACTCATATTTATGGTTCATGGGGGTTCAGGAATGGAAGTATTAATTCTCACCTATATAAACTAACTAGCTGTTTGTGACCCGGCGTTGCCCGGGGGCAGAAATTATCCCCAGACTCTATTAGGAGGAGGAATGAGTTTGTTCTGCAGTGCACCCCCACCTCTGGGGGCGTATGGGGGGCCCTACCCCCACAGTATATCTGTCCAGATCGTAAGGAAGCAGTGCACCACGTGTGGTGCACATCGTTCCAGGTGTTCCAGAGTAATGGTGGAACATACACACAAATATGCAAACCTCCCTCAAAAGCATGACATAGTGAGATCCATATGTAGACATATAGAACCCGTCCCTGAAAGAAAACAGTATTGATGACCCGGAACCCACAATGCACACTATCACTGTGAAATGAATGAGGAAACAGGGACAGCATAAACTAAGAGAGCAACATGAAGGTCCCACTGACTGTCTGCAGGTCCTGTAGCAGGAATCCGCCCTGATGTATGAGAAACAGGCAGAGGTGGCCTGTTAGCTCCCTGGACATAGGCCCCTCTCAGATCTGAGTGGCTGCTGGAACTCTCTGGATCCTGCTCTTTCCACCCTGGCCCACTCAGGCAACACTGGCACAGCTGTGTAGTTAACAGTATTGATGACCCGGACCCCACAATGCACACTATCACTGTGAAATGAATGAGGCAACAGGGACAGCATCAACTAAGAGAGCAACATGAAGGTCCCACTTACTGTCTGCAGGTCCAGCCCTCACGTATGAGAAACAGGCAGAGGTGGCCTGTGAGCTCCCTGGACATAGGCCCCTCTCAGATCCGACTGGCTGCTGGACCTCTGTGGATCCTGCTCTTTCCTCCCTGGCCCACTCAGGCCACGCAGGCAAAGCACTTTATATTAGTTTCACTTTCTGTTCTGCTCAGTTTCAGCTGAGCTGCTGCAGAATCGTCTGTGACCACAGGGTGGCAGCAGACCTGTAGCCCCATGCAATCCCCTTGGTTCCTGACGATCCGGCCCTCTCCCTGAAAAACGGGGGGCTGTAGGGGGGTCTGACCCCCGCAGTGATTCCTTCCAGGCTGCACGGAACGTGTGTGCCAAGTTTCGTGGCCGTGGGTCAAGGCACGGAGACGTGTATAAGGAACATACATACATACATACCCACATACACACACACAAACGTCCATTTATATATATATAGATTCCCTCACCATCCCAAGTGACATTAATGTGTGTGTGCATGCACACATACATGTGCACCACCTAAAAGAGGTGCACACTCATGCATGCAATGGGAGAAGGGGTTTGAAACTGGGGGTTGGCCACAAAGGGCAAATGATTGAATGGATGTGTTTGTATTTCCTCCAGTGGCTATATGTATCCTTTCTCTGTCTATATTGAGGAATGTTTTGAGGGTGTTTGTGAACTCCCAACAAATGCAGGAGCCATGTGCACCACATCCCATCACGGGTCTGAGGGTGCAATTGTAACCTGGAGTTAGGCTGGCACAGTTAGGCCAGCAAAGTTTGGCTGGCACAAGGGACACCGTAAAGTATGATTGGACCACTCTTGGAGTCAGAGAGGCCAGCATACAGACAGGCGCCATCCTCCCTGACTCCGAGAGTAGCTCAAATGTGCTTTACTGTGGCCCCTGTGCCAGCCAAACTTTGCTGGCCTAACTGTGCCAGTCTAACTGTGCCAGTCTAACTCCACGTTAGGATTGCACCCTCGATATGTCCACACAGAGTGAGGATGAAGAGTGCTTAATGCTGCCTGTTCTCTCTTACGATGATGGCGTGAAGCTATTGAAATGGTGACATGAGAATTCAGAAAGGACCACCCACTGAGATTCACAACTGATCTGAGGAATTGGAAGATTTAAACTTTTACTCACTGGTCTTTGATTTCTCTTAGCATCTTGTGATCATGAGCCCGTTTTTCTTTCAAGCACAGTTGAATGTAGTGGAGGTGCAGAATTGGGGGGAACATGGTTTCATGTTCCTGCAGACAGCTTTAGGGGAGTGGGAATGGGTGGGAAGAGTTGGGAGCAGCTGGTGTCCTTAATGTGTAGGGAGGAGTTGGAGTTGAGGAAGGGGTCAAGGCTGCCTGCTGAAAGAGTCGGACTCAATGGGAGCAAAAGTAGGCCCTACTCCATAAAGAGCATATGTGTGTTGACAAGGAGATTGGGGAAGGTGTGGGTGCTCACAGGGAAGCCAGTGGGTGTTCACAGGCTTCAGGGAAGGTTTGAAATCAGGATGAAATTCCCTGTTACACTGTGAGTGCACTCCTAACCTGGGGTTAGGCCGACACAATTAGGCCAGCAAAGATTGGCAGGCACAAGGGACACTGTAAAGCACGTTTGGAGCACTCTCGGAGTCAGGGAGGGTGGCGCACATCTGTGTGCTGGCCTCTCTGACTCCGAGAGTGGTCCAAATGCACTTTATGGTGTCCCTCATGCCAGCCAAACTTTGCTGGCCTAACTGTGCCAGCTTAACTTCAGGTTAGGATTGTGCTCTATTTTATCTCTTTGTTACATATTAAAATGGATAAATCACGTTAATGGGGGTTTGTTGTTGTTGTTGTTCAGTCGCTAAGTCGTGTCCAACTCTTCGCGACCCCATGGACCACAGCACGCCAGGCCTCCCTGTCCTCCATTACCTTCCTGAGTTCGCCCAATTTCATGTTCATAGCTTCGGTGACACTGTCTAACCATCTCATCCTCTGCCGCCTCCTTCTCCTTTTGCCTTCAATCTTTCCCAGCATGAGTCCTCTCTTCTCATGAGGTGGCCAAAGTATTGGAGCTTCAGCTTCAGGGTTACTGGGGGTTACTGGGGGTTACACTAGCCCTAGTGATGCTGTTGCATTTAGGCTGGGTGTACGATATTATAACTTATTCTGTCCATAATGGGGGTGAAGCAATGAGCTCTCACACTGGGTGACACAAGCCCTACTGTCGCCACTGGGAGCACAATCCTAACCTGGAGTTAGCCCGGCACACTTCGGCCAGCAACATTTGGCCGGCACCAGAGTTACTGTAAAGCACATTTGGACCTCTCATGTGAGTCAGGGAGGATGGTGGTCTGTCTGCTGGCCTCTCTGACTCCGAGAGTGGTCCAAACATACTTGACGGTGTCTCTTGTGCCGGCCAAACTTTGCTGGCCTAACTGACAGCCTCACTCCAGGTCAGGATTGCAATCTGAATACGTGCTCTGATCCTGCCTATTTTGCCTAAATAACAGGGCTCCTGATCAGGAGTGCAGCATGTGAGAAGGGCCTGTTTGATCCTTTTCCCAGCGGTAGCCCATCCAGGAAGCGAGGTGATACGATTGTACAGTATCCCTGGCGGATTCTGGGGTATGGGTGGGAAAGGGTGGCGGATTTGGGGTTCCCTTCACCCCAAGCCTTTTGCTGCCTCCCTCCAGCTTCCAGCAGCTACAACCAGCACTGTTCTACTTTCCATATGCTAAAAGTGCGTTTTCTTTAAACCCGGAAGTCTTGCCCTTCTGCACTTGAAGAAGCTGTACAAGGAGCATGGTAAAAGGTGTTGTGTGTTTTTTGGTGCGCAGATGCGACCGCAGTGGACATGACGCAGCATCCTCCAGGCCATCCCCTTCCTTGTCTTGCGACCCCTGCCTTCCCTCCCCAGCCTTGCTTTTAGCTTCAGGAGGGAAACTTCCCTTGTCGGGCGAAGAGGAACTTTGGGATAGTTTGCCAAGGCATTCTTGGAAAAGACGCAATACTCCCCTGTATTTTGGGGTTCTGTGGGTCCTGTCTATGCTCAAATGAACAAGGAGGGCTAAACTTTGTGTTTAATGTTGCATGTCGTTTGGTGTACCGATGTCCTGGCGGGCTTTTGTGCTTTGACTGGCTGCTCTCATGGGTCTTTCAGGCTGGGACAAGCAATCAACATGCACACATACAGACCTTTCTTCCCCGCACTTATGCTCACGGTCATCTCTCACACCGAGCACCCCACGAATCGGTCCTTTCTGAGCTGCCGTCCTGCCGTTCCGATAGTTGGCTGCCTCCTCCGAAACAGAAGCAAAGAGTTAAATTTCAGGAGGAGAGCAGCAGGATGTGAGCTCTCTGCTCCACTAGTTTACTGCAGCTCCTGTCATGCTGGCACACACATGTAGTTTGTGGTGTCCCTGCTAAAGAACTGCAGACAGGCAGTGAGCAGACTGGATGTGAGCTGGAAGCAAAGATGCCTCACACGGGCAGTATGTAAATATACCTGCCGGCTGGTCATATGAGATTTTCCCCCCCCCCTCCCATTACCTAGAATTGAAAGGATCTGGAGAAAAAGAAAAGACGCGGCATAATCGTAGTGAAAAGACCTGAGCCGTCGTCAGAATTGCCTTTGAGCTCTGGTGGAAGTTTATGGTTGGTGCATACTCCGGTTGAAGCCCCGATCGCTCTGAACGATGTTTGCCTCCATCTGGTATGCCAAGAAGCTGGGACGCAGGTTTGTGCATAATGCCCGGAAAGCAAAAGCAGAGAAGGTATGTTCTGAGCGGGGGGAAAGGAGCCTTGCTTCTTATGTCGCCAATCTGCCGGTGTGCTGTGCTGAATTTGATCGCATCGCTCTGCGAACTGGACCAGCCACAGTGTAATGTGATTAATCGGAGTATTGTATGCAACTCCTGTCTGTTTGGTCAGGTTTTTTGCTTGCCCTGTTTCCGCCTTAAAACCGCCTTAATGCTCAGCAGGAGATGCTTTCAAAAGTCTTTTAATATCCTTTTTTTTTTTTTTGGTTTGGAAAAGAATCCATTCTGCATCTCTCTCTCTCTCTCTCTCTCTCTCTCTCTCTCTCTCTCTCTCTCTCTCTGTGTGTGTGTGTGTGTGTGTGTGTGTGTGTGTGTGTGTGTGCAGGGTACCACTCCAGTAAACTTGTTGCAATGTAGCATGAATGCGTCCCGTCCTCAGGAAAAAAGACCTTTTGAATATTTTACATTCTGTGTATTCTTCCCTAGCTTGATACCACAAGCCGACATGAAATCAAGCATCCACTGTTGTGTATTGGTGTCTAATATTTGCATTTCCTGATACTTGTTGCGGTGCTGTATGCTGTATTGTGAGACATAGCTTTATGATTTTTTAAAGCCACCATTGTTCTCATGATCAATTTATTTAACATGTTATGTGACTTTTTTTTTTTAATCACTTCGCAATCGCCTGGCATTATTTTGGACCAGACTGTGTCAGCTTGTGTGACCGCTTTGTTTCAATGACTTTTTTCCCCCCAACAAGTACTATTAGATTTGCAACAGGATTTTGTTTGGCATCTTCTGTTCTAAGAACAGCATGTAGTACTTTTGATGTAGCATCTTAAGCAATGGAAAGGGGGTGTGTGGAATGGGACGGGACGAGACAATATGAGCATATTCTCTTTGTCAGCTTGCTTCTGCATCCCATCCTAACATGGTATCAACTAAATGCCGGTAGCAATTTTCCAAGTGGGACAGTTCAGTATTTTGAAGAACTCCAAGCAGGGGAGGGGAGGAATGAGGGGAGGGGAATGAGGGGAGGGGGATGAGGACTTGAAAGGTGTATGGTTACCATCATTGCTGGGCTGTGAGGCTTCCTTATATTTTGTTGAAGTAGCAAAAGGATTCATACAGCAGCTGCCCTCTTCTTTCTTTGGTATCTTTTTGTGCAGTGTAATCTGATCACCAAATGCTGCACACAATTGCTCATTCACCTGAATTCCTTGGCCAAAAGGAACACATCCTTTCCCCAGAGCAGTCACATAGGATGTTTTTGAAGAGGCCGATGTCATATTTGTTACGTCAAGCTCTACCTTGTAAGCAGTGAAGTGCTCTTCAGTTTTTGTGTTGCATGATGCTTGCCACACATGCTGGGTTGTAATACCATTTGGCTGTGGGGAAGGGGGATCCCACAACGTCTTCCATGCGCAATGCTCCCAGGCATAATAAAGTGCAAGACTTATGAAGTCAGACCAAGCACTTCATCTAACCTGCGGTTTGGGTCTCTAGAAATAACTGGTGTCCATTAAGAACACGGTTAAAGCCTTGCTGAATCACACCTAATGATCCATCTTGGCCAGCTTTGTGATCTGGATGCCGGCCAAGCCACGTACCTCCAGGAAGCCCACAAACAGGGCATGAAAGCAACACACACACACACACACACACACACACACACACACACACACACACACAAACTACTGCCAACGGCATCCTGCCTCCAAACCTGAAGGGTCTGCTTAGCTGTTGAGAACGATGAAATCTTTTTTTTTTTTTTGAGCCTTTTGGTAATCATCACATTGTGTTTCCAATGAATTCCTTGTGTTAATTACACATTGCTTACGCAATGCACAAAGTCCCACTTCCTTCTGTTGCTCCTGTAGGTACTGACAATCGTTTTCTTTAGACGACCCTGAGTTCCAGAGTGGGAATGAATGAACCGTCTCTCTCCATTCATTTGGCCCTTGCTATTCAGAATGCTGCAAACTGTTGTCCTCCCGAGAACAGTGGGCTCTGACAACACACTGTCAGCACAAGCTAGACATGTCTTCTCAGAGGCAAGCCCCATTATACTCAGTGGGGCTTACTCCCAGGAAAGTGTATATAGGATTGCATCCTGAGTGTTGTTGTTTTTAAAATGTGTTCCCAGATTCCAGCATTCTCAAACAGACGGATGTCTTGGGGATAATGACGGCAAAGAGCCACTGATAATGCCACTCCCACACACGAGTGTTGTATGAAGCACTTTCGTTCTGCAGGCTGTTTTGCAATCCTTATTACATTTACCTCTCTCCTTTCTCCCTCCCCAACTTTCCTTTTAAAAAAAATGCTTCTGTGTTGATACTTTTATTTGTTTTGGAAGCCAGCTACATGACTGCATGCATGGGGAGAGAGGGGGGGGCAAATTGGGGAAAAAACCCACCTACAACACACCTTTGCTGCCTGTTACAAGATACTGTTTCTCTAAATATTGCTTCAGTCAAATACCTGCTGCCAAGTCCTGACATTTGCCATAGGAAACTGAATACTCATATTATGTGATGGATGCAACAGGTAACAGAACTATAGTGACCAAGCTCAGGGAGAGACATTTCCTCTGTTATTTTGGGACATGGTTTTTAAGCTGTACAACATACATATTTGTTCTCAATCTGAATCAGACGTTTCCCAGATCCTTTTGGCTTTCCCTCAGAGGTCTGGGGGACACACAGACATGCATCTCCACCTTTCTGAAGTTGTTGGCTTCAACATCTTTCAGTCCAGTCTCCTAGAACAAAATATAAGGAATTGGAAAGTCAGGCTGAATGGCACCAAAGAATTGTATTACTGACCATGCAGAAGAACCAAAGGTATTCAGAGACGTGACAAAGAGTCTTGTGACACCTTCAAGGCCAACAGAGAGCTGTGTAAAAAAATTGACCCTGTCTGAACCAAAAGAGCACTTGAAGTGGTGCACAAATTCTGCACTTTCCGCCCAAAAAACTTTGCACATGTACTAGCTCACACATGCGTCCCACTACCACCTCCTCCTGGTTTATGCAAGGAGAAGGGGACAAGAGCAGCCTAGCCCAGTGAAGTGAGGTGGAGCCCACCTGCCTTACCTTGAGCAGGTGCATCCCCTCTTTCTTCCAGGCCATCCCATTTGAAATGAAAGGTTGAGCAGAGCAGGAAACTGGAGGATGAAGGTGGGGTTGGAGCTTGGTGTAAGATAAGGGGGTGGGGAGATGGAGGACTCTGCTTAGTCTCTCCTTTCCCGCCCTGGTTGGCTAATGCATGAAGAGGGCTGGAGAGGGCAATGGGCAGAGGTGGGGCACCTGGCACTCCTCATCAATTCTCAACTCACCTTGATTCAGAACTCTTGAAAGTTCTACAGAAGTTGCTTCCGCATCAGTAGGCTGGCCCTGGGCAGACACCACTTGAGGCATGATGGAAGCAGATGATGCTTAATATTAAAAAGGTTGGGGAGCAGCTTTTGCAAAGACTGCCACTGGAAAGCTGAGAGGAACTGGGGAACATCCAGTTCAAGATGAATCACCCAAGCATGACGATGCTGCGAGGTTGAATGCCGTCCAAATAGGGAGAGGGTTAGGGTTGGACCTTGGGTCGATGCAGAAGGACAGCCAGCCAGAAGCCAAATGGCTTGAGAAGACAATTTGCATGCCCAGGACGTTTGGAGAAAGAATCAAGCAAGGTGTGCGAAGCTCATGTTAGAAACCGCCAGGCCAAGATGCTAAGCAGGAACGTAGAAGAGTCTCGATAGTGGGATATCGAGACTCGCAGCCGCAGCCCAATCCAGTGCTTTTTCCACCATAGCATGCTGCTGCTTGTTGTGAGGAGGACCCGTCTGGGAGGTTTGGGGGGAGAGGGAAATTATTTTTGCCTACTTCTCAGTACGCCTGTGACTGCCGGCAGGTCTCCGCAGATCTGCACCAGCTCTTTAACTGGTGCTAGTCCATAGAGGCAGAGGCGGCATGTCAGAGGGCAGCGGAGGGGAGAACATTCAGCACACGTTGCCTCCACCGAGTGCCACCTCCTTCCACCTCTGAGATGCTCCCGGCCATCCCCCCCTCTGGTGCATCTGGAGCACCATTTGTGGTGACCATTAAGTGCCTACTGCCACCTAAATGTTAATTCTGGCAGTGGTAGCACTGCATTGGATTGGCTCGTCATTGAGATATGGTTTCCTTAGATACCAAGTCTGTAGGAAGGGTAGGGAACGATGCACTGGGGATGGTGCTTTTGTAGAGCAGGGTCCCCAAGCCGTGACCTGCCAGCCGCATCCAGCCCACTAACATAAACCATTTTCAGGTAGGTCCTGAAACATCTAAAGCAGCCATCATTGATAAGATGGGAAGATGGGACACTGGAAAGGGGAAGGGTGGGTGGTTGTTTGGCTTGTGTCAAGGTTGTAAACAGGCTTTTTTTCTTTCTGATTCACTTTGCTATTGGAAAATGCCTGAGAAATAAGCAAGCAAGCAAGCAAGCAAGCAAGCAGTATTTATATACCATTTTTCAACAAAAAGTTCATAAAGCGGTTTACAGGCAAAAAAATAAAGTTAATTGGCTCCCTGTCCCCAAAGGGCTCACAATCTAAAAAAAAAAAAAAAAAAAGCAAAATAACCCAACTTATTGCTACATTCTCAGGAAAGCAGCAGGCGATGGCGTCACATGCCCAGAAAGATTGAAGGCCAAAGGAGAAGCGGGCGGCAGAGGGTGAGATGGTTAGACAGTGTCACCGAAGCGATGAACATGAATTTGGGCCAACTCCGGAAGCTAGTGGAGGACAAGGAGGCCTGGTGTACTGTGGCCCATGGGGTCGCAAAGAGTCAGACATGACTTAGCGACTGAACAACAACAACTGGTGTCACAGTGACGGCACTTCCAGCCATTATATCACTTCTGGTGGGTCCCAGAGAGTGTCATTTTAAAAAGTGGGTCCTGGTGCTAAAATGTTTTAGGACCACTGCGCTCACACATGTTGAGTGACCCACTGAACCCAGCACTGTTAGTCCATGCTCCTCTCACCACTTCCATACATCTTCCTGGGTGGGAGCCAGTGGCATTCCTTGGAGGGAAGGGAGCGCTAAGTTTTGCAGGAGCCTGAGCTCCTGTGTAATGCGGTCCTTTCCCCTCACCTTCAGAGCCATTTTTTTCTTGGAGAGCAAAGCTTCTGAGCCAGCTCTCTGTGCCACAAATGGCTCTAGAGGTGAGTGGGAGGGGCCACATTACACTGGAGCTCAGGCTCCTGCAAAACTACACATTTTGCCTCCCCCCATAGGAATGTCAGTGATGGGAGTGACTGCTGGGCTGGGTCCCCCTTGTTGCAGAGGCAGATCTAAGGGAGGGCAAAGCTCTAGGTTTTGCAAGAAGCCTTACCTTGCAGTGGAAATCACTCCTCTCCTGCACCATTTTAGCCAATCCTCACGGGGAACAGCAACATCTTGGCATTGCTTACTGGCTACAGCAGCAAGGGAGAGGGGGGATTTACATGACAGGGTACGGCTTCTTGCAACACTTAGAGCTCTGCCCTCCCTGTAGATCCGCCTCTGCCTTGTTGACAGCCCGGCTGAGAGAGAGTCCCCTCTCAGCTGCAAATGATGCAACTATTTTTTCTCCTATTGTGCAAATTCTTAAAGGGATCTAAAAATGTATGTTATTATTTTCTGTAATTTACCTTCTCTGGTCCAGCATAAAAGCAAGGCGGAATGATGTCGCCCCGGTGGTTGAAATTTGGGGACACTGATCGAGAGTCTGCTAAGTCAGAGAACTGAAAAGGAACGAACTCCTCCTCAGAGTTGCCAACAATGATTATACTAGAACTCAGAAATAATTTAGTACACATTCTCTCTGCACTGACCCTACACTTGATGTTAAAAAGGGAGAACGAAATTGGGGAAGCAAGCACAGTGTTTGAAATTAGCCATTAGTTCCATTACAATGACTATCCCTTCACATCAGGTGGGTAATGGAACGTTTAGATTACAGTAAACAATTCAGCTATCCAGAGAGACTGTCGGCACAATCTGAACTGCATACGTCATTGAAGCCAGACAAGGAGTGTTGCAAATTTGCTGTGAAGTGCTTTTGCACCACTGGTCGAGGGCAGCGGCGTCATGCAGCGGGAATGCTGGGCGGGAGGAACGGGTGAGTGGCAGCCCGCCCATTGCGTACCGCTCCATTTCGCCGTCTTCCCCGCCCCCGCGGAGCGGCTAAACGGAGTGGTACGCAACGGGCGGGCTGCCACTCACCCGTTCCTCCCGCCCAGCGTTCCAGCTGCATGACGCTGCTGGTCGAGGGGTCTGAGTCAGCTCAGATGTGTGCTGGCTCAGCCAGGACAAATCCAGGCCACAGGCCACCTGGAGCGGATAAGTTCGCTTCAGCCAAGTTGGGCCAGCACAGGGAAGGGCGGTTGGGATAGTGTGAGGAGGGCAGAAGGAAAGTGGAACGAGGTGGGGGAGGGTGGCCCTGTGGGCAGACTGGCATGGGGAGGGGGTACAGCCAAGATCCAGCCCTTTGGCCAAATCCTAACCCCCGGCCCAGGTTTGGTCTGGACTGATTTGGTCCAGGTTTGGTGTGGACTGATGGTTGAGCTGCTGGTACTGCCTGAAGCTAAGCAGGAGAATCTGCGGTTTGCTTTTGGATGGGAGACGGATGCCAGGCTGTGACAAGCTGCAGTACCTGTGGTGGCAGAACAGAGTCACCGTGGAGCTGATGAGAGTGAGAGTTGCGGGGGAGCGTGTGAGGAGGTCAGCCGGCAAAGAATTGACCTTGAGGACCTGTCCAGGCTTGACTTGCGATTGCCTGCTGAGGCTTGATGGCAGCAGCCAAAGGAGGGAACCGCACTGTGAAGGCTACATCTGGGACTGAGGATTCAGTGAATCGCAGAATACTGTATATTCATAAAAACCCCATTGGAAAAAAAAATGGTGGTTTAGACTAGCCTGCTCATGTAAGCCACTTTGGGCATTTGCTTTGGTGTGGGAAAGGCAGGGTGGAAATTCTTCAAATAAATAAATAAATTTGTGCAAGCCATCTTGCTGGTGCAATCTGAGTAGCCACACAGAGGTGCCTGGGCTTACCCCGGGGTCCGGGGAAAATAGCACCTATGGAAGGTGACTTCCAGCTGCCTCCTAACCTGAGCAGGATACAGCACGTGCCAGCCAGGCTGCCTGTTCCAGCACAGATTAGGATTGCGCCCTATACATGGCAATTTTGGTAACCCGGAACATAATCCTGAGTAATGTCAGGACCTTCTGCAAGATGCAGTAGTGCTCCTTGATTGGGCACAGTGACTGCAGTGCTATAAAATATAACAGAAATGTGCACAGAAAGTTTGGTGCAGAAAGGAGAATGCAGCATGGTCAAATTTATTTCTAAAAGAGAATGCCAGGTGCAAGGGAGTGGCAACAGGATGCAGGCATCTTGTTGTCTCTTGTTCTTCCTGAGGCATCTGGTGGGCCACTGTGAGACACAGAAAGCTGGACTAGATTGGCCTGACCCAGTGGGGCTCTTCTTATATAACTCATCAAAGGTAAAGGATTTTTTTTAATTCAGGGGTAATTTAAGCCCTCAAAGAATGTAAGCAACAGATTCTAACAGTCCAACAGATTCAGCAAGTTCAACAGCATACCCTGCATAGTTAATTAGCAGAGCGAGGGAACCTACAAATGCAAGGTTTCCCTAAGCAAATGGAAAATTTACCAAATTAGGGGGGGGGACTTTTTAAAATTTCAAGTTTTGTGCTTTAACTTTCAATCTAAATGATCTCAAAGACAGTTTGTGATTATTTTATTTATTTATTTATTTATTTATTTATTTATTTAAAGAACTTATACCCTGCCTTTCCCTTGCGGAAGCAAATGTCCAATGCGGCTTACAGAGAGCAACAAAGTACAATGTAACCACAATAAATAGAACACATTAAAAAATTAAGATATAAACAAGCATTAAACATGAATACAGAGAACGTTCAAAAATAAGGCGAGGCCCAATTCTCTTCATCAGGCCCTTTGGAGGGTGGGAACAATTGACCAGGGGAGGAAACAACCTACAAGTATTCCACAGTATTCTGGAGTATTCCATTTCATATTGTATTATGAAATACAATGCCAAGTTTATGTTTACTGGGATCATCCCTGTTGGCACTGAGATGGAAGATTCAAATTCCAGCATAGTAAATGTCCTCCTACAATTGCGGTGTTTTGTGTGCACGTGTATGTGCAGTTCTCACCAGTGATGTCATTCACTGGCTCCAGCAACTGGAACGCTGCTGGCGCCAGGATCCGGAATGCCGTGGGGACGGACGGGTGAGCTGTAGCTCTCCGCCCCCTTGTGGCACCCGGCAACGCCTCCCTGCACCCGGAAGAGCTCTCTTACAGAGCGATCCAGGTGCAGGGGCGGGCGGGCGGGCGAAAACAGTGCACGGAGTCTGCCACGTGCTGCTGCTCCGTTCCCGCTCTCCCCGGAACTACCGGAACGGGGTACCGCCCCATTCCGGTAGGATGATGCCTCTGGTTCTCACCATCCCGCCTAAAAGAAGGTATTGTAGAGCTGGAAAAGGTGCAGAAAAGAGTGCCGAGCCGGATCAGAGGAATGGATTTCTTCCCTATGTTGACATGAGAAAGTATTTGAAGCTCTTTAGGAAAATGTTGACTAAGGAAGGACGTGATTGCGGATTCTAAAATTATGTGTGGTGCAGAGAGAGGACACGGAAATCAGTTATGTCCCTTTCTCATAATACTCGAAGTTGAGGTCGCCCAGTGAAATTGATTGGGAGCAGATTATAGCAGACAAAGCAAGTCCTGCTTTCTAAAACACATAATTAATTTCTGTGGAATTTGCTGTCGTGAGATGTAGAAGCAGCTGGTCGCTTGGAGGCTGTGGGCTGCTCAATGCCATTTGCTAGGGTGCAAGAACAGGTGGGCTACTCGGAGGCGTCACTGGGGTTTGCACCTAGGCTTTGCTGCACGGTGTCCTCAGCTCTGCACCTGCTATGCAGCAGTCACGGCCAATGCTCCCTCTAAGGTGCTCCCTCTAAACTGCGCCCCTCCCTGCTGAGCTCCACGCAGGCTGGAGCTCGGCCACCATGGAGGTATTATACACTGGAGAAGGCATGACGTCATTTTCTTGAAGCCGTGGGTATGCAAATATGGCTGACTCAGATCATTGCCGTGAAGGAGGAGGATTGCCGCGAATTCACGAATAAAAATCTCCCCGCATGTGTGTAAAAGTTAATCTCAACGTTTTTAGTCACGCCTCCGAGTTTAAATAGACTGCAAGTAGCATTTCGTCCGGTATGTTCAGTAATATAATTATGAGGAATTTAACCTTGTAAGTGCATATTAAATCATAATAAGGTTACCAATAATGTTTCTACACGATCACATGTTTTTATTTTCATAAGTTTTTATTTTTATTCAGTCCTAAACAGTACGAGAAAAGCAATCTGAAATGCTTGGAATCAGCATTGTTTTGAGTACACCAACATGGCTGCTAAGCCCGCCCCCTGGCTTCAATTCGGCAGCATTACTTCTTAAGGCAGGGCCATGGGTTGTCGGCCACCTGCAAGTTCAAAAATGACGTGATGATGTCACTGCTGAATGTACAGAGGCGTGACAAGTTGCAGAGCCATGCAGCTGCCCAAGGGGTAAAAGCTGGAATTCCGTATCCACTGGAATTCCGTTCCAGATCTCTCTGTGGATACCTGAAACCGTGGATATTAGGCTCACCTTTCTAAAGACAGAACATCAGTGGGTTTGCTGCAACTAAGTAAAAAAAAGAAATTGGTTGAATGTTCCCCTATCATTTTGATAGATGTCCCAATATCCGTGGTATCTGTGGGTAATTGAAGCTGCGGATACTGAATCAGTGGGTAATGGGACATGCCTGTATCTAGTAAACCGTCTCCCTTAGGCGGAGACCCCTTAGACGAAACACTGGTCACAACTAGGTGTGTTCCTGCTGCTCAGAATCCTCATTATTTGAAAGAAGGGCAGGTAGCATCCCGTACTCATAACACTGTGGCTAATTCAAAACTAGAAGGCACTATGGGGGCGCAATCCTAATCTGGAGTTAGGGTGGCACGGTTAGGCCAGCAGAGTTTGACTGGCACAAGGGACACCATAAACTAACGTGTGTTTGGACCACTCTCGGAGTCAGAGAGGCCGGCACACAGATGTGCACTGTCCCAAACGCACTTTACGGTGGCCCTTGTGCCAGCCAAACGTTGCTGGCCTAACTGTGCCAGCGTAACTCCAGGTTACCATGGGACACATCAAGAGAACAGAGGCTCAAAATAGTTTTGATGATGGGATATGGGCTGATAATGAAGGAACTCGAGTTAGCACCTTGCAAATATGAGAGAGAGAGAGAGAGAGAGAGAGAGAGAGAGAGAGAGAGAGAGAGAGAGAGAGGTATCCAGGCAGCCACATGTACAGGTGTAATATAGAGGGAAATTGCTTAACATTTTATGAGACTTAATGACTACCAGAGCTGAGCATGACTCAGCTGTGAACAGTGGCATTAAAGGTGTAAGGCTTTTTTAGACTGTACTAAGAAAAGCCTCTTATTGTGGCCTTGGGACTGATGTAATTCAGGATCTGTGGACACCTCATTTATTGAAGTGCCTGGTCCATTTGTGAGTGCCATTTTGAAGAAGGATGATGACACATCTGAAAAGATTTGAAGGAGAACAAGGAAAATGAGGAATGACCCATACCAGAAGAGAAATAATCTCAGAGGAGGCTGCAGGAAACCATTATTATATCTTTGGGAGAAAAGACTAACAAAATATTGTGGAGGGGACGGACAAGATGCAGGCAGTGCTAAAATACAGGCATTCCACGGTATCCACTGATTCAGTATCCACAGTTTCAGTTATCCACTGATACCATGGATACTAGGACGCCTATTAAAAAGATTGTTGTTCAGTTGCTGAGTCGTGTCCGACTCTTCGCGACCCCCTGGACCACAGCACGCTAGGCCTCCCTGTCCTCCACTAGCTTCCGGAGTGCGCCCAATTTCATGTTCATGGCTTCGGTGACACTATCTAACCATCTCATCCTCTGCCCCCCTTCTCCTTTTGCCTTCGATCTTTCCCAGCATGAGGGTCTTTTCTAAGGAGTCCTCTCTTCTCATGAAGTGAGAAAGTCTTTGAGCTTCAGCTTCAGTATTTGTCCTTCCAGGGAGCAATCAGGCTTGACTTCCTGTAGGATTGACTGATTGGATCTCCTTGCAGTCCAGGGGACTCTCAAGAGTCTCCTCCAACATAATTCTAATTAAAAAAAATATGGGAACATTCAACAAGTCTCTTTTTTTACCTTGTTGCAGCAAAACCATTGATTTTCTTTTGTTTGTTCTAACTCTCCTAACACTCAGCTTTAGAGGATGTCCCCTGGTTCTGGTATTGTGTGAGAGGGAAAAGAGATTCCCTTTATCTACTCTATCCCTTCCATGCATAATTTTGTATGTCTCAATCATGTCCCCCCTCGGGCGCCTTTTTTTCCAGACTGAAGAGTCCCAAAAGCTGTAAGCTTTCCTCGTAAGGGAGATGCCTCAGCCCAGTAATCATTTTGGTTGCTCTCTTCTGTACCTTTTCTAATTCCACTATGTTCTTTTTGAGATGTGGAGACCAAATTGTCTAGCGTTTTAATGTTGATAAGTCTGTCTCTTGTAACTCTGCAGCAAAAACGGCATTGTAAATAGTTTTGCCCACCCCCCAATCAATTTCTTTTTACTCTTTTTTTATTTACTTTTATTGCTTATTTTATTGCTTTATTATTTTTATGTACTGTACTTTTGGTTTTTCCCCTCTCCAATAATTGTAAGCTGCCTTGGGCATCTGCCTTGGCAGAGAAAAGGCGGGATATAAATCTCTTAAATATATAAATGAATGAATGAATGAATGAATGAATGAATGAATGCATGCATGCATGCATGCATGCATGCATTCATACATACATACATACATACATACATACATACATACATACATACAT